>BQMF02000435.1:0-367786 GCA_027922465.2 Turritopsis dohrnii
AATTATTCTTTTTTGTGTGCGACGTGAGTTCGAAGCAAATACATTGCAACCCCAATCGAACGTGACTTTTTTTGGCTGATGAACTAATAGGAATAACGTTTTGTTTTTATCATTATTGTTAGTTTTATATTCCAGGTTGACTTGGCTTTGAAAACAGTACATCAACTAAATACAAAGAAACTAACTGATTAAACATTTTGGACAAAAAGCAGCAGTGGAAGAACGTGGCAGCATATGTTCGGTTTGCCTAACTCTTGCCTGACTGTCTGAGACGGGTGAACTTTTTTTTTGAGCAATCAAAATGTTTAAAAACCGATAGGTAAAAAAAGAGTATTATATCAAAACAAAATGTATTTTTTTTGCTTTTCTTTTAATAAATTAATTTCTTCTTTTAATTGTTAAGCGTTCTGATCGAACGTTTTTTTATTCTATTTATTCATTTAGCACGTGCCTTTTTTTCTCTCCTCCCGTGTGAACTTTTTAAGAAGAGAAACCATTTCCCCCCTGTTTGATAGCACCCATGTTAGAGCGCGTAACTTTTTTAAAACAAAAGCTAATAAAAGTTGAAGTTTTCTCTCTCTACGTTTGAGTGTATTGTTACACTGATAAAAGATTGGTTTTACCAGAGGTTGTGACTTTGAATCTGCTTCTGGTTGAACACAAGTTATACGAGCCGTTTATAAGGAAATTTGATACAGTGCATACAGAGCAGGTGGACATGGGCGGCGAGCGGACGCCGCCTTGGCGGTTAGTCTATATATTAATAGACGATTTTCTGTTTTGTTTGTTTGTTTGTAAGTCACGCAAAATGGTAGATTGAGTTGTGAGTGAAATTATTTCTTTTTTTGTGTGCGACGTGAGTTCGAAACAAATACATTGCAACCCCAATCGAACGCGACCTCTTTTGGCTGGTGAACCAATAGAGATAACGTTTTTGTTTTTATTATTATTCTTAGTTTTATATTCCAAGGACCACCGTTGACTTGGCTTTGAAAACAATACATCAACTAAATACAAAGAAACTAACTGATTAAATATTTTGGACAAGAAGCAGCAGTGGCAGAACGTAGAAGCATGTGCGGTTTACCAGTGTATCCTAACGCTTGCCTGACTGTCTGAGACAGGTGAACTTTTTTTTGAGGAATCAAAATGTTTAAAAACCGATAGATAAAAAAAGAGTATCATGAAACAAAATATTTTTTTGCTTTTGTCTTAATAGTTGACTTAATTTCTTTTAATCGATTTCTTTTAATATATTTTAATCTGATCGAACGTTTTTTATTCACTTCATTCATTTAGCACGTGCATTTTTTTCTCCTCCCGTGTGATCTTTTTAAGAGAAACCATTTTTTCACCTACTTCTGACAGCACCCATGTTAGAGTGCGTAAAACAAAAGCTAATAAAAAGTTGAAAAGTTTTTTCGTTTTGAGTGTATTGTTAAACTGATATTTGATTGGTTTAAAATCGTGAAAACCACGTGAAGTTCACTTTCGGAATGCATTGTGTAAAGCAAGAAAGTCTGCTGACATTTTAAATGCGACCGCGACAATGAATGGCTGAGTTAAGAATATGCAAGATTTGAAACACCAGGAACGTGTTTCTTTTCACGTGCAAACGAGCTTTATTAAGGCGATAAAGCCAGCAGCAAAGGAAGTCTTATCGCTGGTTCTAAGTGCAATAATTTGGAGCAGGTGGTGACACAACGCAGGCTGAACATGGGCGGCAAGCGACGCCGCCTTGGCGGCTAGTTTATAAAGTTAATAGTGCGAATCGTTGACAAAAATTGATTTACAAAATCCTCTATAGAGTGATATAAAAGTCAAATTTATTACAACAACAAATAAAAAGTTTCCTTAAGGGAGGAAATTTTGGCGGGAAGAAAGTTTGGCGGATTTGGCGGATTGCTTCATAAACCGCCAAAATCCGCCAATATTTCTTCCCGCCACAAATAATTATTTTTGGGATCCGCCAAAATTAATTCTTGCCAAATTTGATTTAAATGCTCATCCGCCAAAGTTAATTCCCGCCGAATTTTATTATTTTCGTAAACCGCCAATTTTTTTTTTCAAAAGGAATTAAAAGGTGTAAAATGCTGGAATTTCAGCATTGCACATCATTATTTCATTTTAAATCAATCCGTACTAACGATTGTTGGTCTCTTCTGACCCTTCTTTTTTTGCTGGCTCTCTCTGAACTGGTGAGAAAAAGGTTCTGATGTCTTTAATTCCAATTCTTTTCTTGCCGAGATCGGATGTTTTAGAAGATTTCGTCAACGTGCAAGACAATAACGACGACGAAAAATCAGAGTGGGAAGATGATAACATTGACTTTGAACGAAACGCTTTCGATTTTATTACAGATGATGAATTTGATTCATAAATTACTGTAATAAAAACTTGTAATGTTTTTGTTTTTTGAAAAAACAATCCATATGTTGGACTTTCCTCTTCTCATTTAAATATTTTGTCTCTTTATTCTATCGAACCACTTAATTGAAAATTGATTATTGGAGGTATCCGCCAAAATTAATTCCCGCTAAATATAAAAATTCTCTTTAACCGCCGAAATAAATTCCTGCCAAAATTTTTTTTTCTCGATCCACCAAAATAAATTCCGCCAAATTGCGTCGGAATTGGCGCAAATTTCTTCCCTTAAGGTATTCACATTCAAAGTTTCATGACTTTTTGTGAAGACACGCTGTATAATTTTAAAAATTGTCAAAATTGTTAGTACATTTGCTTAATTACTGATTACTCTGCCTGCTGAAGTCAAATGAAAACAAAAAATGTTATTGGCAAGTCATCTACTGTTTGTAGAGAAACCGAACTTTTTGAAAACACTTTTCCAAAATTTCATTTTGGAAGCAAGAGAAAAGTAATAACAAAACGACTAATCGTCCTTCGACCATCCACCTTCATTCACCATAAGGGGAAAGACATTGCCTAACCTACGCTCAATAACTGACTAGTCGTTTATATTGCAGTCCGACGACGAGCAACAGGCCATTTTAAAAAGTAATTTACAATCTGGCATTTAAAAACTTAATTAAAAATAATTGACAAAGTAAATGACGTTTGTTTTGTCAATTATTTTTACATTTTTTTAAGCTGACAACATGCATTTTAAAAACAAGCTTAAAGCTACAATACAGATAAACAAAAATAAACAACTACAAGTTTTTTATTACGTTTTCCTAGAGTATTATTTCCGCGCATTCTGTTTTCTTTGTGACATGTGGAGAAAGTAGTTTCTGAAGTTCGAAATTCTCAATATAACCAGAAGCAAATTTTGGGGCAAATTTGGACCAAATTTCGAAAGTTCTTCAAATTTCATGAAATTTTGCATGCATTACATTTGAAAGGTGCTGATTTCGAATTTGACAGTCATTTTGTCAGACTTGACTAAAATTGGAAATGTTGGGCCAAATTTGGACAAAATTTAGAATTTCTTCAAATTTCACAAAATTTTGCACAGATCACATTTGAAAGGTGCTGATTTCGAATTTGACAGTCATTTTGTGAGATATGACTAAAATTGGACAATGGAGCAATGGAGAACAATGGAGAGGAATGGAAAGAAAAATTCAGGGTTGTTAGAACATATTAAAAATACAAATCATGAAGTGGATTTTCAAAACGTCAATATACTGTACAAAGAGAACAATTATAAACAAGATTCCCTACCGGGCAGAAGTATTCCTGCAGATGACTGGAAGACTTTCTGGAGGCTTTTCAGAAAGAAATGAATGTTAGTTCACGCTTTAAAAAGATATGCATAATGCAGAATGATGTTGCGGTATTTTACATTTTACCTTTTAGCAACGATAACAAAAACTTTGTTGTCTCATATAAAACTTCAGTCTTGCTTCAATTTAGAGATTTTTTAAAAAAGATTTTAATTCAAAGTTGTATTCCCTAAAGAATCTTCAAGAAGTAATTAAGTAATAAAAAGTTTGTCGCGTCAGGAAAAGTCTGTGCTTAAGAAGTAATAACTTCGAATTCATTTAAATACATTCCCGAGAGCATCATAAAAGTTAAGAAACTTTGAAAAATTTTGCCGGAGATCAAGCTTAAAAAGGAACACCGTCAGTTTAAAAATCCATTAGAGAACACTCTTCCGTTGACGTTTCAAAATACTCCTTTTAAAACTATACAGTATGAAAATCTTTATGTTATTTGTACCTGAACTTCATAATAAAAACTTTTACTTGGCCTTGCGAAATAATAAAAATATCTGTGTCTCCTTTTTATCGTCAGCTTGATAGTATACAATTTCTAGAATCATACAATATTTTAAATTCGACTAGTCAATTAAAAAAGTGGTCATCTATTGATTAATAAAATGGGTATAAGCTGATGAGGAAGATGAGCTGTGCTTCAAGATTCCAGAGCTTTATAAAAACAGGATAGCTTACCTAGGAACATGAAATAGAAAATTGTATTATATTTAGAAAAAGACTAATAGAAACCTTACGCATTTTTTAAATCGATGTAAGCATACCGTTTTTGTAGTCGTTCATATCTGATTTGAAGCATCAAAAACTGCTTATTTATCACGAATAACTACTAAGAGTATTAGTTTCACGTAGATTATCAGTTTGGATCATAAATGTTCTTGATTCTTTTAAGTTTGACAGCCGTACAACCTCTTCTATATCCATATATTCAACCAAGAAATTTTCTCAGATCTACGCATGCTTCTTCGCTTCCATTTTTAAAACAACTACGGAAAACGTAAGAACGTTGCATAAGACTCACGTGAAACAACATTTCTACCTTGGCATCTGTGATTTAGCCATATGTCAACTATTCCTTTCAGTAGAGCTTATATTATACACCTTTAGAGTCTTTTCAAGCAAAGTACTTGCACACAATGAATGTAGTGTGAGTTAAGATATTTAAAGCATAAAAAAAAATGTAAGTTTGGAACTTAGAGGATTTGACTGACTATTTCCCATCGACAAAAATCGCTCTAGGTTTGGGGAGTGAAAAAAAAACAAGATGCCCCACCGGGCAGAAGTATTCCTGCAGATGACTGGAAGACTTTCTGGAGGCTTTTCAGAAAGAAATGAATGTTAGTTCACGCTTTAAAACGATATGCATAATGCAGAATGATGTTTGCAGTATTTAACAATTTACCTTTTAACAACGATAAAAATTAAACTTTGTTGTCTCATATAAAACTTCAGTCTTGCATCAATTTAGAGATTTTTTAAAAAAGATTTCCATTCGAAGTTGCACTCCCTATAGCATCTTCAAGAAGCAATTAACTAATTAAAAGATTATCGCGTTAAGAATAATCCGTGCTTTAAAAGGTGAATGTGAAAGAAGTAATATTTGTTATTTCATATAAACTGCACTGTTTTGCATCATTTAGAGATTTTTTTAAAAAGATTTTAATTCAAAGTTGTATTCCCTACAGAATCTTCAAGAAGTAATTAAGTAATAAAAAGTTTGTCGCGTCAAGAAAAGTCTGTGCTTAAGAAGTAATAACTTCGAATTCATTTAATTACATTCCCGAGAGCATCATAAAAGTTAAGAGACTTTGAAATATTTTGCCGGAGATCAAGCTTAAAAAGGAACACCGTCAGTTTAAAAATCCATTAGAGAACACTCTTCCGTGGACGTTTCAAAATACTCCTTTTAAAACTATACAGTATGAAAATCTTTATGTTGTTTGTACCTGAACTTCATAATAAAAACTTTTACTTGGCCTTGCGAAATAATAAAAATATCTGCGTTTCCTTTTTATCGTCAGCTTGATAGTATACAAATTTTAAAATCATACAATATTTTAAATTCGACTAGTCAATAAAAAAAGTGGTCATCTATTGATTAATAAAATGGGTATAAGCTGATGAGGAAGATGAGCTGTGCTTCAAGATTCCAGAGCTTTATAAAAACAGGATAGCTTACCTAGGAACATGAAATAGAAAATTGTATTATATTTAGAAAAAGACTAATAGAAACCTTACGCATTTTTTTAAATCGATGTAAGCATACCGTTTTTGTAGTCGTTCATATCTGATTTGAAGCATCGAAAACTGCTTATTTATCACGAATAACTACTAAGAGTATTAGTTTCACGTAGATTATCAGTTTAGATCATAAATGTTCTTGATTCTTTTAAGTTTCACAGCCGTACAACCTCTTCTATATCCATATATTCAACCAAGAAATTTTCTCAGATCTACGCATGCTTCTTCGCTTCCATTTTTAAAACAACTACGGAAAACGTAAGAACGTTGCATAAGACTCACATGAAACAACATTTCTACCTTGGCATCTGCGATTTAGCCATATGTTAATTATTCCTTTCACTAGAGCTTATATTTTACACTTTTAGAGTCTTTTCAAGCAAAGTACTTGTATACAATGAATATAGTGTGAGTTTAGACTGTTAGAACATAAAAAGAATGTAAGTTGGGAACATTAATGATTTGAGTGGCTATTTCCCATCGACAAAAATTGGTCTAAGTTTGGACAGTGAAAAAAAAAAGAAAAAAAACAAGATGCCCTACCGGGCAGAAGTATTCCTGCAGATGACTGGTAGACTTTCTGGAGGCTTTTCAGAAAGAAATGAATGTTAGTTCACGCTTTAAAAAGATATGCATAATGCAGAATGATGTTGCGGTATTTTACATTTTACCTTTTAGCAACGATAACAAAAACTTTGTTGTCTCATATAAAACTTCAGTCTTGCTTCAATTTAGAGATTTTTTAAAAAAGATTTTAATTCAAAATTGTATTCCCTAAAGAATCTTCAAGAAGTAATTAAGTAATAAAAAGTTTGTCGCGTCAAGAAAAGTCTGTGCTTAAGAAGTAATAACTTCGAATTCATTTAATTACATTCCCGAGAGCATCATAAAAGTTAAGAGACTTTGAAAAATTTTGCCGGAGATCAAGCTTAAAAAGGAACACCGTCAGTTTAAAAATCCATTAGAGAACACTCTTCCGTGGACGTTTCAAAATACTCCTTTTAAAACTATACAGTATGAAAATCTTTATGTTGTTTGTACCTGAACTTCATAATAAAAACTTTTACTTGGCCTTGCGAAATAATAAAATTATCTGTGTTTCCTTTTTATCGTCAGCTTGATAATATACAAATTTTAGAATCATACAATATTTTAAATTCGACTAGTCAATTAAAAAAGTGGTCATCTATTGATTAATAAAATGGGTATAAGCTGATGAGGAAGATGAGCTGTGCTTCAAGATTCCAGAGCTTTATAAAAACAGGATAGCTTACCTAGGAACATGAAATAGAAAATTGTATTATATTTAGAAAAAGACTAATAGAAACCTTACGCATTTTTTTAAATCGATGTAAACATACCGCTTTTGTAGTCGTTCATATCTGATTTGAAGCATCAAAAACTGCTTATTTATCACGAATAACTACTAAGAGTATTACTTTCACGTAGATTATCAGTTTGGATCATAAATGTTCTTGATTCTTTTAAGTTTGACAGCCGTATAACCTCTTCTATATCCATATATTCAACCAAGAAATTTTCTCAGATCTACGCGTGCTTCTTCGCTTCCATTTTTAAAACAACTACGGAAAACGTAAGAACGTTGCATAAGACTCACGTGAAACAACATTTCTACCTTGGCATCTGCGATTTAGCCATATGTTAATTATTCCTTTCACTAGAGCTTATATTTTACACTTTTAGAGTCTTTTCAAGCAAAGTACTTGTATACAATGAATATAGTGTGAGTTTAGACTGTTAAATCATAAAAAGAATGTAAGTTGGGAACATTAATGATTTGAGTGGCTATTTCCCATCGACAAAAGTTGGTCTAGGTTTGGACAGTGAAAAAAAAAAAAGAAAAACAAGATGCCCTACCGGGCAGAAGTATTCCTGCAGATGACTGGTAGACTTTCTGGAGGCTTTTCAGAAAGAAATGAATGTTAGTTCACGCTTTAAAACATTATGCATAATGCGGAATCATGTTTGCAGTATTTTACAATTTTACCTTTTAGCTACGATAACTATTAAACTATGTTGTTTCATATAAAACTTCAGTCTTGCATCAATTTAGAGATTTTTTTAAAAAGATTTCCATTCGAAGTTGAACTCCCTAAAGCATCTTCAAGAAGCAATTAACTAATTAAAAGATTATCGCGTTAAGAATAATCTGTGCTTTAAAAGGTGAATGTTTGTTCACGGTTTAAAACAATATGCATAATGTGGTATGATGTTCTATATGTTTTACAGTTTATCTTGTAGCTGTTTGTTATTTCATATAAACTGCACTGTCTTGCATCATTTAGAGATTTTTTCAAAAAGTTTTTTATTCATAGTTATATTCCATAAAGCGTCTTCAAAAAGTAATTAAGTAATGAAAACTTTGTCACATTAAGTTTTGAAGGGAAAATCTGTGGCGTAAATACAGTGTGTTTCAAAATGTTAGCTTCAGTAACTTTATTCTCAATTTTCTAAAAAATGAATAATGGTATAATAATGAAATATATACCATTAGAAAGCTGAGTTTCTTGGCTTTCTATTGATGTGGTACCCATTAACTGGTTTTTTATATTTAGCTTATAATCCAAGAAAAAAACAAGTGTTTTAATCTAAAAATTCTTAACGATCAATTAAAACTCAGTTAACAATAAAAATATTAAACAACAAAAGTTATAACACAAGTGAAAAATTATCATTACAATAAAAACGTTTAAAAAAATAACTACCTTTCAATGTTATGTTAACATTTTTTTTATTTTTGGTAACAATTTTTGAGAATTCTCAAACGGTTTGTAAGAAATCAATACCATAATTATAAACAACAATGAATATTTTGCTCATTAAACGGGGTGTTAATTGATCGTTAAGAATTTTTAGATTAAAACACTTGTTTTTTTCTTGGATTATAAGCTAAATATAAAAAAACAGTTAATGGGTACCACATCAATAGAAAGCCAAGAAACTCAGCTTTCTAATGGTATATATTTCATTATTATACCATTATTCATTTTTTAGAAAATTGAGAATAAAGTTACTGAAGCTAACATTTTGAGACACACTGTAGTAATAACTACGAATTCATTTAATTACATTCCCGAGAGCATCATAAACGTTAAGAGACTTTGAAAAATTTTGCCGGAGATCAAGCTTAAAAAGGAACACCGTCAGTTTAAAAATCCATTAGAGAACACTCTTCCGTGGACGTTTCAAAATACTACTTTTAAAACTATACAGTATGAAAATCTTTATGTTGTTTGTACCTGAACTTCATAAGAAAAACTTTTACTTGGCCTTGCGAAATAATAAAAATATCTGTGTTTCCTTTTTATCGTCAGCTTGATAGTATACAAATTTTAAAATCATACAATATTTTAAATTCGACTAGTCAATTAAAAAAGTGGTCATCTATTGATTAATAAAATGGGTATAAGCTGATGAGGAAGATAAGCTGTGCTTCAAGATTCCAGAGCTTTATAAAAACAGGGTAGCTTATCTAGGAACATGAATTTAAAAATTGTATTACATTTAGAAAGACTAATAGAAACCTTACGCATTAAATCGATATAAACATACCCTATTGGTAGTCGTTCATATCTGTTTTGAAGCATTAAAGAACGGCTTATTTATCACGAATAACTACTAAGAATATTAGTTTCACGTAGATTATCAGTTTGGATCATAAATGTTCTTGATTCTTTTAAGTTTTACAGCCGTACTACAACCTCTTCTATATCCATATATTCAACAAAGAAACTTTTACAGATCTACGCATGCTTCTTCGCTTCCATTTTTAAAACAACTACGGAAAACGTAAGAACGTTGCATAAGACTCACATGAAACAACATTTCTACCTTGGCATCTGCGATTTAGCCATATGTTAATTATTCCTTTCACTAGAGCTTATATTTTACACTTTTAGAGTCTTTTTAAGCAAAGTACTTGTATACAATGAATATAGTGTGAGTTTAGACTGTTAGAACATAAAAAGAATGTAAGTTGGGAACATTAATGATTTGAGTGGCTATTTTCCATCGACAAAAATTGGTCTAGGTTTGGACAGTGAAAAAAAAAAAAAAAAAAATGCCCTACCGGGCAGAAGTATTCCTGCAGATGACTGGAAGACTTTCTGGAGGCTTTTCAGAAAGAAATGAATGTTAGTTCACGCTTTAAAACGATATGCATAATGCAGAATGATGTTTGCAGTATTTAACAATTTACCTTTTAACAACGATAAAAATTAAACTTTGTTGTCTCATATAAAACTTCAGTCTTGCATCAATTTAGAGATTTTTTAAAAAAGATTTCCATTCGAAGTTGCACTCCCTAAAGCATCTTCAAGAAGCAATTAACTAATTAAAAGATTATCGCGTTAAGAATAATCTGTGCTTTAAAAGGTGAATGTGAAAGAAGTAATATTTGTTATTTCATATAAACTGCACTGTTTTGCATCATTTAGAGATTTTTTTAAAAAGATTTTAATTCAAAGTTGTATTCCCTACAGAATCTTCAAGAAGTAATTAAGTAATAAAAAGTTTGTCGCGTCAAGAAAAGTCTGTGCTTAAGAAGTAATAACTTCGAATTCATTTAATTACATTCCCGAGAGCATCATAAAAGTTAAGAGACTTTGAAATATTTTGCCGGAGATCAAGCTTAAAAAGGAACACCGTCAGTTTAAAAATCCATTAGAGAACACTCTTCCGTGGACGTTTCAAAATACTCCTTTTAAAACTATACAGTATGAAAATCTTTATGTTGTTTGTACCTGAACTTCATAATAAAAACTTTTACTTGGCCTTGCGAAATAATAAAAATATCTGCGTTTCCTTTTTATCGTCAGCTTGATAGTATACAAATTTTAAAATCATACAATATTTTAAATTCGACTAGTCAATAAAAAAAGTGGTCATCTATTGATTAATAAAATGGGTATAAGCTGATGAGGAAGATGAGCTGTGCTTCAAGATTCCAGAGCTTTATAAAAACAGGATAGCTTACCTAGGAACATGAAATAGAAAATTGTATTATATTTAGAAAAAGACTAATAGAAACCTTACGCATTTTTTTAAATCGATGTAAGCATACCGTTTTTGTAGTCGTTCATATCTGATTTGAAGCATCGAAAACTGCTTATTTATCACGAATAACTACTAAGAGTATTAGTTTCACGTAGATTATCAGTTTAGATCATAAATGTTCTTGATTCTTTTAAGTTTCACAGCCGTACAACCTCTTCTATATCCATATATTCAACCAAGAAATTTTCTCAGATCTACGCATGCTTCTTCGCTTCCATTTTTAAAACAACTACGGAAAACGTAAGAACGTTGCATAAGACTCACATGAAACAACATTTCTACCTTGGCATCTGCGATTTAGCCATATGTTAATTATTCCTTTCACTAGAGCTTATATTTTACACTTTTAGAGTCTTTTCAAGCAAAGTACTTGTATACAATGAATATAGTGTGAGTTTAGACTGTTAGAACATAAAAAGAATGTAAGTTGGGAACATTAATGATTTGAGTGGCTATTTCCCATCGACAAAAATTGGTCTAAGTTTGGACAGTGAAAAAAAAAAGAAAAAAAACAAGATACCCTACCGGGCAGAAGTATTCCTGCAGATGACTGGTAGACTTTCTGGAGGCTTTTCAGAAAGAAATGAATGTTAGTTCACGCTTTAAAAAGATATGCATAATGCAGAATGATGTTGCGGTATTTTACATTTTACCTTTTAACAACGATAACAATTAAACTTTGTTGTCTCATATAAAACTTCAGTCTTGCTTCAATTTAGAGATTTTTTAAAAAAGATTTTAAATCAAAGTTGTATTCCCTAAAGAATCTTCAAGAAGTAATTAAGTAATAAAAAGTTTGTCGCGTCAAGAAAAGTCTGTGCTTAAGAAGTAATAACTTCGAATTCATTTAATTACATTCCCGAGAGCATCATAACAGTTAAGAGACTTTGAAAAATTTTGCCGGAGATCAAGCTTAAAAAGGAACACCGTCAGTTTAAAAATCCATTAGAGAACACTCTTCCGTGGACGTTTCAAAATACTCCTTTTAAAACTATACAGTATGAAAATCTTTATGTTGTTTGTACCTGAACTCCATAATAAAAACTTTTACTTGGCCTTGCGAAATAATAAAAATATCTGTGTTTCCATTTTTATCGTCAGCTTGATAGTATACAAATTTTAGAATCATACAATATTTTAAATTCGACTAGTCAATTAAAAAAGTGGTCATCTATTGATTAATAAAATGGGTATAAGCTGATGAGGAAGATGAGCTGTGCTTCAAGATTCCAGAGCTTTATAAAAACAGGATAGCTTACCTAGGAACATAAAATAGAAAATTGTATTATATTTAGAAAAAGACTAATAGAAACCTTACGCATTTTTTTAAATCGATGTAAGCATACCGTTTTTGTAGTCGTTAATATCTGATTTGAAGCATCAAAAACTGCTTATTTATCACGAATAACTACTAAGAGTATTAGTTTCACGTAGATTATCAGTTTGGATCATAAATGTTCTTGATTCTTTTAAGTTTGACAGCCGTATAACCTCTTCTATATCCATATATTCAACCAAGACATTTTCTCAGATCTACGCGTGCTTCTTCGCTTCCATTTTTAAAACAACTACGGAAAACGTAAGAACGTTGCATAAGACTCACGTGAAAAACATTTCTACCTTGGCATCTGCGATTTAGCCATATGTTAATTATTCCTTTCAGTAGAACTTATATTATACACTTTTAGAGTCTTTTCAAGCAAAGTACTTGTATACAATGAATATAGTGTGAGTTAAGATATTTAAAGCATAAAAAAAATGTAAGTTTGGAACTTAGAGGATTTGACTGACTATTTCCCATCGACAAAAATTGGTCTAGGTTTGGACCGTGAAAAAAAACAAAACAAGATGCCCTACCGGGCAGAAGTATTCCTGCGGATGACTGTAAGACTTTCTGGAGCCTTTTCAGAAAGAAATGAGTGTTAGTTCACGCTTTAAAACCATATGCATAATGCGGAATGATGTTTGCAGTATTTTACATTTTACCTTTTAGCTACGATAACTATTAAACTCTGTTGTTTCATATAAAATTTCAGTCTTGCATCAATTTCGAGATTTTTTTAAAAAGATTTCCATTCGAAGTTGTACTCCCTAAAGCATCTTCAAGAAGCAATTAACTAATTAAAAGATTATCGTGTTAAGAATAATCGGTGCTTTCAAAGGTGAATGTGAAAGAAGTAATATTTGTTATTTTTAGAAACTGCACTGTTTTCATCATTTAGAGATTTTTTCAAAAACTTTTTTATTCATAGTTATATTCCCTAAAGCATCTTCAAAAAGTAATTAAGTAATGAAAACTTTGTCACATTAAGTTTTGAAGGGAAAATCTGTGACGTAAATAGTAATAACTTCTAATTCATTTAATTACATTCCCGCAGAGATATGTAAAAAAGAAAGATAAACAACTCACTGTTTTTCGTAAAAGCTATCCGTGTCCCTTTTTCTGGTGTGAGTATTGTTTCGCGCGAATATTTTAAACATATAATTAATTCTAATTGTTAAAATTCTAAATGTTCATTGGTTGAAAATTAAAATTATACTAATAATCATTGCATAATTTTCATAATTTTTAATAGTTGCGCATATTTCAATATTTCATAAAGCTTTCGTTCACCGAACATGCCGAACTATAGACGAGTACATTAATTATGAAGAATATTTCATCTGTAAACACCGAATTTTAGGTCTAACTTTTCTCAAAATATCTCGTTTTAGAACGAATGTTGCATAATCTTAACCAAATAAACTGAAAAATGAAAGCGTAACTTAAGTGTTATTAGCCAGACTTGCATCAGACTTCAGTACTTTTTTTGAAAAATTAATTTCAATGAGAGTCACTTATTTTTACGAGAAAATTTACCAGTATATGACTTATTGGTTATTTCTTTTTCTAAAATGATAATCTTTTTTACAAACATTAAGAAAAATGAAGAGTATATATGTGAGATTAAGATTCGCCTGTAAAATATCAAAATCTCTCAGGATATATTTATGAAAGACAAATCAACAACAACTTAAATGGTCGGTAACACTCGTTATATATCTTAATCTTTCTAAAATTTAATTATTCTCAAAAAAAAGAGTCTGGATCTGGGGACACGGATGGCGTTGTATAGAAGCGCGAAACAAAAAGATTAACAATAAGCTGTCAATCAAGTTCAAACGAGTTGTTTATCTTTCTTTTTTTACATATCTCTGATTCCCGAGAGCATCATAAACGTTAAGAGACTTTGAAAAATTTTGCCGGAGATCAAGCTTAAAAAGGAACACCGTCAGTTTAAAAATCCATTAGAGAACACTCTTCCGTGGACGTTTCAAAATACTACTTTTAAAACTATACAGTATGAAAATCTTTATGTTGTTTGTACCTGAACTTCATAATAAAAACTTTCACTTGGCCTTGCGAAATAATAAAAATATCTGTGTTTCCTTTTTATCGTCAGCTTGATAGTATACAAATTTTAGAATCATACAATATTTTAAATTCGACTAGTCAATTAAAAAAGTGGTCATCTATTGATTAATAAAATGGGTATAAGCTGATGAGGAAGATAAGCTGTGCTTCAAGATTCCAGAGCTTTATAAAAACAGGGTAGCTTATCTAGGAACATGAATTAAAAAATTGTATTACATTTAGAAAGACTAATAGAAACCTTACGCATTAAATCGATATAAACATACCCTATTGGTAGTCGTTCATATCTGTTTTGAAGCATCAAGAACTGCTTATTTGTCAAGAATGACTACTAAGAATATTAGTTTCACGTAGATTATCAGCTTGGATCATAAATGTTCTTGATTCTTTTAAGTTTTACAGCCGTACTACAACCTCTTCTATATCCATATATTCAATAAAGAAACTTTCACAGATCTACGCATGCTTCTTCGCTTCCATTTTTAAAACAACTACGGAAAACTTAAGAACGTTGCATAAGACTCACATGAAACAACATTTCTACCTGGCATCTGCGATTTAGCCATATGTTAGTTATTCCTTTCACTAGAGCTTATATTTTACACTTTTAGAGTCTTTTCAAGCAAAGTACTTGTATACAATGAATATAGTGTGAGTTTAGACTGTTAAATCATAAAAAGAATGTAAGTTGGGAACATTAATGATTTGAGTGGCTATTTCCCATCGACAAAAATTGGTCTAGGTCTGGACAGTGAAAAAAAAAAAAAAAAAAAACACGAACGGTTTCAAAGTATTCCTTGCTTACGCAGGAATACAAAACAAGATGCCCTACCGGACAGAAGTATTCCTGCGGATGACTGGAAGACTTTCTGGAGGCTTTTCAGAAAGAAATGAATGTTAGTTCACGCTTTAAAACGATAACAACGATAACAATTAAACTTTGTTGTCTCATATAAAACTTCAGTCTTGTTTCAATTTAGAGATTTTTTAAAAATGATTTTAATTCAAAGTTGTATTCCCTAAAGAATCTTCAAGAAGTAATTAAGTAATAAAAAGTTTCTCGCGTCAAGAAAAGTCCATGCTTAAGAAGTAATAACTTCGAATTCATTTCATTACATTCCCGAGAGCATCATAAAAGTTAAGAGGCATTGAAAAATTTTGCCAGAGATCAAGCTTAAAAAGGAACACCGTCAGTTTAAAAATCCATTAGAGAACACTCTTCCGTGGACGTTTCAAAATACTCCTTTTAAAACTATACAGTATGAAAATCTTTATGTTGTTTGTACCTGAACTTCATAATAAAAACTTTTACTTGGCCTTGCGAAATAATAAAAATATCTGTGTTTCCTTTTTATCGTCAGCTTGATAGTATACAAATTTTAGAATCATACAATATTTTAAATTCGACTAGTCAATTAAAAAAGTGGTCATCTATTGATTAATAAAATGGGTATAAGCTGATGAGGAAGATGAGTAGTGCCTCAAGATTCCAGAGCTTTATAAAAACAGGATAGCTTACCTAGGAACATGAAATAGAAAATTGTATTATATTTAGAAAAAGACTAATAGAAACCTTACGCATTTTTTTAAATCGATGTAAGCATACCGTTTTTGTAGTCGTTCATATCTGATTTGAAGCATCAAAAACTGCTTATTTATCACGAATAACTACTAAGAATATTAGTTTCACGTAGATTATCAGTTTGGATCATAAATGTTCTTGATTCTTTTAAGTTTGACAGCCGTATAACCTCTTCTATATCCATATATTCAGCCAAAAAATTTTCTCAGATCTACGCGTGCTTCTTCGCTTCCATTTTTAAAACAACTACGGAAAACGTAAGAACGTTGCATAAGACTCACGTGAAAAACATTTCTACCTTGGCATCTGCGATTTAGCCATATGTCAACTATTCCTTTCAGTAGAGCTTATATTATACACCTTTAGAGTCTTTTCAAGCAAAATACTTGCACGCAATGAACGTAGTGTGAGTTAAGATATTTAAAGCATAAAAAAAATGTAAGTTTGGAACTTAGAGGATTTGACTGACTATTTCCCATCGACAAAAATTGGTCTAGGTTTGGACAGTGAAAAAAAAAAAAGAAAAACAAGATGCCCTACCGGGCAGAAGTATTCCTGCAGATGACTGGAAGACTTTCTGGAGGCTTTTCAGAAAGAAATGAATGTTAGTTCACGCTTTAAAACGATATGCATAATGCAGAATGATGTTTGCAGTATTTTACATTTTACCTTTTACTTACGATAAGTATATCATTTGATATTCTTAGTATTTCAATTCTTACTACGAATATATATACCTTTTACCTTTTAACAACGATAACAATTAAACTTTGTTGTCTCATATAAAACTTCAGTCTTGCTTCAATTTAGAGATTTTTTAAAAAAGATTTTAAATCAAAGTTGTATTCCCTAAAGAATCTTCAAGAAGTAATTAAGTAATAAAAAGTTTGTCGCGTCAAGAAAAGTCTGTGCTTAAGAAGTAATAACTTCGAATTCATTTAATTACATTCCCGAGAGCATCATAACAGTTAAGAGACTTTGAAAAATTTTGCCGGAGATCAAGCTTAAAAAGGAACACCGTCAGTTTAAAAATCCATTAGAGAACACTCTTCCGTGGACGTTTCAAAATACTCCTTTTAAAACTATACAGTATGAAAATCTTTATGTTGTTTGTACCTGAACTCCATAATAAAAACTTTTACTTGGCCTTGCGAAATAATAAAAATATCTGTGTTTCCATTTTTATCGTCAGCTTGATAGTATACAAATTTTAGAATCATACAATATTTTAAATTCGACTAGTCAATTAAAAAAGTGGTCATCTATTGATTAATAAAATGGGTATAAGCTGATGAGGAAGATGAGCTGTGCTTCAAGATTCCAGAGCTTTATAAAAACAGGATAGCTTACCTAGGAACATAAAATAGAAAATTGTATTATATTTAGAAAAAGACTAATAGAAACCTTACGCATTTTTTTAAATCGATGTAAGCATACCGTTTTTGTAGTCGTTAATATCTGATTTGAAGCATCAAAAACTGCTTATTTATCACGAATAACTACTAAGAGTATTAGTTTCACGTAGATTATCAGTTTGGATCATAAATGTTCTTGATTCTTTTAAGTTTGACAGCCGTATAACCTCTTCTATATCCATATATTCAACCAAGACATTTTCTCAGATCTACGCGTGCTTCTTCGCTTCCATTTTTAAAACAACTACGGAAAACGTAAGAACGTTGCATAAGACTCACGTGAAAAACATTTCTACCTTGGCATCTGCGATTTAGCCATATGTTAATTATTCCTTTCAGTAGAACTTATATTATACACTTTTAGAGTCTTTTCAAGCAAAGTACTTGTATACAATGAATATAGTGTGAGTTAAGATATTTAAAGCATAAAAAAAATGTAAGTTTGGAACTTAGAGGATTTGACTGACTATTTCCCATCGACAAAAATTGGTCTAGGTTTGGACAGTGAAAAAAAACAAAACAAGATGCCCTACCGGGCAGAAGTATTCCTGCGGATGACTGTAAGACTTTCTGGAGCCTTTTCAGAAAGAAATGAGTGTTAGTTCACGCTTTAAAACCATATGCATAATGCGGAATGATGTTTGCAGTATTTTACATTTTACCTTTTAGCTACGATAACTATTAAACTCTGTTGTTTCATATAAAATTTCAGTCTTGCATCAATTTCGAGATTTTTTTAAAAAGATTTCCATTCGAAGTTGTACTCCCTAAAGCATCTTCAAGAAGCAATTAACTAATTAAAAGATTATCGTGTTAAGAATAATCGGTGCTTTCAAAGGTGAATGTGAAAGAAGTAATATTTGTTATTTTTAGAAACTGCACTGTTTTCATCATTTAGAGATTTTTTCAAAAACTTTTTTATTCATAGTTATATTCCCTAAAGCATCTTCAAAAAGTAATTAAGTAATGAAAACTTTGTCACATTAAGTTTTGAAGGGAAAATCTGTGACGTAAATAGTAATAACTTCTAATTCATTTAATTACATTCCCGCAGAGATATGTAAAAAAGAAAGATAAACAACTCACTGTTTTTCGTAAAAGCTATCCGTGTCCCTTTTTCTGGTGTGAGTATTGTTTCGCGCGAATATTTTAAACATATAATTAATTCTAATTGTTAAAATTCTAAATGTTCATTGGTTGAAAATTAAAATTATACTAATAATCATTGCATAATTTTCATAATTTTTAATAGTTGCGCATATTTCAATATTTCATAAAGCTTTCGTTCACCGAACATGCCGAACTATAGACGAGTACATTAATTATGAAGAATATTTCATCTGTAAACACCGAATTTTAGGTCTAACTTTTCTCAAAATATCTCGTTTTAGAACGAATGTTGCATAATCTTAACCAAATAAACTGAAAAATGAAAGCGTAACTTAAGTGTTATTAGCCAGACTTGCATCAGACTTCAGTACTTTTTTTGAAAAATTAATTTCAATGAGAGTCACTTATTTTTACGAGAAAATTTACCAGTATATGACTTATTGGTTATTTCTTTTTCTAAAATGATAATCTTTTTTACAAACATTAAGAAAAATGAAGAGTATATATGTGAGATTAAGATTCGCCTGTAAAATATCAAAATCTCTCAGGATATATTTATGAAAGACAAATCAACAACAACTTAAATGGTCGGTAACACTCGTTATATATCTTAATCTTTCTAAAATTTAATTATTCTCAAAAAAAAGAGTCTGGATCTGGGGACACGGATGGCGTTGTATAGAAGCGCGAAACAAAAAGATTAACAATAAGCTGTCAATCAAGTTCAAACGAGTTGTTTATCTTTCTTTTTTTACATATCTCTGATTCCCGAGAGCATCATAAACGTTAAGAGACTTTGAAAAATTTTGCCGGAGATCAAGCTTAAAAAGGAACACCGTCAGTTTAAAAATCCATTAGAGAACACTCTTCCGTGGACGTTTCAAAATACTACTTTTAAAACTATACAGTATGAAAATCTTTATGTTGTTTGTACCTGAACTTCATAATAAAAACTTTTACTTGGCCTTGCGAAATAATAAAAATATCTGTGTTTCCTTTTTATCGTCAGCTTGATAGTATACAAATTTTAAAATCATACAATATTTTAAATTCGACTAGTCAATTAAAAAAGTGGTCATCTATTGATTAATAAAATGGGTATAAGCTGATGAGGAAGATAAGCTGTGCTTCAAGATTCCAGAGCTTTATAAAAACAGGGTAGCTTATCTAGGAACATGAATTAAAAAATTGTATTACATTTAGAAAGACTAATAGAAACCTTACGCATTAAATCGATATAATCATACCCTATTGGTAGTCGTTCATATCTGTTTTGAAGCATCAAAAACTGCTTATTTATCACGAATAACTACTAAGAATATTAGTTTCACGTAGATTATCAGCTTGGATCATAAATGTTCTTGATTCTTTTAAGTTTTACAGCTGTACTACAACCTCTTCTATATCCATATATTCAATAAAGAAACTTTCACAGATCTACGCATGCTTCTTCGCTTCCATTTTTAAAACAACTACGGAAAACGTAAGAACGTTGCATAAGACTCACATGAAACAACATTTCTACCTTGGCATCTGCGATTTAGCCATATGTTAGTTATTCCTTTCACTAGAGCTTATATTTTACACTTTTAGAGTCTTTTCAAGCAAAGTACTTGTATAAAATGAATATAGTGTGAGTTTAGACTGTTAAATCATAAAAAGAATGTAAGTTGGGAACATTAATGATTTGAGTGGCTATTTCCCATCGACAAAAATTGGTCTAGGTTTGGACAGTGAAAAAAAAAAAAAAACAAGATGCCCTACCGGGCAGAAGTATTCCTGCGGATGACTGTAAGACTTTCTGGAGCCTTTTCAGAAAGAAATGAGTGTTAGTTCACGCTTTAAAACCATATGCATAATGCGGAATGATGTTTGCAATATTTTACATTTTACCTTTTAGCTACGATAACTATTAAACTCTGTTGTTTCATATAAAATTTCAGTCTTGCATCAATTTCGAGATTTTTTTAAAAAGATTTCCATTCGAAGTTGTACTCCCTAAAGCATCTTCAAGAAGCAATTAACTAATTAAAAGATTATCGTGTTAAGAATAATCGGTGCTTTCAAAGGTGAATGTGAAAGAAGTAATATTTGTTATTTTTAGAAACTGCACTGTTTTCATCATTTAGAGATTTTTTCAAAAAGTTTTTTATTCATAGTTATATTCCCTAAAGCATCTTCAAAAAGTAATTAAGTAATGAAAACTTTGTCACATTAAGTTTTGAAGGGAAAATCTGTGACGTAAATAGTAATAACTTCTAATTCATTTAATTACATTCCCGAGAGCATCATAAACGTTAAGAGACTTTGAAAAATTTTGCCGGAGATCAAGCTTAAAAAGGAACACCGTCAGTTTAAAAATCCATTAGAGAACACTCTTCCGTGGACGTTTCAAAATACTACTTTTAAAACTATACAGTATGAAAATCTTTATGTTGTTTGTACCTGAACTTCATAATAAAAAATTTTACTTGGCCTTGCGAAATAATAAAAATATCTGTGTTTCCTTTTTATCGTCAGCTTGATAGTATACAAATTTTAAAAGCATACAATATTCTAAATTCGACTAGTCAATTAAAAAAGTGGTCATCTATTGATTAATAAAATGGGTATAAGCTGATGAGGAAGATAAGCTGTGCTTCAAGATTCCAGAGCTTTATAAAAACAGGGTAGCTTATCTAGGAACATGAATTAAAAAATTGTATTACATTTAGAAAGACTAATAGAAACCTTACGCATTAAATCGATATAAACATACCCTATTGGTAGTCGTTCATATCTGTTTTGAAGCATCAAGAACTGCTTATTTGTCAAGAATGACTACTAAGAATATTAGTTTCACGTAGATTATCAGCTTGGATCATAAATGTTCTTGATTCTTTTAAGTTTTACAGCTGTACTACAACCTCTTCTATATCCATATATTCAATAAAGAAACTTTCACAGATCTACGCATTTTTCATCGCTTCCATTTTTAAAACAACTACGGAAAACTTAAGAACGTTGCATAAGACTCACATGAAACAACATTTCTACCTGGCATCTGCGATTTAGCCATATGTTAGTTATTCCTTTCACTAGAGCTTATATTTTACACTTTTAGAGTCTTTTCAAGCAAAGTACTTGTATACAATGAATATAGTGTGAGTTTAGACTGTTAAATCATAAAAAGAATGTAAGTTGGGAACATCAATGATTTGAGTGGCTATTTCCCATCGACAAAAATTGGTCTAGGTTTGGACAGTGAAAAAAAAAAAAAACAAAAACAAAAAAAACACGAACGGTTTCAAAGTATTCCTTGCTTACGCAGGAATACAAAAACAAGATGCCCTACCGGGCAGAAGTATTCCTGCGGATGACTGTAAGACTTTCTGGGGCCTTTTCAGAAAGAAATGAGTGTTAGTTCACGCTTTAAAACCATATGCATAATGCGGAATGATGTTTGCAGTATTTTACATTTTACCTTTTAGCTACGATAACTATTAAACTTTGTTGTTTCATATAAAACTTCAGTCTTGCATCAATTTAGAGATTTTTTAAAAAAGATTTCCATTCGAAGTTGCACTCCCTAAAGCATCTTCAAGGAGCAATTAACTAATTAAAAGATTATTGCGTTAAGAATAATCTGTGCTTTTAGAGGTGAATGTTTGTTCACGCTTTAAAACAATATGCATAATGTGGTATGATGTTCTTTGTGTTTTACAGTTTATCTTGTAGCTGTGAAAGAAGTAATATTTGTTATTTCATATAAACTGCACTGTTTTCATCATTTAGAGATTTTTTCAAAAACTTTTTTATTCATAGTTATATTCCCTAAAGCATCTTCAAAAAGTAATTAAGTAATGAAAACTTTATCACATTAAGTTTTGAAGGGAAAATCTGTGGCGTAAATAGTAATAACTTCTAATTCATTTAATTACATTCCCGAGAGCATCATAAACGTTAAGAGACTTTGAAAAATTTTGCCGGAGATCAAGCTTAAAAAGGAACACCGTCAGTTTAAAAATCCATTAGAGAACACTCTTCCGTGGACGTTTCAAAATACTACTTTTAAAACTATACAGTATGAAAATCTTTATGTTGTTTGTACCTGAACTTCATAATAAAAACTTTTACTTGGCCTTGCGAAATAATAAAAATATCTGTGTTTCCTTTTTATCGTCAGCTTGATAGTATACAAATTTTAAAATCATACAATGTTTTAAGTTCGACTAGTCAATTAAAAAATTGGTCATCTATTGATTAATAAAATGGGTATAAGCTGATGAGGAAGATAAGCTGTGCTTCAAGATTCCAGAGCTTTATAAAAACAGGGTAGCTTATCTAGGAACATGAATTAAAAAATTGTATTACATTTAGAAAGACTAATAGAAACCTTACGCATTAAATCGATATAAACATACCCTATTGGTAGTCGTTCATATCTGTTTTGAAGCATCAAGAACTGCTTATTTGTCAAGAATGACTACTAAGAATATTAGTTTCACGTAGGTTATCAGCTAGGATCATAAATGTTCTTGATTCTTTTAAGTTTTACAGCCGTACTACAACCTCTTCTATATCCATATATTCAATAAAGAAACTTTCATAAATCTACGCATGCTTCTTCGCTTCCATTTTTAAAAGAACTACGGAAAACGTAAGAACGTTGCATAAGACTCACATGAAACAACATTTCTACCTGGCATCTGCGATTTAGCCATATGTTAGTTATTCCTTTCACTAGAGCTTATATTTTACACTTTTAGAGTCTTTTCAAGCAAAGTACTTGTATACAATGAATATAGTGTGAGTTTAGACTGTTAAATCATAAAAAGAATGTAAGTTGGGAACATTAATGATTTGAGTGGCTATTTCCCATCGACAAAAATTGGTCTAGGTTTGGACAGTGAAAAAAAAAGAAACAAGATGCCCTACCGGGCAGAAGTATTCCTGCGGATGACTGTAAGACTTTCTGGAGCCTTTTCAGAAAGAAATGAGTGTTAGTTCACGCTTTAAAACCATATGCATAATGCGGAATGATGTTTGCAGTATTTTACATTTTACCTTTTAACAACGATAACTATTAAACTCTGTTGTTTCATATAAAATTTCAGTCTTGCATCAATTTCGAGATTTTTTTAAAAAGATTTCCATTCAAAGTTGTACTCCCTAAAGCATCTTCAAGAAGCAATTAACTAATTAAAAGATTATCGTGTTAAGAATAATCTGTGCTTTAAAAGGTGAATGTGAAGGAAGTAATATTTGTTATTTGATATAAACTGCACTGTTTTGCATCATTTAGAGATTTTTTCAAAAAGTTTTTTATTCATAGTTATATTCCCTAAAGCATCTTCAAAAAGTAATTAAGTAATGAAAACTTTGTCACATTAAGTTTTGAAGGGAAAATCTGTGGCGTAAATAGTAATAACTTCTAATTCATTTAATTACATGCCCGAGAGCATCATAAACGTTAAGAGACTTTGAAAAATTTTGCCGGAGATCAAGCTTAAAAAGGAACACCGTCAGTTTAAAAATCCATTAGAGTACACTCTTCCGTAGATGTTTCAAAATACTACTTTTAAAACTATACAGTATGAAAATCTTTATGTTGTTTGTATCTGAACTTCATAATAAAAACTTTTACTTGGCCTTGCGAAATAATAAAAATATCTGTGTTTCCTTTTTATCGTCAGCTTGATAGTATACAAATTTTAAAATCATACAATATTTTAAATTCGACTAGTCAATTAAAAAAGTGGTCATCTATTGATTAATAAAATGGGTATAAGCTGATGAGGAAGATAAGCTGTGCTTCAAGATTCCAGAGCTTTATAAAAACAGGGTAGCTTATCTAGGAACATGAATTAAAAAATTGTATTACATTTAGAAAGACTAATAGAAACCTTACGCATTAAATCGATATAAACATACCCTATTGGTAGTCGTTCATATCTATTTTGAAGCATCAAGAACTGCTTACTTGTCAAGAATGACTACTAAGAATATTAGTTTCACGTAGATTATCAGCTTGGATCATTAATGTTCTTGATTCTTTTACGTTTTACAGCTGTACTACAACCTCTTCTATATCCATATATTCAATAAAGAAACTTTCACAGATCTACGCATGCTTCTTCGCTTCCATTTTTAAAACAACTACGGAAAACTTAAGAACGTTGCATAAGACTCACATGAAACAACATTTCTACCTGGCATCTGCGATTTAGCCATATGTTAGTTATTCCTTTCACTAGAGCTTATATTTTACACTTTTAGAGTCTTTTCAAGCAAAGTACTTGTATACAATGAATATAGTGTGAGTTTAGACTGTTAAATCATAAAAAGAATGTAAGTTGGTAACATTAATGATTTGAGTGGCTATTTCCCATCGACAAAAATTGGTCTAGGTTTGGACAGTGAAAAAAAAAAAAAAAAAAAAAAAAAAAAACACGAACGGTTTCAAAGTATTCCTTGCTTACGCAGGAATACAAAAAAAAACAAAAAAAACACGAACTGTTTCAAAGTATTCCTTGCTTACGCAGGAATACAAAAAAAAAAAACACGAACGGTTTCAAAGTATTCCTTGCTTACGCAGGAATACAAAAAAAAAACACGAACGGTTTCAAAGTATTCCTTGCTTTCGCAGGAATACAACAAGATGCCCTTGCAGGCATAAGGATTTCTGCAAAATCAGCTGAAGCATGAAATTTGAATGACTATGAGGTAGTTTATACGGTCGCACTTGTGCCTTGTCTAATGTAAATCAATTGACCTGCGATTAGACATTGTCAATACTTTTACTTAAGAAAGCAAGAGTTTTCTCAAATACAGGTCAGAGGCGTAGCCAGAGGTCAGTCAAAATTTGTGGAGGAGAGTTTAGTCATTTAAAGTAGAGAAGAAAAACGTGCAAGTAACCTCATCGATACTTAAGACTGAAAAGAAATATCGTAATGTTGGGCTCCTCCACTTTTTGCGACTGAACTTGAATACACCTATGCAGGTCATTAGATTAACATTTGACAAGGCAAAAGTTCAACCGTATAAACTACAATTAAGACATTTTTAAAATTTAAAAAAGGTTGAATCATTTCCATGATTTATGTTTATTACACTTCCAATCATGTATATATTCCCCAAAAATCTGGAAAAACATAATTGTCACTATGCAAAATTTTATACCAATAAACAATAAACTTGATTATAGAATGCCATAATGTTCTTTATTTTGTTGGTACGTAATGATATAAGGACACAGTGATTTACTCAGATAAGACAATGAGTATGCATGTAATTCAATCTAAATGTTATGAATTTATATATGAATTCAATACGTCTATTCTATCTTCCAAACCATATGATTGACATTCTTGAAATTTAAGAAAGGTTTAATCATTTCCGCAGATCATGTACTCCCCAAAAATCTGGAAAAAACATAATTTTCACTATGCAAAACTTTATACCAATAAACACCAATAAACATGATAATATCTGAATGACGTAATGTTCTTTATTTTGTTGGTACGAAATGATATTAAGGATTCAGTGATCAATTCAGATAAGACAATGTAAGTTAATGTAAATGCCTACCATCCTAATAGAATTCCTAATTCACAAGCACAAAAAGGAAAGCGTAGATTTTAGAAATTTGTGCTTTAATTTGAGTAACAATATGTCATTGCTATCTTTTTAATTTAGAAACATGCATTACCTGAACTAAATTTCATGAAAAGATTATAAAGATTTATTCAGAAACTTAAGGATAGTCATCACCCCTTGCTGCATGTTTTCAGTTTTGTGTCCATAACTTTTGATGTGGTTATGTTTTCATCAACAAAGTATATATTTTTGAAAACCTTATAAAATTCCCTATCTAATGAATATAATTTTATTTTCAATATACTTAGTTTTAAAAAGTTATTGTGGATAAGGGCATTTTGAAAAGGCTTAATTTCTAGGAGCTCCACGGACCCTTTGAAAAATATTTTCTGCGACATTTTTATGTTATTGTGTTCTACGTTTAATAATTTAAAAAACGTTACTACAGTTTTTCGAAACAAGTCCTAGTTCTGACGAAATAAAAGATTTACGAAAAGCACTTCTTAAAATAGCCTTTCCTTGACTTTCTCCCTTCATTGCAGAGTGAATATTCGCTTAAAGAAAAATTGTAGTAACGTTTTGTTCTTATAAACCTATTCTTTCAATTTCAAAAAACTACGTAACGATACCTCCATCGTAGGGGTTTTTTGGAGGTATTTAAAGACAGATAAGTAACGCAAAAATACTTATCGAGAAAACCTCTTCCAAAGAAATTCCATTTTGCGATCGGTTGAATAAACAACTTTACAAAAGAAACAATAGCTGTTATTTGCTTTACATGAATAATTAATAACTTTGCTATTAAAAGAGAACATAGTTCTTGTAAACATGCTGAATAGGTTCTGTAAACGAATTGCAGTAAACATGAAATGAAATACCACTAAATTTAAAATATTGTACCAAATGATAAATTTTTATAGCATCATATATACATTTTCAGAAAGCTCTCTGAAAGCTTTATCTTTTAATGAAATAAAAAAAAAAATGATTTTTTTTCGATTACAGGGGTGATGACTAACCTTAAAAAACGTTAAATTTTTAATTACGTATACACGCCAGGGCATTATGAAAGGATAACTGACACAATACGAAACTTACGTTAACTCCAAATAAACTTAATGAACAAAATAACACCAAATTTATATGCTTTCAGATATTACAGTGATTACGCATGTACGGTCAATCTTCCAAATTACTAAGACTTCCCAAACATCCAGAAGTAAAAAAAGATTAGGATTATGAAAACTAAGACCTATATACATTTACCAAAATTAGCAAACATAACTGAAAGCAGAAATTTGAGTTAAAGGATGTCCAGTATTTAGAATATACAAGTAAATAAGCTAAAATAGCTAGAGAAACATCAAACATAAAATGATGATGCACAGGTAGAGGGTAGACAGAACATTCTTGTATGTTGTTAGAGCTGAAGAGGAAACTCAGCCGAGCTGTATGTATCCAGAGCTTAAAAAGCACTACAGCCCACACATGAAACAAAGGATCTTTGGTATTTAGAAAGGCTTAAAAGAATTCCAGACATTTTCCAAAAAAAAGCATTCCTTTTCACACACTTTTTTATAAAACATTGAGAGCTTGTTTTTAGAAAAGAATGAACGCAGTAGAATCTTTGTAAGATAATTATAAATTTCTCCCCTTCTCCCTTAAATTTTCTTTTAAATCTGTTCAATATTGATCAATCAACACGTGGAAGTCTAAGTGGGTTTCTTCGGTTTCTTCTACCATTATGCGAACGGCGTGCAAATGTGAAGTCGAAAAATACCCGGATGATCACATGGCGGGAAATCAAGCCAATAAACTAGCGCTATTAAAGTTAATTAGCACCCTTGCGAAAGATTGAGACGGCGGAAAAAATCGCTAGGTTTGGACAGTAAGATGAAAACAGAAAAACACGGACGATCGTAAAGTATTTCTTGCTTTGCAGAAATCAAAAAAAAAAAACACGAACGGTTTCAAAGTATTCCTTGCTTACGCAGGAATACAAAAAAACAATAAAAACACGAACGGTTTCAAAGTATTCCTTGCTTACGCAGGAATACAAAAAAACAATAAAAACACGAACGGTTTCAAAGTATTCCTTGCTTACGCAGGAATACAAAAACGCAAATTCAGAGAAGCATTAGCAATTAAAAATAACAGAGCTAATTTATTGAACAAAAAAGAAGAGAGTGTGAGAGAACCTCTTATAAATACAGTGTGTCTCAAAATGTTAGCTTCAGTAACTTTATTCTCAATTTTCTAAAAAATGAATAATGGTATAATAATGAAATATATACCATTAGAAAGCTGAGTTTCTTGGCTTTCTATTGATGTGGTACCCATTAACTGGTTTTTTATATTTAGCTTATAATCCAAGAAAAAAACAAGTGTTTTAATCTAAAAATTCTTAACGATCAATTAAAACTCAGTTAACAATAAAAATATTAAACAACAAAAGTTATAACACAAGTGAAAAATTATCATTACAATAAAAACGTTTAAAAAAATAACTACCTTTCAATGTTATGTTAACATTTTTTTTATTTTTGGTAACAATTTTTGAGAATTCTCAAACGGTTTGTAAAAAATCAATACCATAATTATAAACAACAATGAATATTTTGCTCATTAAACGGGGTGTTAATTGATCGTTAAGAATTTTTAGATTAAAACACTTGTTTTTTTCTTGGATTATAAGCTAAATATAAAAAACCAGTTAATGGGTACCACATCAATAGAAAGCCAAGAAACTCAGCTTTCTAATGGTATATATTTCATTATTATACCATTATTCATTTTTTAGAAAATTGAGAATAAAGTTACTGAAGCTAACATTTTGAGACACACTGTATGTTAATAATTGTACTATTCTATATAATTACTTATTTGTTCATAACAATTTTTAATCATTAATCTTATTTGTTTATAGTGCTATCATGAGAATAAAGGAATTTTATAAATAACGAAGCCATAGTTTGATAGTGAAAAACACAGAAACAGTATTGTTAAAACTAATTTATTACACGAAGCTTTTCGTGAAGGAATTTTAATTTTTACTTTTAAATCTATATCAACGTAGATGTTGTAAGAGTTTTATTATAGATCTGACGATGCTTTGACAAAGATCAAAGAGAAAATTTATCAAAATTTTAAAAATTTATTTTGCCTTAAACCCAACTCAACTCATTATTAAATGAAATTGCCCGAAGCACGAATTTTGTACTTCACTTGTTAGTGAATTGACCCATCTGCCTACACACTGATACAAACCAAAAGTATAATTATCATGTGCAAGATCTTGGTGAACTGGTGAACTGGCTCCGAAACATCATAGTGAATTGCATAGTGGTCAAGATTGAGTTAAATAAATTAAAGAAGGGAGTAATTTGATGAATTCCAGACTGTATCAAATTATTAGTCAGTGTACAAGTCATTCAGATGTCTTGAAAATTAGGCTAAAGCAATTTCCTCTAGGCCTGATGCGAAAATTGTTCAAGCCATGAGGCTTCTAGTTGATCTTTAAGAGGGTAATAAAACCTTTTATCCACTATAACTTACCTGAAAAAAATATTTTCTGAATAAAACTTATATATTTGGATAGATCTCTAAAAATATTTCTCCAGATATAAGAATTGCAAAACATTAATAACTATAAATAAAATGCGTTCGAAAATCTTGCACCAACTGTTTTGATACATACTGTTTAATTGGTCTGTTACTTATTTTTCAAGCCATTAGCGGAAGTAATTAAGTAACACACGCACTGAACATTACGTGTCACAATGCAGCTATTTTCTAGTATTTAGTGGCTTAACTGAAGTTACTAAGTCGTGATATGCCAATATACTGGTAACGGATTGGAGTTTGATTTTAATTAAGTCTTGAAATCGCAAAATACGCAGAAGCCTTAAAAACGCGTGTCTTACGCGGATATGTTCGTTCTGAAATGCTAACACGCGACGGTTTTAAACACTGCATTAACTGAAGTTATTAAGGTGAGTAAATCAAGTCATCAAAGTTTCTACGCGATGATCCGGTTCATTTTTATTTTAGTTTTCTTCTATTCTAGTTTTTGATTTTATTTTTGTCAGGTGTGAAATATTTAATTTTACTTTTTTACTTTCATTTAAACTACTTCAAAATTTCCAAAAGAATCATTTAAATCACATAAAAATTCAATGCTTTGAAATGCTCGAAATGATCTCTGAATGTCTTATTAAGCCTGATTTCCACTCAGGATAATTTCAATTGGATTGGAACGGACCGGATCGATTTTTGATCTGTTCCGATCCGGAGAGCAATTTCCTTTCATTCGCGCAGACGGAAACTGTGTTTCGCTGATGTGGCTAGCCTCTTGAATAATAATAATAAATTATAGAAAAAGCCCGATTCTCATTGGTTAAAAAATTTTGATCCGCGGACCGGATCGAAAAAAGTTGAACTTTTTTCAACTTTTTCCTGGACTGAAATGGATCGAAACGGATCGCAAAACTTTAATTAATACGCATGCGCAGATCAAAAGTCGATCCGGTCCGTTCCGATCCAATTGAAATTATCCTGAGTGGAAATTAGGCTTTAGACGTCCTGCTTACCAAAAATTGACATACATGAACTACATGAACAAAACGTGTTCATATAATTTTAGATACATCACAACATTTCATCATCGTCTTTATATAAATACTTTTTTGTAGATGTTTGTCCATGATTGTATAATTAAACTTTTTTTCTATTTCTTCTCAAACAGTAAGAGCGACAGTAATGGCGTAATTCATTATATAAGTACAGTATAAAAACAATAACAACATAAGAATATGTTAAAAGCTTTAATGTAACAAACATTTATAAACTGGAACATATTTTAAAATTATTACGAAGCTTTTTGTAGTGAATAATACTACATCATCATTGTTGAAAAGCTTTAGTTATTAATTAATAATTACCTATCAAAAAAGTTAAGCAACAATTCCATAACAGATAAGGCTGAAAACTTTGAAAAAATAAGTAACAACGAACCTAAAATGAAAATTTGTGATGCTTATAAAAAGAAAAGCGTGTGTCGTAAGAAGCCCAAGTGGAAGATACATTAATACAACCGTTCTATAGAGGACTGTATATTCAACTGAAAACTATTTACAAAGTTTAAATATAAGTGTCTCGTTCCAGTCCACTTAACATAACACTCCCCTACCACAATATCCATCATCAAACAACAATCAAGTCAATAAACCAGCAACAAACAAACTAAGAAGTCATAACAAATTTCCATCCACAACCTCAACTTCATGATCACTAACAAAACGTAATGGAATCCGATGATCACTGAATGACCTAACTATATCAACGTTAACATCACCAACAAACCTCAAAGAAATATCCTTCTCCTTAATCTGGCAATTATCTACCTCACAGTCGATTGGAATCAACTTATTCAAAGGTCGACGCAACTCAATCAGACGGCTGTTATTCTCCACAATGACCGTAACCCCTCTGATTAGGCCATCGTTGCTCTGTATAATGTTCGATACACGCGCAAGCTTCCATCTTTGCTTCGGCAGTTTTTCGTCCATTAGCGGAACGACATCATTAACAGAAACGGCATGTGTTCGGTTTCCTTTGAAATGTGGCGGACGATATATTCGTAAGCTTAGTAGATAGTCATTACTCCATTCCTTCCAAAAGCGATCTACAATGTTTCTCAAGTGCTTAAGTCGTGTATGTACAGGTTCTTTACTTTGCTCGTATTTGTGATCATCGTTGTTATTGAACGGTAACTGTCGTCCATATATCAGATGGTTAGGAGTTAAAGCTTGAGAAGAAACTTCATCATAAATATAGGTGATCGGTTGGTTGTTCAGTATCAGTTCGATTTCGGTAAGGATCGTTTGAAGTTCTTCGTAAGTAACTAATTTTTTCGTAAGTACTTTCTTGAGGCAACGCTTTACAGATTGTACCTATCTTTCGATGAATCCACCCTGCCACGGCGCACCAGGCAAATAAAATTTCCATTTAATATTATGAGAAGCAGCGAATTCCTGTGTTTCATTTGCGATAAATGATGATCCATTATCAGATATAATTTGCCTTGGAGATCCTCGTCTTCCAATGAAGCGTTTAAGAGCATTAACGCATGCGATAGCGGAATAGTCTGTTGCAAGTTCCAAATGAATTGCCCTTGATGCTTGACATGTTATGACACAAATCCAACACTTGAAGGTCGTATTCTGTTGATCAGTAACGGGATAAACGTTTTTTACATATAATGGTCCGGCGTAATCGATGCCAATACATTCGAAAGCATTCGTAACAGTAACACGAGATCTAGGTAATGCTGGGGAGACAGGATAATGGTACGAGTGGTGATCAATTCGTCGACATACTCTGCAGTCGTGAAGTATTTTCTTGATGAAGTTTCGTGCTCTTGGTATCCAGTAATTCTGTCGTAAACAGTTTAAGGTTTCTTTAAGTTTGTTATGTCCAACTGTGGCATGTGCCTGTAGGACTACAAGTTTGGAAATTTGACAATCTTTTAAAAGTAGAATTGGGCATTTTGCAGAATAAGGCATATCAGTATTTGATATGCGCCCTCGGCATCTAATGATATTTTCGTCATCATAAAAAATGCTCAAAGTTTTTTCTAAATGCGAAATGTTTTCATGATTAATAGAATTAGTTTACGTGATTTATCCGTTTGTTCAGCGGTGAGAACATGCCATTCATTGGGTCCTGATGGGCCTTTATACAAATTTGACACGTCGGAATTTCTTTTTCTCATTCGAGAGAAACTGTAGACAAACTTCATAATATAAGATACCACGCGAATAAGTTTATTGAAGTTGCTATATTTCTTAAATTCCATAATTTGCGTTAAATCAATATCGGGTTTCCGAATTTGAAAGGATGAAAGACATGAATGTGAAGTTTCCGCTTCTTCTTTATCGTTAAAGCTTTGTCCGACTTTAAGTTGTGGCCAATTTTTTTCCGATTCCAACAAGAATTTAGGTCCATTTTTCCAAAGAGATTTTTTTAGGTCTACGGCATAGCACCCACGTGATCTGATGTCTGTGGGATTGTCTTTCGATGAAATGAGTTTCCAAGACTCTGTATAACTGTTCTGCCTGACAATCGAAACTTTGTTCTGAATTACTAAATGATTTGTTCTTTTTGGATTAGTTATCCAGGAGTAAGATATTGACGAATTGGTCCACAGATACGTTTCATTTAATACGTAAACATTGTGTAACAGCTCCTTTACGACTTTCTGAAGCTTTGACAGAAGAACGGCAGATGATAATTCCAATCGCGGAATGGTAGTTGTCTGTTTAATTGGACAGTTCCTGGACTTTGACAAAACCAGAGTAGCTTTTGTTTTTCCTGACACTGATCTAAGACGTAGATAAACACATGCGGCAAACGCTCTTTTGGATGCATCACAGAAACCGTGTATTTGAACGCTTTTGATGGGATCATGAATCGATTGATGATAAATGCGATGGACAATAAACGGCGGTGAATTCCGTAACTGTGATACTAAATGAGTGAAGCGATTGTAATGTTCATGTTCAAGTTCTGCATCCCACGAAACTTTCGAAATACAGATGTCTTGTAACAGAATTTTGAAATTGACAACAACAGGATTAATTAAACCTAGAGGGTCGTAAATACTGGCGATAAAGTGCATAACGTTTCTTTTAGTGCAAGGTTCAACGAGATTTTTCGTTAAGTTTGCAAATTCAAAAATGAAGGAATCCGAATTTTTATCCCATTTTATTCCCAGAATCTTTGTACAGTTGTCAGCAGCTATACACGATGGATCTGTATTGAAATTCATTTGTTCTAGGTTTTCCGAATTGGACTGGAATTTACGTAGGTTAAATCCCGCATCTTTCAGCATAAGCTTGCTTTTCATAAAAAATTCAAAACCGTCTATTTCATTTTTAGCTCCTGTGTTGAGATCATCAACATGAAGAGATTCTTTGAACTTAGTAAGGAATTCAGCGCCAAGATGAAAATAATTTTCTGCGTGCGAAGTAATTGTTGCCGCTAATAAAAATGGGGAGCTCGTAGCACCAAATAATAAGCGACATAATCGATATTCTAATAATTGATTGTTTTCAAAGTTTTCGAAATCAATATTGTCTACGTCCTCGAACCAAAGGAATCTCAAAAATTCGCGATCATCAGGGTGCACGGCAATTTGATGAAAGGCTTTTTCAATGTCTCCTACGATAGCAACGTTATGTGCACGAAATCGGATTAACACTCCTAACAGTGAAGGAGTGAGCGACGGTCCTGTAAGGAGACACTCATTAAGGGAAGGCGATTGGTTCGATTTTGCACTTGCATCAAAAACAATTCTGACTTTTGTTGTGGCCCTGTCATTAGAGAGCTTAGCAACTGCGACGGCAACGTAGACGACTACGTGAGCAAAAACAACAAAATAAATAATTACTATCAAATAAAAGTTTGAAGAACTTATCTTTGTTATAGAAACAATTCAATTTATAAACTTATATCGACTGGAAAGTTATCAAGTTACTATAAAATCTACATAAGAGAAAAAGATTTATCTCTATAATCACATCTCCGTTGTCAGCACGACTTCAAAATATGATTTTTCACGTTGAGCACAGAACGTGCAAACATGTTAATGATGTAATTATCTTCTCAATGGCCTCATAAGCGGTAAACTCTCTTTCTAAAGAAATTCCACATAGAAAAAAAAGCTTTTGTTTTAAACACGTCGCCGTCTTCGTTGCCGTTGTGATTGCTAAAGTTCCCTATTACGGACGACGGCTCGATGCGGCAAATCGTGTTTGCCAACGGTTTCATCATCTGAAATTTGTTCAATAATTCCTTGAGACATCTGCTCTTTCAGGATGGCGTCATAACTTCTTAAAAGATCATTGTTTTCTTTAAACTGCTTAGATGATAAAGATTTCAAACGATGTTTACTAACATTGTAATTATTCTGTATGTGCGTGATGTATTCATTAGCGAGTTTACGCAAAGACGACGAAGCCGGACACCGGACGTAAATTCAGTTATTTTGACTTTCTGCGCATGCGTTAATGGAGATTCCCTCAATTTTTCCGTCGTATATACAACCGCGAGACCGTACTTCAGCCTTTTCTACGTTCCCAACACAACGTGGAGAACTCGCATGAAATTGGATGAAAAATGGAGGAAAATACCCAAAATATCTCAACTTCTGCCAAAGTCAAGCCTAACAGGTGTGTGATTTATATCTTCTGAGATGAAAAATCTGTGTTTGGGCTGAGACAATTATTTACTTATTCTGCTCATGTTTTTGTTTATAGTACCAAAATGTGCTGGAGCAATGAGCATGACGTTCTTTTTGCAAGAGAACTTATCGTCAGCAACCCCTTCCAGCATAAGGGTGGCTCAAGGGAGCGAGGGCATTGCTGGGATACCATAGCTGGAATCTTGAATTCCCTAGAAAAACCAAAGTTCAAGGTTGATCAGAGAGCACTACGTGACCATTTGAATAAATTAGTAAAAGAATATGCTAGAAGAAAAGCTAATGAAGAGAAAGCATCAGGTATTGAGGTAGAAGTGGAGGAAATCGATGTTTTAATGGAGGATGTGACCCTACTAAAAAATGAAAGTGAATTAGCTGCGAAGGCTGAGAGTGATGAACGAGCAAACAAGGCACATGAGGAGTTCAAGGCAGCAGATTCAGTTCGTCGTCAATCTATGGAAACTTGGGCTGAAACCAAAAAGAGAGAAGGTGAAAATGATGTTGATTATATTTCCCCAAAACGTAAACGTAATAATGGAAATGATACGATTAGTTTCCTCAAAGAAAAGTCACACAATGAACTTGAACTTAGGAAAGAAGAACTAGAACTAAAACGACAAGAGCTTGAATTCTAAAGGGAGAGAGAGAGAGATAGTAATGCTCGTAATGAGCAACTCATGGCGCAATGCAATAAGCAAAATCAGGCAATGCTTATGATACTTGCAAAGTTAGCTGAAAAGTTTTGACATTCCAAATTGCTGTTACTTGTATCTTGTTGAGTGGTACTAGTATAGTACGTTGAGTGGTACTAGTACATAGTTCCTGTTTTGTTAATAGACTTTTTGTTGATAGACTTTTTGTTGATAGACTTTTACAAAAAAAAACTTTCAAAAGTGAGAGAGAATAAGAGATATATTTTGTATCATTGTAAATATTATTTATTTTGTTGAAAGAAGGCAGTCTACAAGATACTGAACTCAACATATAAAATACCCACTATTTGTACCTTAACAAGATATATACATTATATATCTTTTTGTCGGCTGAGATTTTTGTAATTGACAATGTTTGCTGTGAAGTGTATGAAAAATCTGCAAAAAAATAATGTTGTTAAGATACAAAAAATATAAGTGATTCACCAAAATCAAATCTACACAAAATGTTCTTCCAATGTAGGTGGTCAAAGTAATTTTCTGTAATGTTACTGTAGAGACTTGTATGTGCATTTGTCAAAATAGCACTTATTTTGTACATTTTCCCAATTGGGCTCAATCCAAGTTTCAAATTTTTCTTAAAATCGTTGAACTTAAAATGTGTTAGTATATCACCAAATATCCACTCAACTGAAATTCGGACCTTGCTCATGTTTTTATTAAATGCTTTCTCCATAGCTGTCAGGTTTGCTCCACCAAAGGGTGCTTGAAGATGTCTCCTAAGTGGATATGCAGGGTCTCCATACAAACATAAAATATTGCCATATTGATCATATGAAAACTGTTGTAGTTGTGGCAGGAGACCAGAGAGTCCCAGCATAGCACTATCGTGCCTTTTACCTTCTATAGGACCAAATAAGTGTGCAATCATCCCATTCGGTGTAGTGACTGATTGATATTTTAATCCATGGTATCTTTTGTGACCATTATACACCATTTTTTGATTTTCACTTGGCCGACAGCAGGCTTTCAAGGTGCCATCAATAAATCCCCAAACACAATCAAGTGGAGCACCTTTAGCATGCACAGCATCTGCGAGGATTCGCAGCTTTGGAGGACTTAGCCACGGTTGGTCTAGAGAATTGAGTAGGTGACCCCATTCTGTTAACAAAAAATCCAAAGTTTGTTTAAATATCATGCACAGCTGTGGCACTGGCCTTCCAAATCTTGGAATCAGATCAGCAAAACGATTTGGGTAGCACAACCGGCGAAGTAAAATACAAAGAGCCTCCATTCCATCAGCTCTTACATTATTATAATTTGTGCAAATGATTTCATCTGGAATATGTAACGCATGTTTTAGTCTCTGCATGTCAGTTTTTTGGAAACGAAATTCTGAATAACACTCAACTTCTGGGAAAGCTTGTAAGTCGAATAAATTATAGCTTTTGTAATCATAATCAGGATTGTTTGTTCTGTTAACATCATACAGAAGAAGAAACTCCTCTTCAGTTACCAAATTTTCATAAAAAGCTATCAACAATTGCTCTCGTGCTTCTTTTAAACTGGACATTCTTGTCAAGTGAAACTTTTTAACATCTATTTATGTTTTTATCTACCATTATGCGTTCCCGGCGCAAAAGTTTCCCGCGTAACTTCTAAATTAAAAGTCGCTGCTTCAGAGGACGCGACTAAGAAAACAATTTCCGTAACCGCGTCGTAGGTTGTTGCGTCGTATTTGCGTAAACTCCCTATTGTGATTTCGATACCCGACCAAAACTTTTCCATCAGTACTGTATTCCAACTGTTTTACCTTTCCGAATTGATTCACGTTTGCTATTGGACTGTCTCGTTTCGTGAACAGAATGACATTCCCAATTTTCATGTCACGGTCATTGCGGAACCATTTTTGGCGATGCATCAGGTTGGGAACAGGGGCAGTAAGCCAGACCTCAAACCAGGCATCGAATGTCCTCTGGTTGAGTTTGGTAAATTTGTCAGTGTCAGTTGTCATCTTGATTGGAAATACTGGACTTCGGTTGTTGTTTTGTCCCATCAAGAACGATGATATCTCTGTAACGGTTGATCGTAGCGGAACGATCCCATACATTTTTTTGATCAGTTTTTCGGGCTCTACAACATGGCTTTCGGTTGCCAATTCTTTGCCAATTATTTTATTTTTCGTGAAGTCAACGCAGGCTGAACATGAGCGGCGAGCGACGCCGCCTTGGCGAAAATGAAAATGACTGTCTGTCTGTCTGTCACGCAAAATGGTAGATGAGTTGTAAAAGTAACTATTTTATCTTAGTTTGTGCGACGTCAGTGTGAAAACATTGCATTGAGATCCTAATCGAATGCGACGTTCAGGGAAAATTATGTCCGTAACCAATAGGGATAACTGACGCTTTTTGGGGTCAACGATATTGGCCATGGTGTGACGAAAAAATTTGGGCAAAATTCTTGGGGACAGGGCTCCATGACGTCATCAAAACTTATGATGGACGATATCTCCGAAACGGTGCGTCATAGACATATGATCCTATACATTTTCTTGCTCAGAATTTTGAGCTTTACACACGGCTGTTTCGTACGCGAAATTAAGATAAAGCGGAGCGCGTATTATTTTCATGAAGTTGCTATTAAACATGGTGCACGCAGAAATCATGATCTAGTCCATTAGAATATCTGATCGAAGTTCTCTTTAATCAAAGACTCTCTGGATATAAAAAACTGTATTTCGTCGTTTCTAATCTTTGGAATACATGATAATCACAGAAATTTCCCTGGGTTATTAGAGAATTTTACTTGAGAAGCTTATAAAGTTTTGTTATGGTTCTCCATAGCAACCCCCTTGGAGATGGACTTTGTACGAAATAAGTATACCCTGAAGTTTTTTGGGCATCAAATATTATGTAATGGAGTTGTTAATAGATGTATCAACATGTATATACATTATATTATGTAGCCAATTTTTTTTTGTTTGGCAAATAGATCCTCAAGTGGGGAAATATTTTAAGTGTGAAGAACAGGATAACAATTTGATACACAGGTAATTTCCTTTAGTAATAATACATACAGCAAAGCACATATAAATTAATTTCATGCTGATAATTGATGCAGGTTTGATTTGTTGAGCTTCGGGAGGGTATATATGTTGACAGGATGTTTGATGTTATTGTATCAATGTTTCATTTGTTTGAATGAATGCACTCTCCACCCTGCTCTCTATAGAAAGCTGATGTTCCATTTTCTTAAGAAATGGGATCATGTGATGTTCCATCATGTGAAGTTTTGGACTGGTGTTTATGTCAGGGCAGTTTTTATGGAGAAAATCCAAAAATTCTGATATCAATATTTCGACAAAAAAATTGAAACTTACACAATGTTGTATAATTATTTATTCGAACACGGTCAAAAATAGTACCCACCCAGTGAATCATTTTTGTTAACTGACGGTGCCCTGTTGAGTTAAAAATGTTGTGACATCTGCTAAATTTCAAGAAGAGTGTTTCAAATAACTTCATGCTCTGATTTGTTATGCAATTGGATGTTGTTGGCATGCTGTTTGACAACATTAGGAATACTGTTGCATAAAACTTTAGTGTTCTCTCCCTGAAAAATGTTTGAACTTAATTAAGAAAATGTTTCTGTGTTATGACTAAGTACGAATTCCAAGACAAATCTATCTGAAGTAGTGATGTGCTTGACACTGATTTATTTTAAGTCACACCAAGTAATGAAGTACACACACCAATGTTTTCTGGCGTGTCTATGTTAAGGTCAGAAGATTCTTTTTCCTCTTATTTATATCTTTTATCTATATATTAATAGCTGATTCTCTGTCTGTCTGTCTGTTTGTCTGTTTGTTTGTTTGTTTGTTTGTAAGTCTCTCTTGCCTGACTGTCTAAGACGGGTGAACTTTTTTTTTGAGCAATCAAAATGTTTAAAAACCGATAGGTAAAAAAAGAGTATCATATCAAAACAATTTTTTTTTTTTTTTTTTTTTTTTTTTTTTGCTTTTCTTTTAATAAATTAATTTCTTCTTTTAATTGTTAAGCGTTCTGATCGAAAGTTTTTTTATTCTACAGTGTGTTTCGTAATGTTGGAAATGGAAATTTTAAAGCTGTTTTTTTAAATGAATATACGGAATTTCAAAATAATTTTTACACCGTTGGAAAGCCATTTTGAAGTTCTTTCGGATAGCATGTTTTTGTGAAAAATGAAAAAGTGGCTTATGAAAAAATAAGGAAAATGTCTTGGAAAAATGTAATTAAATTTTTAATGGTCGATTAAGATGTGAATGAAAAGAAAAGATTTTTTCAAACAATGTCAGCAATTTGGAAAACAATAAACAAATTTAAGCTGTGTGTTCACGAAAAACGTTAAACTTTTGTGTTTTAAAACATCAATTTGGGGGTCTCAGCGCAAACATAAAATTAATAAAAATTTTGAATGGATTCAGTGTTTTGAAACAATAATCGCGATGTAATTAAACTACGTGTTAATTGACCATTAAAAATTTAATTACATTTTTCGATGGCATTTTCCTTATTTTTTCAAAACCCACTTTTTCATTTTTCACAAAAATATACTAGCCGAAAGAGCTTGAAAATGGCTTTCCATTGATGTAAAAATTATTTTGAAATTCGATATATTCATTTAAAAAAACAACTTTAAAATTTCCATTTCCAACATTACGAAACACACTGTATTTATTCATTTAGCACGTGCCTTTTTTCTCTCCTCCGTGTGAACTTTTTAAGAAGAGAAACCATTTTCCCCCTGTTTAGCACCCATGTTAGAGCGCGTAACTTTTTTAAAACAAAAGCTAATAAAAAGTTGAAGTTTTCTCTCTCTACGTTTTGAGTGTATTGTTACACTGATAAAAGATTGGTTTTACCAGAGGTTGTGACTTCGAATCTGCTTCTGGTTGAGCACAAGTTGTACGAGCCGTTTATAAGGAAATTTGAAGTTTATTGATAGAGTGATACAGAGCAGGTGGATATGGGCGGCGAGCGACGCTGCCTTGGCTCCTAGTCTATATATCAACAGCCGATTCTCTGTCTGTCTGTCTGTCTGTTTGTTTATTTGTTTGTAAGTCACGCAAAATGGTAGATTGAGTTGTTGTGAGAGTAATTATTTTATTCTATTTTGTGCGACGTCAGTGTGAAACCATTGTATTGAGACCCTAATGTCTGGGACGGCCTGTACATCAGGTACGACATACCTTTGAAGCGACTACCTCCACATTGTGTCTGTGGCGCAAAATTCAGTGTGGACCACGCTCTTTCGTGTCCGAAGGGTGGTTTCATCGCCATAAGACACAACGAAATACGCGATGTCACTGCCGAAATGTTGTCTGAATGCTGCAAAGACGTAGCAGTCGAACCAGTCCTGCAGAAGATCACAGGAGAAGAATTGCCAGCCTCAGCCATAAAGAGTGATGAGGCGAGAGTTGATGTTGCTGCCAGAGGGTTCTGGGTGAAGGGACAAGTAGCGTACTTGGATGTTAAGGTTTTCAACCCTACTGCTAAATCGTACCTCACTCAGACACTCGAAGCTTCGCATCGTTTAAACGAAAAAGCAAAGAAACGAGCTTACAACAGACGGGTCAACACCATCGATCATGGCAGCTTCACACTCCTTGTTTTCACGTGCTTTGGTGGCATGGCGAAGGAGTGCCTCACATTCTACAATCGGCTAGCCGAAATGATAGCTGAAAGAAGAAATAACGATCCCAGAATAGTGAAAAATTGGCTCCGTACAAGAATAAGTTTCAGCCTGCTTAGAAGCCAGCTCCTATGTTTACGCGGTTCCCGATCAGTGAAGAAGATCTTTGCACAGAGTGATGATGTAAATCTGATCACTGCCGAATCAATCCCTCGCGCCGATTGATCGATTTATTTTAATTATTATTATTATTTGTAATACCATAACCGGAAATCTTTGTAATTATTTTGACAGATGTGAAAGATATAATTCGTTAACTTAAAAAAAAAATAAATTGAGACCCTAATCGAACGCGACGTTTAGGGAAAATTGTCTCAGTAACCAATAAGGATAACTGACGTTTTTTGGGGTTCACGATATTGGCCATGGGGTGACGAAAAAATTTGGGGAAAATTTTTTGGGACGGGGTTCCTGATGTCATCAAAACTTTTCATCGACGATATTTCCGAAACGATGCATCATAGACATATGATCCTATACATTTTCTTACTCAGAATTTCGAGCTCTACAAGATGGTAGCACTTTCCATTGTCGATTCCTTAATTTTATTTTTCGTGAACTCATTGGGAGGTGACACAACGCATACTGAACATGGGCGGCGCGAGCGACGCCGCCTTGGCAGCTAGTTTATGTATTAATAGCGAATCTCCGTCTGTTTGTTTGTTCGTTTGTTTGTTTGTTTGTTTGTAAGTCACGCAAAATGGTAGATTGAGTTGTGAGCGAAATTATTTCTTTTTCTGTGTGCGACGTGAGTTTGAAACAAATACATTGCAACCCCAATCAAACGTGACTTTTTTTGGCTGGTGAACCAATAGGAATAACGTTTTGTTTTTATTATTAATGTTAGTTTTATATTCCAAGGACCACCGTTGACTTGGCTTTGAAAACAATACATCAACCAAATACAAAGAAAACTAACTGATTAAACATTTTGGACAAAAAGCAGCAGTGGCAGAACGTTGCAGCATGTTTACCAGTGTATCGTAAGGCATCCTTGCCTGACTGTCTGAGACGGGTAAACTTTTTTTTCGAGCAATCAAAATGTTTAAAAAGACCGATATGTAAAAATAGAGTATCACGAAACAAAATATTTTTTTGCTTTTCTTTTAATGATTTAATTTCTTTTTTTATTTGTTATGCGCTTCAGATCGAACGTTTTTTTATTCACTTTATTCATTTAGCACGTGCCCTTTTTTCTCTCCTCCCGTGTGATCTTTTTAAGAAGGGAAACCATTTCCCCCTTACGTTTGATAGCATCCATGTTAGAGCGCGTAACTTTTTTAAAACAAAAGCTAATAAAAAGTTGAAGTTTTCTCTCTCTACGTTTTGAGTGTATTGTTACACTGATAAAAGATTGGTTTTACCAGAGGTTGTGACTTCGAATCTGCTTCTGGTTGAACAGAAGTTGTACGAGCCGTTTATAAGGAAATTTGACGTTTATTGATACAGTGATACAGAGCAGGTGGACATGGACGGCGAGCGACGCCGCCTTGGCGGCTAGTCTTTTATTTATATCTGTAGATGGCTAATTGCAGGCTGATGATTCATTGTTTGTTGTCATTGTCTGCTACAACTTCTGTAACCTGTTGTTGAAGTATTTCGAGATGATCTTCCAACTCTTTAATATTGATGTTAACCTGTTGTTTACGTTTCAATAGTTCGATAAAATTGCCACAACAAGTGTCAAAATAGGAAATTTTCTATGCAAGCTGCAGATCGATGTCTAAATCATTGTAAAATGATTCAAGAATGTTGAACAATTTCGAAAAAACACCTAATGTGAATGTAACACATGGATTTTATGGAAATGCTATCTATTTGTCCTTGGCATACTGAGTGGTGTTATCCAATTTAAAACTGGTCACTGATTTCTTTCTAAGACAATACCTAAACATGCAACTAGTTTCTCACTCTTACACTTTCTTTACTTTTTTTATTTCTTATTTTTGTTTACTACCATTTAATTTATCTTTCCATTGTATTTGTATATTCACACAAAATTTTTGGAGACGGGGCTCTATGACGTCATCAAAATGTTTGATCGACGATATCTCCCAAACGGTGCGTCATGGACATATCAGTGGCGGATTTAGGGTATGTCGCTAAAAAGGGTTTTTTAATGGTTCAGTAATTCTAAATTATCGAACAAGCTAAACAATTTCCCTCCTGATAACTACCTTCTCTTTGCGAAGAAGAAAAGTCCGCGCCGCGAGCGCGAATTTAAAATTGATGTTTTTTGCCAATGTAGCTCCAATTCGACGCTAGCAAGGAAAGCGCTTCGCAGAAGTAAGTCTTCGATTTCATGAAGTTAGTCTTCGAATTTTATGACGGGAGTATAGAAGCATTTGAGATATCAGTATTTTACTTGTTAAATCATGCTTTTACTACCGCTAAGTTAGTCGGGTTAGTCGCTGGAGTAAAAGACAGAATCACTCTTATTTTTTTCGGAGGAAAGTATGCAGAGTGCTCCTGATTGAAAGCTTAATTTTTTGCGTTAGGGGGTAACTTAATTTCCAATTATCCACAAAAACAGGGAGCGACTACCTTTTTTTATACCCCCTTCTTGCAGAACTTAAAACATGTGCTGCAAATGTGCTGGTAGCGATGGAAGTTCTTTTCTGTCTTGCAAACATGGCGAGTATACCACACATTCTTTTGAAGATGTAAAACTTTTATTTGTGAACGATGCCAATGCAAACTTTGCAATACTTTATGATGAATTACTGGAGAAGATTCAGAAAGAATGCTTTGAGGTTTCTTTACCTCTTTCCCTTCACGATTATTGTAAGTAGAACATTTGTAGATGAGAATATTGTTTGTTGACATTTTTTAAAATTTCTTAAATTCAGATCAAGGCTTTTAAAGACGTTCAGTACCCTGAAATACTTTACTGTTAACTGTTTTCCACACACACAACACAATAACAAACAAGTCCACATATTGATAAATAATCTCATGTTGTGTGTAAGTGTAAATATTTATAATGTGTTTCATGGTGAAACTTTTGTAGCACATTTTCTTGTGAAAAAGAACTAACAGGGTTAAATAGCTACAGTTCTCAAGAAGCTCTTTACACGAATAAGTAGGTCATTAAAAAAATGAACAGTTTCAAAAAACAAATATTTTTTCTTGTATAACTTTATAACTTTACGTGTGCTATTTGGGTTTTTTGTAAAAATATAATTATATTATTACACATTGTTATTTCTTATACGTAATAATAAGCCACTTTTTTGACTGAGCCTCAATTTTCTCAATTTGGTATAATCTGACTAAAACTAGTTAGCCTATCTTTGTTAATTGTTAAATTTGAAAACTTAAACAAGAGGCCCACAGGCCTTAAGGTCAGCGCAAATTGGATGCTTAAAATATCACACGAATACAGCTTGCGACAAAGAAACCTGCATTTCTAAAATACAGCTTGATTAGTTTCTAGAAAGCCCATAACGGTTGGTGGACATGTGAATCGAAAATGAAAATTCACTCGCCTTACAGGGGGCGTAAAATCCACTATGATGAAAGGACTCCCAAATATTTTCACAATGCAAAAAATTTAAATTGCCCGTGATGATGCCGTGTTCCACAGCAGTAGTATGGAATAGGCCAGATGTCGAATGAATGACAACCGGAAAAACCTGACCTTTCATACAGATTATTTTCTCTAACATTGATAGCCGATCTATATGCCATCAAGACCAAAACCCCAAATTCTTAAGAGCCGAATGACAAATCGATCATAACGTATTACATGCGCATATTGTTTTCCAATAAATTCATTGAACCGAAGTCGTCTTAGTTAGAAGGTCAAGGACAAATTCATTAAAAACATGGAAGCTAAGAATAAGTAATCGATAAACGTCTTAATAGAAGATCTCCCTGCGTTTCCAAGACAATTAAATCCTTCTCCTTATTAGCCGAAAGATTTTTCCGGCAGCATAGGAACCATATGGTTATACGTTATGCATTAACAAAAATAATATGGGCAAGAAAACAACTGCAGCAACTTTGTTACTTTAATCGATTTTATTTCAACTTCAAATTTCAGTTACTAGTTGGACTTTCCAGCTTCACGTGCTTACAACCTTACGTGCTTGGCTAATCACACAAGTGAATTTTCGTTTCTACCAATTCAGTGAAGATCTAGTGCCAAGCAGTTGTTGATTACTAAAAATAAAAGTGTAAACAGTTATGCAACTGCAGAAAATTACCAATAAATGCCCATTGAACAAAATGCTGACCTTAAAGAAACTTGCATACAGATTCATAATTTTAACTTGAAATACTCAAAGTACCATTATACTTGAAAGGAAAATAATTGCTGAATATCTTTATTTAGGGTATGGGTAGAGGAGTGAGTCAAAAATGGTCAATCAAACCCTAATTTTAAATTTACAATCCGTAATAAGGAAAAATGAATTTTCATTCATGGAAATTCATCAGACAATTTTTCTTCTTATCTGGTTAAAAAATATCTGAAATAACTCTTATTATATTTTGTAACTATTACAAGAGCCAGATGGCGCAAAACGGTAACAGCAATTGTACTTAAAGTTATGAAAAGTTACTACAAAGTTCTTTGAGGCTTGTGTTTTTTTATATCTCACTGGTGGAAAACAGGCATAAACAATAAATATGTTAAAATGATAAGTTAGTGTAAAAAGGGTCTAATCATAAACCACCAGAAATTAATTTATTAAAGACAAAAGAATTATACATGCGTGAGCTGTATATTTTCTTATAAGAAAATTTTTTGTAAGACCATGTGTAGAAAAAAACCACGAAAAAAAAATATATATTTTTAATAAAATTTTCATGAAACCAAAAATGAATTCAAACAAGAAATTTAAAAATAGCAGCATAGGTCAGAAACAGTTCCACAGTTAGCTTAATACTCTGTGAATTGAAAATTGTGATATATATATATTCTGATGAAATTTAATGTTCAGGAAATTCTAGACTTTAATGTTCTGCCTTAAGTCAGATTTTCAGAGTGCCCTGAAAATCTCACTACACTCACAAGTCTATCTCAAGTAAAATAATGGATACATCACCAATAGCTCTACTTTTTCCATAATTATATACAAAATATGAGAAAAATTAAAATTGAATTTACTTACCTGGCTAGTTTTTCCTCCTCGATGTTGATATAAAAAATACGTGGTGCTTGTGCAGGACGTTACCAATATGCCCAATACAATACAATTACAATAGGCAATGGGGAATCAATAATCAACAATTTCAATATCAGATTAATATCAGATTAATATCATAAAAAAGTTATACTGTATACAGCGTGACTTTCCACAGAGATCTACAGCGAAACTGAGAGGACGGAATACGTTTGCTCCCAGAATGCATTTCGCTTAAACCTATGGCGCATTTATATAAGAACATAATATTTTAATATTTTAAAAACATTTCATTCCAATTTTCCTTACATTATTAAGTTATGACACCTTATAGTTCAAGAATTAATGGCAAGCCTAAAAACTTCTGATCTCAAATCGAAAATTGAAAGATAACAAGAAAGGGCGTTAAAGGGGGCGGAGCCAACTGCGACAGTGTGACTGACTGACAGACACGGGGAAATGAAAGATCAGCTTCCTTGCGGCGCTGACCAATGAAAGTTTGATCTTTGCTGCAACAAAGACTTACCATTATGTTTAATTTGATACATGAGAAATCTGAATTTAGATTTTGGCCATTTGAGCGTCATTTTAAAAAGTAGTTAAGATTTGATTTTGCTTATTAGTATCATTTTGTAAAAGGGAAATTTATTTTGATTATTAATTTAACTATTTGGTTTTACTATTTTAGGTGTACAAGGCATTGCCAAGTGTAATCAATATCACTATATTAATTGGGGAGAATATTACAATCGTCGAATATATACAGATACTTGAAACAATGGAACTGTGGAACCAAAGACAAGAGTAACGAATGTCAATATGAAGTGTTGGGTATTTCCAGTCATATGTGGTTAAAAACTAATGCTATCAGGAAACACTGATTCAAAGATATCTTCAGTGATTATTCATTTAAAGAACATCTGACCCATTTTTTAAATTGAATTTTGTCAATGAACGTATAAAGTTGCAACATAAATCTGAATGTTATCATTATCTCAATGTGTCAATGTATATACTGGAACATTTCTTGTTGGTTTAACTGACTAGTGATTCTTTATGGTTTTGAAAAAACCTTTTTATTCAGGCTACTTTTACTACTCAATTTTTTAGTGTTAGAATAGGAAATATTTTCATGTTGGTTGTAGCCTGTTATTACGGTTTGGTAAAACTTTGACATTTGAAAAATGTTGAACAGGTCTATTTATTGAGTCGCAATTAAGTACATTGTATTGATAGAATTTATTGAAAGAAAACTAACAAAAGTATCAGAAGTCTACATGCACGAGTAGAATCTTTATCTCTAGAAACTCGAATGAATTGCGTCAGAATCTTCTCATCTCCTTGGAGAGCAGTTAGTAAGTGCAATTCTATAATTTAAGCAATTGCAAAGAGAGGCCGGACAAAAGAGGAGGGTGTAATTATCATTTGATATTGTTATAACCCCGTTTTTCTTCATCTTGAGACTAGTCCAATTACTTGATCACGTGGTTCAGCCTCCTTCTTATGTTTATTTCTTTCTACAGTTATTCAGTTATAATATTTTACTTAGATAAGAAACCCGTTTGAAGTTCAAGATACAACGTCTCTGTCTGTGCTTCTCCTCTGTCCCTTTCCTCTCAGTCAAAAGATCCTCATTAAACGAAACACATTGTGAAAACAGAGCACAGTGCACCACAGGAGGTAAAAAGACTATCAACTGCAGAGGCGGATTTAGAACATAGTCAAACTTTCTGGAGGAGAGTTAAATTATTAACAGAAGTAAATAAAAAGCCTGGTCAGACCTGACGATTACGACGATTAAAAAAATATCAATCGTCGTAATCGCCAATCGCCAGGTCACTCAAGTACACTCTCAAGTATATCAAAATACCAATTTCAAAATTGTTTTAAATACACGATACTTTTTTCCCTTGTTAAGTTTGAACTTCTTTGTAAAATTTGAAGACGTGCCCTCACGATCTTAAAATTAAAAAAGTTTTGATATTTTGTCGTCGTAGACGTCAGGCGTTTATGACGATTACGACGGTTGCAAAAGTGTTCACATTAGAAGATTACGACGATTACACTAAATTTTAATCGTCATAATCGTCGTAATCGTCAGGTCTGAACCAGATTTTTCGCCAATTCCGAACGTTCTTCAAATTTTACAAACATTTCCACACAGAATAGTTGAATGGTTGTTTTTCAAGATGTGCTGTAATACTTTTCAAAACTAGTTATGCAAATTGTAAGATACGTCCTGAAGTGTTCAAGCCATGTGGCTTCTTCTTTCCGTTTCAAGTACTCTTGAACAACTTCTTAAAAATTCTCGAAAAACGAAAAGTACATCACGTGATTTATACACATCGATGAAAAACTAGCAAAATTAAAGTAGTGAAATAGGACACCCGTGGTGGAGTGAAGCATTTAAAATATCCATGTTTCACCTCCTCCTCCTTCTCCTCCAAGTTAATGAAAGATTTCGTGAGAAAGTTTGCACGAACTCATTGTGAAATTTACAGTTCGGACCAATTTTTTATAATACTTTACATAAAGTCGGCCGATTCGCTGTGTATGACTATCACAGTCATCCGTTTCATTATGAGTGACGTCATTTATAGCAACAATCATTTGCCATTTTTTCTTTGGTTTGGACCACATGAAACCATTGAATTTCGACGAACAGATAATAGATCGAAGAGGTGCTATTAATCTTTCCATCTGATTAAAAATCAATATTTGTAGTCTGAACAAAGTGTGGAATAGATCACAATATTTTTTCAATCCGTCTGACCTTTCCTCCATAGTCTCGTTAGTGCACTGGATCACTTTTCTTTACTTTTTTTTCCCCCTTACACAAAAAAGTTATTTAATAATAATATTTAATAATATTTTTGATATTTTTATTTGATTGAATATTTATATTCTAGGGAGAAGAACCATATTATTGTATGGATCCCAACTTGATGATTAAAAATAAATAAAAATAAAAAAATAGATAAAATAGACCTAGTTTCTTAAATAACTTAAGTTTCTTACGATTTTGTTTCAGGGGAAAGATATATTGTTACTATAGCAACGAAAGTGAATACCGTATAAAACATTCTTGGACAACTCTTCCGGCCCAAGTGATAGTTTGGCTTACGTTTAAGAGTTTGCGAAATACCTATTTCGAAACTTTGTAAATTGCCATGGAAAAAAGATATACGTATTCTCGCCTTAACACTTATCCCTGAAAAAATAGGCCTTACAAACAGAAAATACAAAAATGAGAACTTCAATTACCAAAGAAGAACTTTGAACCATCACTTGAAATGAAATTGTGGTTTCATTGTTGACAATGGTCGTTCTTACTTTAACTTCTTAAACTATTTCGTTTGTTATTTCAACAATGTTCATATCTACTAATGATTTCTAATGTTTCTCAGTTAAGCCTTATTAACAGTTTTTGTAAGGGTACATTGGCATCAAAAAACGAATGTTAGCAAAGTTGAACTCGACAGACAAATAAGATCTATTTCGAGTTAGTTTTGAAATACTGCTACCGTTTTGTGTCATGTGGCTCTATTTTAATTAGAGCAAAATAGCGGAAGGAACTGATAGGGAATTGAGTATCTTCGATGCAATAGTAACATCCTGTAAGTACAACACAATCAAAAGATATAATTCACACATTTAATCAAGTTCTAAGGACATATTTTATCAATTTCTATTGAAAGAACAAATGCATTCGTGTGGATTTGTATTTTTTATGGATGTATTGCACTAGAAGTGAAAACATTTTGTTTTGTTGAATTTATCAGAAGTGACGCTTAATAGAGTCAAGATCAACATCTGTGATTACGTGTGGGTTTAATTAGCTAATATTATTTGCAGTTAATGGTTACAAAGATTTGTCAAAACAAACGTAATGAATGGCTGGCATTTCCAAACTTGTCTGTTTCTACAGGTTCTTTTAAGCTGTAAGTTCAATTTTTGTACTGTATTTAAATAATGAAACTAGAACCTTTTATCAGTGTACCCATATACTTATTTAGCTATATGATTTCCCCAGTTTTGTCAACCATGCACGACTCTAAATTGGCAGCAAGCTTTTTTAACATAGAGTTACCTATTTAGCCCACTGAAAACCAGAAAGGAGCGGACCAAGAAAATATCAAATAAAACAAAATTCAGTCTGAATTGAAAAGGTCTTCGGTAAGAAGCCTCTTATCACTATACCAAAATGAACACGTGCTTCAAAGTTTTCAAAACGTATGTTCCGGGTAAATATAGTCAATGCAAACTAAACACTGAATGTTGGTTGTAATCCAAAATCATTTCGACTTTTATATACAATCATTCATTCGTTTTTGTCATTCTATTTCTTGCAGCTTATGTGTGTGCCACCATTCATCACGTCTCAATAAATGGAACAGATGATACGTCTTGCGGTACTGAAGTGCGTCCATGCAAATCGATAGAATACGCATACACCAATCATTTTAAAAGTAACGATGCCATTTTGTTACATAATGATAACAACCAAGCTCATCTTATCCACACACCGATTTGGTTACTCAATGATACAATTACAATCTCCATAAAAGGTGTACAAGATGATCATAAACCCATCATAAAAGGAAGCAACTCGACTGTTACACATCTCTTCAGATATGTTCGAGGACAATATGTGAAAGTATTCGTGAAAAATCTCCACTTTGATAATATTGGTGTTTTTGACGGGGAAAACTTGTATGACGATGTAGTGATAGGTGGTGTCATGATTACCAATTGCTATATTGGAACAGCAAATATCAACACCTCATTGATCAGTGTTGGAAGCTATGCCAATAAACCTTCAACAAAATCATTAAAAGAGCAAGTGTTTTTATTTATTGTGTATAATACCACTTCTTATTTGAATATTCGTTGCAATATACAATCAGCGTTCAAATTAACTGTGCAAGAGTCTTCATTCATTCACAGTGTTGTGAAAGTAGTTACTGTTGGCAAAACATTAAAAGCATTTCCAGCGAAGATTCTCATTTCTAACACAATGTTCAGTCCAACATCTTTCTTATATCAACTGTATTTCGTAGGCAACATAGACGTTAAGCTTTACAATGTGGAGTTTCTAAATGGTGGCAGAATATATGGACAAGATTGTCATTCAGTTCTTATAAACAGTTGTCGGTTTACGGGTGAAGTCAATGCAGACGCTATTCAATTGAGAGGTGTTAGATCTGTTAATATCAGTCAAACTCTGTTTCATGACATAACAGTACTGAGAGAGAACATAAGTATGTTCTATATTGAATCCTCGTTTGTCCGATTAACTCATACAGTCATTCGAAGAAGTAACTGCCATAGGAATATACGTCTCTTTTACGGTATGTCGGGGTATCTATCGGACATTTCTATTGACAATTTTGTTGCTGAAAAGAATAACAATATGAGAAGCATTTTTCTAATGCGGTGCTTGGCGTCTGTGAACAATGTGTTTAATATAGGTAACGAAAATTCAAATGGTATAGAGGTATACCACAGTTTAGATATCCAGCTCAATAACATCAACTTCCATCAACACCAGTTGAAAAGCAATTCAAACATCATTTTGATGAAATTCGTTAATACGACGGCCACTCTAAAGAAAGTTTATATTGGATATAGTGAAAGCAAGCTACCACAAAAGGTGATCCAATGCATTCATCTTATAAAATCCACTGTGAGAATGACTGAAGTTGTTTTCAAAAGTAACAAGGGGAATATGACAGGAATCACTGGTTTTGATGGCACAGCAATCATCAAGGACCTGCTGGTGCTGGAAAACAATATATGGGCTTTCTTCTGGTTCAGACCAAACCAATTTCTTGTCGATTCGAAATATCGATTAAAGCTCAAAAACATAATGTTCAGAAACAGTACGGTTAGTATTTTCCTGTTTGCACTAGCGCCAAAAAAAATGGAGGTATCCAACATCACGGTAATACATAGCAGTGTGATGTATTTTACTTTGATCAAGGGACTTGGAACATCTCCTGCATTTGCCGAAGTCTACATGGAAAATATCCAAATAGAGAAATCGAGAATTTACAATGCCGTCAATACCGTTGAGGTTAATTTGACGGCCAATAATTTTCTATTTACCAACAGCAATATAGGAAGTGGAATTACTGTCGTGAGAGGCACGGCAACGATGCGACATCTGAATCTATCTCAGATACGTAAGACGATTAATCATTTAAGTTTTGAAGACAGTAGTGCAGATATACAATACATCAATCTAACTCGTACAGAAGGTTCTGCTATTTCGATAAAATCACAAAGCACTGAACGACCCAACATTAGAATTGTTGACACACATGTTTTGGCTTCAAGTAACAGAGATGATTTGATTAGAATAATGTCAATTCCTAGTACCAAAATCACAATACGACGCGTGACGTTAAAATTGTTGACTGCTATCAGTACTGACCAGCCAGTTATCTCTCTCTCATTTACTTTGAATAAAGAAAATATATATTACTCCCGACCACTGCTGATGGAATTTTTAGTGATATGTCCAAATAACACCTATCCGGTCCAATATAATACAACCGAGGCTGAAACGTATGCGTCGTTTCTATGCAGACAATGTAAACGTGGGTTATATACTTTAAGTAATGGTTCGACTTCAATTCAATTTCTTCGCAAAAACGATCATTATCAAATACAAGAACAGCAAAACTTTGAAAAATGTAAACTATGTCCTGCAGGTGGAGTATGCGATAATGGTATCAAAAGTAATGACAATTTTTGGGGCTATGTGGGACCAAATGAAACTGTTACATTTATCCCTTGCCCAGATGGCTATTGTTGTTCTCAAAATGAAAACAATTGCAAGTCTTACACAACCTGCAATTATCATCGTAAAGGTAAACTTTGTGGACAATGCGAACAGGGTTTTATTGTGGACTATTACTCGAGAGAGTGTATTCACAGATCAAAGTGTACATCCACTACATACTTTTGGCTGCTGTTCTTTTCTTATGCTTTCCTGTACACATTAATCATTGCCTATCTTGATAAACTCAAGTACGTAGGGACATTCATCAAAAAGATATACGCTTCGTTACTAGAACGTTTAAAGATATACGCTTCGTTACTAGAACGTTTAAAGAGATCCAAAGAAGAACTAATTTTTGACGCGGAAATCGAAGTTTCAGAAGAATATGATTCAGATGCTACTAGTTCCAATCAGGAGGAGGAAAATATTGAAACAGATCTGTTGCGCACAGATAGCAAAAATGTCCAAAATACTGAAATGGACAGCAACGAAGGGAATGGTCGATTTTCAGGAATTTTAAACGTTCTTGTTGCATTTTACCAACTAAAAACGCTATTTACTATTCAGTTGGGCACCGAATACAGTATATCTATGGTCGATAATTTTCTAACGTCTGTTTTTAATATGGATATGGTCAAACTTCCCTCAAACATGTGTCCCACCAAAGCACTAGACGGTCTGACTAAAATTGTCATCAGGAATTTGCTATTTGTTATTGCGTTGGTGACACCAATCATTGTATGTATCATTGTCATGCTACTCCAATATGGTTTAAAGAAGATTTTTATCTGTGGCAAATGCTCGCCAACGGATAGTCCGATCAATATTCCTCTGGAAACGTCAAGCACACATAACGACATGCAACAACAATGCAGTATTGAAACCACAGCGACGGAAATGACGTATGTGTCGGATATATTTGATGATGAGACGTTTGTATCTGCACCACTTTCATCAATCAACCGTGTATCGACGTGCTTTGTTCGGCTAATTGTCCTTAATTACAAAACACTTGCAACTTTTTCTGTTGTGTTGCTGAACTGCAGACGTATTAGAGAGGAACGGGTATTATACATAAATGGCGAGATCAAATGTTGGAACTGGTGGCAGTATGCAACAGCATTATATTTTGTGGGATGCATTATACCATTCCCTTTGTCACTGTTCCTTAGTCTAAAGATGTTGAAACGAAACGTTATCACAGCAAGATATTTTCTTGCTTTCATCATCTTCCCAGTCGCCGGGCTCATCTATTTCGTGTTTCGTTCATTTGCAACTGGAGTGTATCACATCAGGAAGCATGATGTAGAATTAAGATGTGCCATCCTTGGAATTTTTGAAGATCCATTCCGGTTAAATTCCAAGAAAGAAACCATTTTATGGGACTCTTGGCGTCTATTTGAAAGATTAATCGTGGTCTTGATCGTTACATACTTCATCAATCCATTGCTTCGAATGGCTTTGATGGGACCAACCATGGTTCTTTTCCTCATCATCCATTTGATGGTTATGCCATATAAGGATACTTTAGTTAACAATTTAGAAACTGTTTCCTTGGCCAGTTTGATCATACTTGTTCTAATAAATTTTTTCCGATCATTTTTATATGTGTATAGTTTTAACAGCCAAGGAATAATTACTATCATATTAAAAGTATTTGGCATATTGGAAATTGTTCTTCAACCAATGCATTTTATAGTGGTATATGCACTAGCACATGCACTGTACAAGGTCACCATGAAGATTGTGAGGAAGTACTTTAAAAATGTATAACTTTATAAAATTTCATATTAATCTATTTTGAGAATTGTTCATCTGCATTTTTGAAACGTTGTGATATTAGACTTCTCTTTCTTTCTTTCTAGACACTGTGTTCTAAGACAATAGGTCCTTAATTAACTAATTATCCTAAATAACGTCCGCTCACACCAACCCAATTGTCTTTCGAAAGCTCAGATACATCAAAGATGGGTTTGCCCTTTGTAAAACCAGAGAAGGGTCTTCACATCAAAATTTTGAGCCCTGTGAATATGATAGACCTAGCATATATCGGTCAAGATATACAAGAAAGGCTTGCTTCAAAAAATAAAGTTAATTGATTGAAAATACAGTAAAGATTTTGTGTAAGTAAGCTTACCATGGCAACAGTTCACCAGCACTCGGTTTTGAATGTGTTTTCATGGACACATGGTGTTTCTTACAAAAAACAAGAAGCCGCTTGGCTTCAGGACTTAACACAACAATACATATCTGGTTTCAAAAATACAAACTTGCCGAATTGCCAAGTTACGGTCAAATCTAACAAAATGACTGGCAAATTCAAACTCAACATCTTCCATTTGTGCTTTGTACAAATTTTTATGAATATTAAAGAACTTTCAAAATTTGGTACAAATTTGGCCGAAATTGGCAAATTTTAGTCAAACCTGGCAAAATCACTGTCAAATTCGAAATCAGCACCTTTCAATTGTGACCCGTGCAAAATTTCATGAAAATTGAAGAATTTTCGAAATTTGGTCCAAATTTGGCCTAAATTGCCCTATTTTAGTGAAACCTGGCAAAATCATTGTCAAATTCGAAATCAGCACCTTTCATATGTGACCCGTGCAAAATTTCATGAGAATTGAAGAATTTTCGAAATTTGGTCCAAATTTGGCCTAAATTGCCCAATTTTTATCAAACCTGGCAAAATCATTGTCAAATTCGAAATCAGCACCATTCAATTGTGATCCGTGCAAAATTTCATGAAAATTGAAGAATTGAAGAATTTTCAAGAAAGGAATCAAAGTGGGCAAATTTGTTGCAAAATCACAGCGAAAGAGTGCATTATACACACTGTTTTAATAGAAATGCTCTTCCACATAGTGACTTTTCACAATTTTGCCCATTGGAATAGTAAAGAAACATGTTGTCGATCTGATTTGATAGGAATTGAACAAAAATCTATACATGGACTTGTTAGAAGAAAAACAAATATAAATGATAAAAAAAACCAACAAAATAATATATAGTTGAAAGATGGTCGTATCTTCATCACTATACATATATCTATATATCGGGTTTCATACATAATATTCCATCCACATTTCGCATATAGTCAGATGACAAATTAAATAAAATGCTAACAGCCATATTTTATAAAAATAGTAATAACTGCATGTAAACGAAACATCAAAACAATTACCACGACACAAAATTACATTTCCGTTACTGCAGTTTTACTGAACTCGAAGTCAATCCATTAAAGGAAGTACGACACGCATCTCAATGACTTTCCAACTTTTGGTAAAAAAGTAACATATAGATCGCATATCCTTTCAAAAAATACACACAAGAGTTTGAAACAAGATTCAACACGAACACATAAACGTCGAACAGATAAATTATAAAAAGAAGTAATAAATTATGTAAATTAAATAACTGAATAGAAATGATGGGTATATTAATTTTATCCATTACTCGTGGTAATGGTTAGCTTTTCAAAAGGAAAAAAGCAAGTTAACAAGAGACAATCAAAGGCTGGTGTTGAACAACATCGAGTGACCATCGACTTCATAGAATGACTCGAAGGGCTTTTGTTAACAAAACCATAAAAGGTTATGTGTTTCTTACCAGATTTTCCTTGGAGAATCACACACACATATTGATGACGTAGAAAACTGAGAATCTAGCGAGGAAGAGGATGACATGAAATGATGACATGAAATTTAACATTTTCTAATTAACAAGAAAGGATGTTTCATTAAGTTTGACACATCTTTTACTCGCATCAATAATCAACAAAAAAACTTTTGGTCCTGGAGGTTACGAATAAAAAACCCTTCTCCACATTCGTTCTCAGTTCGTTCCCTAATTACTTTTATAGATGAATCTTGTCGACAAGAACACAACCAATACCGTTGGCAATACAATATTTGGCTGTCGTGAAAGCAAACGAGCCAATTCAACTTTGAGTCACAGGAAGGAAGGAGCCTTCCATACCAAGGTATTTTTCAAGCATAGTTACCACGTGGAAGATGGTCGCTGGAGTTTTAAGAATCCAGGACTACCCAATGCGCAAAATCGTCAAAAAGCCACTGCGGCGGAGAAGATTTCTATTTCTAGAGAAACGCACTCCCTCGCAGATTTTTTTTAACAATGTGTCCGCTGGGCAGTGAGTGAAAAAATATACGAACATCAACACACAGTGAACTGTCGATATTACAATGCAACGAAAAAAAACATTCACATGCTAAGAGACAATACCTCTCCTTCTTCATCAAGAAATCCGTGTTTAAAACTGCCCGAATAACGAAATATCAATATTGTGTTTTCTTGTTCTAGCGAGAGTTCACTGTGAAGATATCAAGATGAGCAGAAATACAACAGTTAAATAAAAATCCATAAATTATACGTCAGAACAGAATTGTACGTTGCTTCATTGTCAAGTAATGGTTGTTTTACTTAAGCATCTGTAAGTATTTTACAATGCCGATAGAACGATGAAGAGGTGAAACAAGGTAAGGACCGTCCTGACGTTTTATATGCAAAAAAGATTAAATCGTTCAACTAAAGATATCTGCCACCTCGCCTTCCCGAAACTTCGAAATAAAAAGTTTCTTTAAACCGGTTGACTGAACAAGACAATCATAGTTTTAGATGGTTTTCTCCTTACCACGGTCTCACGAGAAAAGGATTACAATTAAGTTTGAAAAAGCGAGGCATATTTCGTCTCACTTTTTCAGACAAAATTTAAAACGTTTCCACCACATACACATCGGAGGAGACCATTTAATCGTATCTTCAATTCTTTCGTACAAAGAGGCGAGGAACGAAGTTGGGAATTCAATATGAATGAAGGAGTAACCGTAGAACAGTAATATAAGGTACCATATAATAGCAGTAAAATAGATACAGGAGTCTCATCAAAATTTGACACACACACCTGCTCAAGACGGACAGTCGTGTTCAGCCATACTAAGCATAACACAATAATTCATATAGCAAGTTTTGGAAAGTGCGTGGAACAATGTGAGTAAACACAAAACACATCCGTCTTAAGGAGACATTGCAGTTATAAATAATAAAAGCATAATATTTAAGTATGACGTGGAAGAACCAGTGAAAAGTTATGATAACTACTCGAGATCTGATTGGATGTCAGCTACTACATGTGATTGGCTATAGTCTACATAATAGAATAGAACCACGGAAACCGAAACCGATCCCTCAATTAAATTCAAACGCTTTAGTCTCGTTTTCTCATAACAACAGAATTTTGTGAACTACGTTTGTTCCTTGTCAAGAAGATTCACACAGTAAGCAAAAAAAACACTGCGATGAAGAACATTGTCATTGAAATAGTGTGTATATTTCTATAGAAAGGCACTCCTTCGTAGTGTTTTTTCAACAAGCTTGCCGAAAGGGTAGAACTGTTTTGACATCACTTAAAGATTACATTTCTTAACTTCATGAAACACTCCTTTCCTAAAGAGGTCTTCTTGACTCTTCATATATATATTCCGAGACAGCCTCCAGACAAATGGTGTGTTAGTTTAAGGTGTAAACAAGACCTAACTTAAACGAGTCACCGTGTAAATCAAGCCTAAGACAATTCCGAAAATACGATAATAGATATTTTCTCATTTTTTGAAAGTCTAAAAAAAGTATACAAAAGTATATCTACAGTTATTTTTTCAGTAAAAAGTAAATATAAACAATCCCAGGATGCATTTCGCCAAATTGTTGCACTGATAACAGAAAAAAACCCGCGAAATTTCCGAATTTATCACTACAACACAAACGGTGGAAACCGATGGAAAAAAATATATAATAATAATAACAATAATAATTAAAAATTAATTTAAAAACTAGTAATAAAAAAATACCGGAAAATAATTGGCAGCGGTGGCGCTATGTTTGATACTTCGGACCAATCATATCGAAGTGGTTGGAATACGGACCAATCATATCGAAGTGGTTGGAAACCGACCAATCATATCGAAGTGGTTGGAAAACGGACCAATCATATAGAAGTGGTTGGAAAACGAACCAATCACATTGAAATGGTTGGAAAACAGTGGCTAACAGTGATATAGTTTGTCGGCATCATTTTCATACAAGAAAACTAAAACCATTAACCCTATTTTATTGAGGAGAATCTTGGTTGGATTTGTGGAGTTCTACTTCAATGTTGGTTTGAACGGCAGCCGAGATTTAGTGCTGGAGTCATCTACAGAAATACCTTCCCATAATGTCTTGCGAGCTAACACAGTACCAGACTTGCTGTCTTCCCTCTGCAAAGAAAATGATCAGATTTAGTGATTTAGGTTCACGAGTCCAACAACGAAGCATCCAGGTCAAACAACTAAAAAGTTGCTGCGAAGGAGAACCTGAAAACAATCACGCTTCACCACCTTTGATTTCAATAGCAAAATACCAACCTCTTTATAGAAGACAATAATATAGTCACCAAAAATCCCTTAAATAATCTCTCAATACCTACTAACGCTTTATGCACGACAATTTTGCACGAAAAGGATGTCATTTTTTTAGGTTGAATGCTTGTTAGCCTCGATATGGTATCCGCTATAGAAAGGTTGGCCGTTTAAGAAACAAAAAACACAACCAATATAAGGATTCGTTGGTATTTGATTCTCTCAACTACCCATCGCATATTCACATCAGTTAAATAACAACTTCATAAATATTTTATACTTTTCCTGTGAGCAAATTTTTCTTAAAAAATCACAGCAAAGGAGTGCATCTCTAAAGAAATATACACATTATTTCAATAGAAATGCTCTTCGTCGCAGTGTTTTTTTGACGATCTTGCCCACTGAGTTGTTTCACCTATTTTAAAGTTGGATTCGTGTCGAATTTCACAGACGTGAATATCAATGATTCTTGACTTTTAACATTGGTTACAGTAATGTGTAAGGAACGGTTTACTCTGGATGTATATGTATGGAAAAGTTACTTGGTTAATTAATATATATCTATCTGGTCGTTTTTCCACCTGCGCACATCGGTACAACCGCGTTTTTCCACCCGCGCATCTAATCATTCTAGAGTTTTAATAAAAGAAGGTTAAGTTCTAGTTGCTAAAAACACGTGAAAAAACATTGAGATACATTAAATCATTCAATGTTAATATACTATGAAATTACTTAATAACCAATGTGTCGATGCCGCAGGTGGAATAATTAGCCAATGAAATGAAGTTTAGGGCGTTATTAACATTATGTCAGATGAAGTTTAGGGCGTTATTAACATTATTTCAGAATGTTTAAGATGGCAGCTTACAGTTCGTCTTCCATTTGTTCGGTGAGATTTTAATGCTGCCTAAAATAGAAAGTTTTAAATATAACTCTAGCCTGTAGTATGGAAGATGACATAAAACCTACAATCATAACGCACATCACTACAAAACTGAAGTACAGATTTGTTGTAAACTATCGATCAGAACATTGAATTTTATTTTTCATTTACCACCCAGGCCACTCGTTCAAAATTCTTTTTGCACAACGGGGGCGTTTATATTCGCCCTTCCATCAGGCTACCTCCCTTTTTTCACTTGTGTGAAAAATGAGATTACTGCAGCAGCAATACATTTATTTCTCTCTTCCTTCTACTATAAAATAAGCTATGACGTCATTTAAACTTGATGACGTAATGTAAGTGATTCAGCCGTAGAAATTCCATTTATTTAGAACAACGGAGTGTTCTTATGTCGTGCGGTTCTTTCTCAACAGCATATAAATATCATTTGGTCTAACATACTAAAAAGGATTCGGTGAAATGAAATGAACTTTTACCTCGGTGCGTTCGTGAAGATCCGACCATCGTTTCTTAGGATCTCTTTGTTCTCTTGTACTGCCGCCTCTAAAAGTTTCGGTGTCCGTATGACGACGTGGTGTCGAGCCGTCAGTATTCCGACGTGGTATACTTTTACTGCCGGGAACTGAAAACAGGGAATACCATAATATAAAAATATTAGAGCGCAAAAAAAATTTAAAAAATGTGACGGTGGAGGGAGGTTTCATTAAAATTAAAAAAATGGAGCGTTGTCTGGGTAACGATAAATAACAAAGGAATTTAGTTTAGCTTTCGATGGGAATAGAATCACTATTGTCAGTAAATAAAGATGTTTTTACATGAATTCAGGCAACCTCTAAGCAACTTAACTTGAACAGTAGAAAGATAAAGCATTTTTCACTCCTGTGCAAACACGAGGAAAAGCAGCTTATATACGGATATGCTTAATATAGGATGTTTTTCTTTATCACGAAGATGTGGAGGAGCAATCTCATGGTTAAAAATACATTTGTTTCCTTTCTATTTTCTGTTGTTGTAATATTTATAATGAAAATAAACTGGGAAAAATTATTCAATCACTAAGAAACCGCACATCCAAACATTCGATAAAAATAAGTTGAGAGAATCAAATGTTGTTAATAAGAAAAAAAAAACAACGATAATGCCTGATAATAATGACTTTGACACCAGTGGTGGAGGGTGGAATAAAAAAGTATTACCTTTCTCGTGTTTTTCTTTCTCGTAGATCGCTCGCCTCTGGGAGTCCTTCATCTCGTCTCGTTTCTTATGTAACTCGACAATCTCCGACTGCAATTCGGAAACACGATGACTTTCTTCGGTATTTTCTCGTTGCGATTTTTCTCGATAGTACTCGATACGTCTCTCGTATCTTTCGATCTGTTCGTTAATCTCTTTCAACTGGCGAGTCGATTCGTCATCCAAAAATGCTTCGTTCTCGTTAATCGAGTCTATTGTTTGTTTGCTGAGATCCACACCACTCGTCACCTGTTCTCTTAAGTCGCTGATAATTTTTTGCAGCTTACTAACCTTTTCTTGGAACTGCTTCGTGTCAGCATCATATTTGATTTCCAGCTCGAGAAGTTTGGTTTGATACGATTCTTTTTCAGCGATGAGTTCTTTCATTCTGGAAGCATCGGACTTGCGTTCTGAAATACTCTGTCGACGTAATCCCTCCTTATAACTGATCTTTAGCTTTTCATCGTATTGTGTTCGGATGTCTTCGATTTCACGTTGTTGCGTCTCCATCAGTAACTCCTTCTCTCTACAGAATTTCTGCTTCAGCAGCTCTATGTCTTTTTCATGCTTTTCCTTCTGTTCTTTCAACGCCGTTTTCACTCCGTGATCGACAGACTGACGTCTTGCTGGCGTTTCGACGTCACTTGACGTACGTTTCTTCATTTCGCCGATTTCTCTATCGTAAAACAAACGTAGCTTTTCCACTTCTTTTTTATGTTCTCTCGCCAACTCTTCAATTTCTTCTTCGTATTCTTCTTTTAGATTTTCGCAAGTGATTTCCAATTCTTTAATGCGTTCCTTTCCATGTGCGCTGGCGTCCAAGTTCTCCTTACGCGTTGCATTCTCATAATGTTGGATCTCCTTTTCGTGTTTCTCCTTCAACTCGTCGATTAGTTCTTCAAGCTGCAGGACACGGTCGGTCATGTCTTCCATCGATTCTCTCTTGTCACTTTGCAGACTGAGTGTCAACGCTTCGAGTTCACTCTCGTGTTCGGTCTGTAATTTTTCAAGAGCATTCTCTAGTTCGCGGTTCTTCTCCTTCAGTTCCTCCTGAAGCTTCACCGATTCGTTTATACCATCCTCTAAGTCCACATCACCACCCAGCGCAGCCAGCTTGTCCTGATACGCTTGCAGTTCGTTCTGGTGTTTCCTGTCAACTTCTTCAAGTTCAATCTGCATCTGGTAAATTTTCGTTCCCATCTCTTCATTTCGTCTCAGATGGAAAAAGTTTTTCGATTCGGAACGTTTAAACTTTTGATCCAAATCCTTCCGTTCTCGATCGAAGTCGATTTTCATGTCTTCAATCTCTAACTCCAGATCTTTAATCTTGCCCTGTAGCTCCATGATGGTATCTGAATAACCACCTTGTTTGATAGATGATATAATGAGAGCCATATCCTCTCTAGCTTGGGCCATTTCATTTTCATGTTCCACCTGTAGAGCTTCCAACTTTTTCTCGCATTCAGTCTTGATCGCTTCGACTTCTTCAACCGAGTAGATTTTCTTGAGCTTAGACTCGGATGAAGAGAAACTGGCAGTTCGATTGTTCTCCTACAGAAAAAGCAGAGTTACTCAAGTTTAAGAACAACTATAATGAACATCTGATAAATATAAGATAATACAACGAACGAAAGAATAAGAAAGATGACAAGTGTATCAAAATATTTTCCAAATTACTTAATGCAACCAACTCCCGTTTCCCATGTGACATGGTAAGAAGAGTTTTTCGTTTCGTTTAATAGGAAAACCATTCGTTCATGGAATAGCATCAAAACGAGGTTAGACATAAGTCGACCAAAATGCAGCGTTTAAGGCCTAACATTTCCAAACCATGCACCTTACCCGTTTACGCACAATAAGGTCCGGTTTCCATTACAAATTTTGTGTGTCCGACAAAATAATGTAGACGAGAAGAATTCTGCCTGATGGAAAATGACCTCCGCAATAAAGAATTGAAGACATTTATGCTCTTAAATTATGTATCATTGCGATAAGAAAAAAAAATTTTTTTTCAAAGGAATATATTGAAACTGTATTTTGGCTTGTTGACCAAAATCACCTGTTTCAAAGAAATTCTTGAATAAACTGATTCACCTCAACAACACAATTGACTTTTTGTCAGAAACAAGAAGAAAGATATTATGCTGATTTGATTTATATATACCACTAAGTGAAAAGAAAACACCATACAACTATTCGATGAGTTGGGAAACGTAATAAGTAGGATAAAAGAATAGCAAGCGATTAAGAAGATGATGAGTTCAAAATGGCAATTGTTACGAGAAGTAATCATAACACAACCACATGAACGAACAGAGTACACGAAAGTTCGAGAAGATCTCGACGGTGACTTGTCTCGAGCTAGGGAGATATTAACAGCCACCAAACTCGCACAGACCATCATGGAGCTTGACAAGAAGCAAAGTAGTTTGGAAAGTCAACGGAAAAACCTGCAAATGCCGATTCGGGAATCTGCAACACGTAAAGAGATGGCGAAAAATATCATCGACCTTCGACGAAAGCAATCAGAGCTATGTCGTGTGGAGGCTCAACGATGGAGAGTGAAAGAGGAATTAGGGATAAGAACGAAAAAACTGAAACAACCAATAGACAAGATTAGAAAAAGGAGAGGAAATACACTAACATACAGTTTGTTGGCGATGAACAAAACGGAGAAGGGTGTTACTATCAACCCAAAAGCTGAATGTGGCTCAGACAGAAGCTCCACCATGGTGTCTAAATACACCGATGCATCAAGTTGCTTTTCCAGTGCTAATAATAGTGCAGGAGGTAAAGTAAATACCATCACAGAATCCCATCATGTTACTGACGATCATACATCATGTTTTCCTGATGAAATACACACCTCCCTCGGCGATGCTTTCTCACACATAACCCTGGGTGCTACAATGGAACATAATGAGAGAAAACACAAGACGGAGGAGAGACGAAGCACTCCAAAAGTTCCAGATCGACTGAATGATGCTGTACAAGACTATGTTCTTTTAGCGCAGTTACGAAAGAAGAAAACCGAATTGGAAAATTTGAATGCTTTTTCCGTGGCCAGACGTATCCAGGAAAGATCGGCAAGGGCGAGAATAACCATAGCAGAGAAAGTAGAACAGGTGAAAGAATGTCAAAAGCAAGAATTCAAGATCCTGTCAATGCGTGTCAAATACAGAGCGATGTTGAGGGCGGCCAAGCTAAGATGGCGGAAGCGATATTTACAAAATATGCGTGAAGAAGAGATAGCGGAAACGTCTGTGAGACACGCGCGCATGCTCATTCACATGCAAAAAATAACAACTAATCAGTGCTTGTCGCGTAGTAGACAATTCTCGTACTTCGAATTTGTGAAATCACGACCAGACGAAGAAAGTGATGAAAACCAGTGAATAGAAAGATTGGAAACGGGTTAGCTAGCAGTATCATGTTGATTGACATTCAATTGACATCTGTCAGTCATTGATCTGTAGGTCTGTCTGAGGTGATGAAAGCACTAGCAGTTTGCAAATTATTGTTCCGAGCCTCGATCTTCCAAACTTCTTTCCAAAACTTTCAAACAATAAAAACAGCATATTCTTGGTATCACGATATAACGAGCAACTTGGATCTCAGACCCTCCGATGAAACCTCTCGACGAACCTTTCATGTGTTCCTCAGTGAGATCAAAGCTGCTATCCTCATTGACATGAAAGAAGACTTAAACGACAACGATGCGAGAATGATCGACGAAGACGTGACGACAATCGACGACTTTTAAGAAATCAATGACAAAGGAATGGGAATTGAAAGATTTCATTTGCGTGAATAAAACACCTGATCGATGAATTCATAAAAGAATTCAAGAAAGGATTTTAAATCATACAAGGAATTTCTTTGCTGACAACATCACGTCGGCTTTGCTTTTGACGGTGCGAAGGTTGTTGAAGACGCTACTGAAACTCCAATTTTTTTGACGGTGTGAAGACTGTTGAAGACGCTACTGAAACTCGTTTTCACAAAGAAATCAAAAGTGGAAAAACGAAAGCATTTTTAAAGTGGCGTATATACAATTAACAATCACAACCAGCATATAAAAACATAATAAGCTTGAAAACGAGGTTACCTCCATACGCCTCATAGCTGGCCTTTTGTAAAAGCGTGGCATCTTTTCTCCTCACCAAACATCGAATGGATACCAGAAATCTTAAAGTTTCTCCCAAGTAACTGATCATAACATACGTGTTTCCTACTAAAGCTTCTCAACTACCACCTTTTAATCAAAAGCATAAAAATTTGCTCCGATACCTCAAAGTTATTAAAGTACACCTTTCCCACATTTCTGTTTAAGCATCACTTATAGACCCGTTCGTACATCTAACCTCGTTTTCATGTGTTTTCTTATTTCAACGATTGTGAGACTTTAAGACTCAATAACTAACCAGTTAAATCCAAACTCCCTCAGTACATATAACTCCCTCAGTACAAAACAATACACAGTATAGGTCAAAACAATGTTTAAACAGAGATTCAGAAAAGGTACATCTACTATTTATTTGTTTATTTGTTTATTTATTTATTTTCATAATTCAAAGTTAGCATACACAATCACAGCGAACTTCACTAATAAAAACCAACCATTTCAGAAAAACTTATACACCCACATGATAAGTTCCAACGTCATATTTCATGATTTGATTCTGACAAAAGTAATGCGTAACCTGAACTTTTTCGAGAAACGTAACATAGTAAATCAAACGTTACATAGTATCTGGCTTTATAGAAGATAGTTTTTGCTTCATGATATCTTTACTAGCTTGTCGTAAAATTTTTGTTACTTCAATTGGTATTAAACGTGAAAATTATTGAGGTATGCCTCGTTCTTCCAAACTACGGACTTTAATCGTAATATTAGCATGAATGCATTTTGTAACTTAAATGCAGTTATAACGAACAAAAAAGAACTACAGAATTTATTTTAATTAATGTTTACTGTTTATTACCGGTAGAGGCGTTGGATAGGATGGCGTTTGTGGTTACATTTACCTCCTTATGCATGTAAATCGGCTTAGAGATTAAACTTTATTTACACTCATAAACAAAAACTAAAACTAAACAAACACTTGAAGGATGTGTTTTAAAACTAGTATCAACAGCTAATTGTAGAAACACCAACAATACTGTATATAAGGAAAAAAGGTGAGGTAAACAAGGTGTTCAGTTTTACTGAGAGAGTAACTCCCTGAATGTATAAGCATGTTAAAGAAGGGAGGAAGTCAGATAAAACAGTCAACTAAAAAATCTCCACACAACATGAAAGCTAAGAAAATCTTCCCATCTAAATCCAGTGAAACCTCTCAGAGAGATCACCTTAAAAAATCTCTGTCATTCTCAAGTCCTGACTTTCGGTGTAAGCAAATTCCACGAATCAGCCACAAATCACAAGATGCAACAAGACAATGTACAAGATGAAGCAGATTATTTCAGGCCTTTTACTAAAACACAAAACTATGAATAAATATGACTTAGCAGGGTAGAAATACAAAGTAATAACATCGAATCACGATATGTTATCGATTGAAAACGAAACGAAAGGTGAAAACAATGAGCGCCCCCAGTTTAAAGGTTATTAAAAATAACAAGGAGAACTCGTAGTAAAGTTTGCAAGAAGATCTAAAAAGCTTTTGTGTGAATGAAATCAACTGACGTCATCAACAAAAATATTATGAAACAACATGAAGGGACAGTGTAGCATAACGAAATGACTGTTTCTGATAATATTTTCTATAACCCAAGATGAGAAACAGTAGTGAATATCAATGATATACATGCAACAATAATGTCTAAGACACCAAAATGCTCAGTATGAGAGGTACAATATGAGAAATGCTACAGGCAGGGTTTCACCAGAGGCTAGTCAAGAGAACTCATTTTATGATTCAAAGAACAATTCATCAGTGACTATTACCAAAAAGGAAAAAGATTTCCAGTATTATTATTGGCTTCTGTTATCGATGTAAATAATAGTTTGACAAAGTTGCTGCTTCATTGAATAAATAAGGTATTGATAAGGTATGGAGAGGTATTTGAGAAAAGTCCAGGAAATTTATTCTAGGGGCTCGGATCCTGTCACACATTTAAATATTCAGTGGTGGTCGAATTTTACACAGCATCCCACCTCCCAATAGTACTGTAATTTTAAGAAGACGTGCCATCCAGTCTAAACATTGATAGAAAGTAGACTGATCCCACTATGAGTGTTGAGGAGATGTAATAAAACCTTGGACGCTCACATCAACACCAATCAATCAATAAACTGATTGAATGTCCCTGTAACTACCATAATGATCACTTGCAAATGGAAGGTAAAGACATTTCATCAGAGGCTGACTCATTTTCAGGAGGGACACCCATGACACCTACCGATGATAACTGGGGCATAAACAACCAAAAAACATGAACACTAGCTTGAATGGGGATGGTAACACATAACCCTGCACAAACTCCAGTACTACTTCTGTCAATACTTCCAGTATCCAATGGACAAATTTGGTTGAAAAATCACTGTGAAGGAGTACATTTCATATACACATTATACATTATTGCAATGAAAATACTCTTCGTCACAGTGACTTTTTGACAATTTTGCCCACTGGGTATCAGGTGATGTGAAGAAATCAGAACTTACAGTGTGATCAGTGCCTTCATATCGGTTGGTAGCATCACGAAGTAACATCATATCACGAATGGTGTCCTCCATCTCTTTCTGATGTGCGTCCTGAAACAGACAGAATTTACATAGAAAATTATTCAAACATGCGTTAGCTTTAAAATCTTACGGATTAATGAAATTGGAATAGGATATTTCAATACGGGACCATTACAAACATACAAATAAATCTCACATAACCGTTACAACTAAAAATCCATAATAGATAATAAAACAATCTACCCAGGGTGAAGAATATTGTTGTGAGAGTTGACATGGTCATAAATGAAATTTTGAAGAATTTATTAATTTCCAAGATGAGATATTTTTGAAAAAAGAGCTCAATTTGGTCTTAGAACAGTTCTATTCTGCTGAAAAAACATAATGATTGGGCCTCTTTAAAGAATACAACTTTTCTAAGGGGATGAGACTTTAACAAACCTTCTCCATTTCCAGCTCCTCTTGATATTTTTCTTCCATCTCAATCAACTCCTGTTCAAGTTTAACAATCTTTTCTTCAAGTTCTGTTTGTGAGGCAGATTGGAAGCTCGAATTTTGATCAAGATTGTCTGATGACATGGTCAAGCTTGCCTAAAAATGCGGAGACAGGAATTGCAATCACACACAAAATCAAGATAAAACCAGTCTGATGTGCATCATTATCAGTGACAACTTCGAAGATGCATTGCAAAATTGTGCTTTTTACACTAACTTTGTAAGGCTAAGAATTCTGTGAAACCATTTTGATTTAAGAGCAAAAACACGGTAACATGTGAGAAGCTGAAGAAATTTATCATATAATTCATTTTCTATGCATACCTGTAGAACGGTCGCCATGTCTTCCTTCATTTGCTCTTTTTCTTTCTGACATTGCTCGGTAATTTCCTTCACTTTACTCTCCGATTCTCTGCGCATTTCATCCAACTCCATTTCTAGCTCTTGCACTCGATTCAGCATGTCTATTCCTGTGGTGTCTCCATTAAATGCAGCCTTTAACTCTTCTCGATATTGTTCTTGCAACTGCAAGATTTCTTTCTCATAGCTATGGGGTAGATTATACAGATTTCAGTTAAGAATTTCGTGAACATTAAGCAGAAGTGGCAACAACTTGAAAGGAAAGTTTAATCAATACTGGAAATTATTTCATTTCTTTCTAGGACGTACACACTAAACCCATTTTCATAAGTTAGCAGGGTGTTAAAATTACCACAATACCATTGCTATTACTTGGACATAAACAAATGACATGTGATACTGCCATATTGTTATCAATGACTCATAAAAAGAACTGATCAGTACTTACGCATCTTTTTGATTCTGCAATTCTTCTGTTAACGCAGTTACTTGCTTCTGCAAACTATTTTGGCCATCGTCCAAATTCTCTTTAGATATATGTTCTTGCTTATGTAAAATTTTTACTTCATGTTCTGTCTGCATGTGTCCTAACTTCATTTCTTTTTCATGACTCGATTTGAGTCCAGCAATTTCAGCCTGTAACTGTGACACAGTTACCAGTAACGCTTGTTGATCTAATGACGCATCAGCTTTCTGTCCAACTTCATCAGTAGAGCTACCATCAGGAGGTTGACGAGTACCGTTGGGTATATTTTGTTGGAGTTCTTGAATTTTCTTTTTCGACTCTGCCAGTGAACCTTCCAATTCCTTTATATATGCACTGGTAACTTCAACTAAATTGATAACATTTTTACGCTCCCTTTCCAACTCTTCTGCTTTGGACTGTAACGTATCCTGTGTCTCGGATATTTGTGTTTGCAAATCTTCATTTCTTGTTACTAAGGTGTTGTATTTAGATATATATTCATCTTCGGATATCAAATGTTTATCAAGTTCTTCAGCTAGTTGAATAACCTTCTCTTCGCTTAACATCAATTTTTTCATTACATCACGAGCATCAATGGTACCATATAAACGTTTGTATTTTTCACCATTTTCATCGGAAACACTTGATCGAGGAGTAATGAATATGTCTTCAGATTCTTCTCGAAGTACTTCTGAGTAGGAGGATCCATCAGAAATGTCTTTATTGTATGAGTCTATTATGCTCTTAATCTCTTGTGTGATGACAATCCCACTGTCCCTGTCTTGTTTTCCACTGTCCAATGACGCCTTCTCTTTCAAGCTCGATATAACATCTTCAAATTTTTCAGAAGATATTCGCAGTTGTCGTTCCAGCTGTCTGACTTTGATTTTCAAGCCAGTGTTTTGGTTGGAGAGGATTTCTAATTTTTCATCATTAGAAGCGTCTGAAGAGCTTCGCGAAGTACGTTTTATACTCTGTCCATCTTTTAACATATCCCTTTCTGTAGTGATTCTCTTGCACCTGTCCTCCATTTCAGTAAGTAATTTCGATCGTTCATCCAACAATGTTTGAGTGTTTCTATGAGCTTGTGATTCACTATTCAAATTTTCCTCCATGTCAGACAATTTGAACTGCAGCATTGTAAGTTTTCCACGTAACTCGTTACACTCTCCTTCGGACTGCTCTTTAATTTTTTCAACTTCGGACTGCACAAGGGCCATGCTCTCCTTCAATTGTTTCTGTTCATTTTCGTGCTTAATCTCGCTTTCTGCAAGATCATTCAAATGTTTATCTTTAAACAACGCCATTTCATTACAGTACTTCTCTTCTGCTTTCGCAAGTTGTTGTTGAAGTGCTTTGATATCTTGTTCGTATTTCTCCTTTTCAGCATTGGTGTAAGGCTTATTATCTCCAGTGTTGTGTTTATTGGCTTCCAATGATTTAAAATTCTGAATATTTAAGTTTTTCAGTCTAGTTTCTAGCTCTGTATTTTTGTTGATCAGTTTTTCATTGTCAATTGCTAGTTTTTTGGATAGGGCTTCTAACTCAATCATGCATTCGATTTTTTTCTTGAGATCGATCGATTTCCCCAGCTTCACCTCGTGATCTTCTTCTTCATCAACATCATCATCTTCAGAGTGCTCACTACTATCTTCCACGAAAGTTTGCAATTGTTCATGTAACACCACCTCGCGAATTTTAATCATTTCTAACTCTTGTTTAACTTGGTGTAATGATTTTTTCTGATCAGAATTTGTTTTCTCAAGTTCTTTATTAATTTCTTCCAGTGTATCACATCGCTTCGATTTTTTTGTGTATGTCTTCTCGTACTCTTTCAGACGATCAGTTTCACGTGTCAGTTCATGAATTTTTAACTGTCTATCACTAAGTTTATGAGTAGCATCTGAGAGTTTTGCTTGCAAATCGTTAATGACTTTATAACTTTCGGAGTTACTTTTCATTGCCTGCTGTAATTCTTTGATCTTCTCCTCAGCATCATGCAGCTTCATGTCCTTTTCCAAAAGTGATGCCTCTGCCTCCTTGAATCTCGACCGATAGTAATCAGCATACTTGGTGTCAGCATCATGATCCGATAAATCAGTTGATTCTTCCTTGCCTGTGTCTGCACGTGTTTTAGGTGGTGATGCTATGCTGCTCATTCTTCGACGGGGTCCCTCTTCAAGTTTCATACGTCTTTCACGTTCCATTTCTAGTTCTGTGTTGGCATGCTTCAACTTTTCTTGGGTTTCAGTTAACTTCTGCTCTTTATCACTTAGTCGTGTTTCTAACTCTTGCAACAATGTTCTTGTATATTTCGCTACTTTCGAACGACTTTCATTAGCTTTTTCCAGTTCCTTTGACTTGACATAGAGTTCCTTTTCAATTTTTTTCAGTCTATCTTTTAAAATAAGAAACTTATCTTCTAGATGCTGGGCACTGTTGGTGGTAACCTCTGCACTTGGACGCAAATGAGATACTTCAGTTTTAGGGGAACTTTCCTTATAACCATTATAGAATAACTCTTCTGTTGAACTAGGTATCACAAGAGACTTTTCTTGGTTCCGCTGATGTAATTCTTTCGTCAAGTGTTCAATTTTGGCTTTATGAACGGCAATGATACTATTTGACTCTCTTAATTTTTCCTTTGCATCAGTTAATTCCTTATTTTGAATCAATAGTTTACCTTGATTGGTCTTGAGTTTTTTTTGCGTTTCATTGAGTTCATCTTGCAATTGAATTTGTTTTCCAGATAGTTCGGAGACGACATCGATCGAAGCACCTGATTGTTTCAATGAATTTGTATTAGTGACGAATTCCTTCCAATAGTTCACTTCAAGTTCCAGCTTTCTCCTCTCTTCCTCTGCCTTACTCAGCTTGGCGTTTTCTTGCTCTAATTTCGAAACCTGGTAGCGGAGGCCCTCCATCTAAACAGTGAAACAGTAGTGCTCAAAGATAAAAGCATGAACACAGCTTTGTGATAATACCTAGAATTAGTTTCAGTGATTTACTTCTATTTATTTTTGAGCTTATTTCAACCTTTCATATTCGACTTCTGAAACTGACAGATACTACGGATGTACTACTCAAACAAAATCTGAATCAAAAACCGCAATATAGAAGACTTTTGTAGATTATGCACTCAAACAGAGTTATTTAAAGGCTATGTCACTTTAAAATAACACTTCAAGCATTTTTTATTTTCAAGTGGTAATTACTTATCTAGAATTAAAATAACTATAGAGAAAAACCAAAAAAAATTCAGACAACTTAAAACAACATAAAGAAATACCTCTTGTTCATACTTGAACACAAACATCATGATGACAAAAAAGAATCTGTGAAACTTTTAAAGGGTAGCTTACAATTTCATTAGGTTATCTGAAATATCCAACATTTATTCTGTCCAAGCTATAGCACATTTCATTTGGTTAGAAATCAAGATAAACAAAGTGTTTCTGGTTGCACAAAATGTTAAGCAATAATTGTGTACTTGTCACAGTTACCAAAGGTTATTCTATAATCTTACTCCCCGTTTTAATGATTACAAAGGCTTAATTTCAATCATTAAAAGCTAAACAAGCTTGACATCTCGAAATGAGAGCATAGAATTTCAAAGTGAAAGAACATTCATCTAAACACATCACATCTCAGAACAAATAACCCAATAAAAAAAGGATTTATATCTAAACATTGATGAAGAAAAAATTAAGAAGCAATCTTCAATTTCTCTGTTTATTATTACAAAAAAAATGTACCTAATTTCTCATAGACATTTAATTCAAACAACAAATATTCCCTTTGTTTTTTTCTTATTCTTTACATAGTTTGCACATACATGTTATCATCTTGATTACTATACAAATTCCTGATTAAGCAATGTTGATGTATCTTTATTACCTGGGTTCCATCATTCTACATAAAGAATGAAAACAAAAGAAAAAATGAAATCAAAGATTCTTGTCTTTAGTTTGTAGTATGCTTGCCGCACATATTTTACTTATTGTATTTCAGAAAAAGTGGCAAAGTTGCTCACAGATGTAACAACTTTGACCTGATAGCTAAGGAATATTGGAAAAGTAACTTAAGCAATAATATGACTAGTGAAGTCATCTCACTTTAAAAAAATAATAAAACGTTACTATGTAGTCACAGTGGATGGGATGATCCACATACACTAAACAAAGAAGGCTTTCCACATCAAATGGTTGCGCTAATGAAACAAAACTTCAAAGATTTTTACTAAGTGAAACATTGAGAAAAGCTGAAATAAAACCAAATCATTGGAAAACAATTCATTTTTTCCTTCACATAACTAAATAGATATAGACAGAACATAAGATTAAGAAAACAGAAACCGTGGTTGATGTTTTTCTTTTGTCAGACAGTCACTGTTTACAGATAAAAAGTATTACAACTTTCAATTACATACACAAGATAAAATTAACATGTTTTGAAAAAAAAAGTAAGCTGCAGATTACAACTTATTCAAAACGAAAAACAGAACAATTTAGAATGAAAATTGTAAACAAAAACAATTTGATTTATGCATTACAACTATGGATAGAAAAAAAAGTGTATCAGGAAGAAGAGTAGAAAACAACGGAATGATTAGAGTAATCTGTAACAAGAGAAGCAATGAAAAATATAAGCAAGTGCTCACCAACAAAAGAAACAAAAAATACAACATACTTACAACCACACAAATTTCCTCTTTTCTCATTTCGAATATGAGCAGAAAGTTTTGAAAAACACCAAATAACCCATTTAAAGATAAGAGATCCGTAAATATAATGACTTGCAACTCACAGCAGTGTACTGCAGTATCAGTGACTGACAAATGAAGAACTTAGTTTCGAGCAACTCAAAGATAACAATACAAACACAAGAACAAGAGGTTTCCCTATGCAACAAGATTTCTTGAACCATTCACAAGTAAACAAATCAATTGTGTAAATAAAACAGTAAATTATTAACTGGACAATTGAAAGTTTGCTAAACAGTAATCCTTCCGACAACACATGAAAACGACACAATAAAACATAGAGCAAACTTTTTATACATACCACAGAATTTCTTAGCAAGAATTTGTTACTTAAGTGGACTCCATGATCACTACATCGATGCGTAAACAGGCTGCTTCAGTGACAGAATCAAACAGTTGACACATCAAAAGGAAACTGAACAGTAGTCTTAAGGGTTATCACAATAGAAGAACTCATACAGAACGGATCGTCACGTTATTCAAGCAAACACACACAACAGTTTTATTGACAACGACAAGAACAAAACAAAGAACACCTATGTTATTATTTATTATAGACATCGTTTATTTCTAAACTTTACTTTTTATCACCTCAGGGGGAGCATGGATAACAAACTTCAACTTAATGTTTTCAAGTAAAAAAAAAAATCCTACAAAGTAAAATAGTCTCACTGAAGTAAACAAAACAGGTTAATCAGGAATAGTAAAATTCACCATGAACAGCTATAAATTTTTATATCAACACACTTCCAACATTATTTGAATAAGACATTATTATATAAATATACCTGCATGTATCTTACTTAAAAGCATTTTTTGCACATTCATAATTCATTTAACAGAATAGCAGAACTACTCAAAACCTCATTACGTATTCTACAACATTGATATTCATTGATGAAGTATTCACAGAAACACATTTATTGCAAAACAAAAAAAATACATGTTTCACGACAGAACAGTGTTAAGGTGAGTTGGATTTTATTAGTTACATGTTATACCGGGTGAGTCAAAAAAAAGTACCGATGTTTCACAAAAAATATCTTGGGATTGAATAAATATGAAAGATAGTTATTTTTATTTCTGAATATAGGAATCCTTTACCTATATTTTGGTGTATCAGTTTTCTCATTTGATTGAGTAGAAAAAAAGTTAAAATTAAAGTTTTAAGAAAATGTTGAAAAAAGTTTGATCTTTTTATTGAACTTAAATAAGAAAAGTAAGTTTTAGTACATTTAATTGTATATGTGTTTTATTCCCTTATGGTTTGCAATAAAAACATAATCGTGTTTTGAGAAATTTTGCTCGGCTTTTTTGTCCATTTTTCAAAGATTTTTAGAAACACCGCTTCCAGTTTTTTGTCCATGACTTCTTTTCTACTTAACCAAATTAGAAAAGTGATGCACCAAAACATAGGTAAGGGATTCCTCTATAAAAATAACTATCTTTCACAATAATTCAATCGAAAGATATTTCTTGTGAAACATCGGTACTTTTTTTTTACTCACCCGGTATATAAAATATTTTTCAGAATTAGTACCTGTTTTCATGAGATTCAAAAAAAGGCAGTTTGACAAGAATCAATAAGAAAAGAGCAGTGGATTTATTTTGGAAGCAAAACATTTTTATTCTTAAAACGCCTCTTGATCTTTCATGTGTTTAGCATTCAAAGACTTGAATTGTGAAAGTCCTTTAGCAATTTCAAAATCTTTAAAACAGTTAAGGTAACTATTCGTTTCAATTGACTTATCAGATAAATTAGCCCTGTAGAGTACTGTATTCTAATTCAGATGTGTATACAGGTATTTATAGGAATAACACTAGGTTTGCCGAGAGCTCATCAGCTACTGCAACCATCCTCTTGTTAAACCATAACATATTTTGATCTGTTAGCTAATTTTAAGGATACTTTAATACCACCTCTATAATCACACCATGTGTTTTTTCATCACTTACAGCAATGGTTTTAAAGACAACTATGTGATCTGAAGATAACCTATTGCCTCCTCAGTAGGGATATTGAAAAAGGATGAAGATTAAGACGCCATCAAGAAAAAGTAACACCGTCAAAACTAGCTCAATAAACATTGCAGTCTTGATGAAAACTAGGTGTGTCATGGGAACTAGGTGTGTCATAGGAGCGACAGATGTAATAAGATCATCAGCGAAAATGGAAACTGGAAGGAGTCAAACCTGTGGATGTTGATCAGGATCACTCTGGACAGAGGATATCGATGAAGATCGGGATTGTCTGTTAGATAACTTTGACATCAAAGTTGATGAAGGCACTGAGTGTTGTTTGGTTATCCGGGCGGGTTTACTATAATTCTGCCCAGAAGCTGACGGTCTGAGAGCGGATGCTGTACCTAAAGGATAATAAAAAGTATAACAATCCTAAGCATTCGTTTCAACAGCTGGAAATTAACAAAATCTCTGATTTCATATCATAATTTCAGCATTTCTTTCTTTTGTTAAAATAGGAAACATTCTTTTAATCTTTTAAAGGCATATACCTATCCATAATCTAAGGATTTTCACTTACTTGTAGTTCTTTTGATTGGGGCTGGCACAAAGGAACTGAATTCTTTCCACCAGTTCACGAAATCTACTTTACTTTTTGTCTTAAAATATGTTGTATCTCGTAAAGTATTAACGCCAAAGCACATTTCTTCACCAATTTCATTCTTGCCATCCAGCATTCTGATAAAATCTTTCAGCATTACAATACTCAGAGCATTTTCTTTGTTGACCTGAAAATGAAAATTTATCCAATGTATATACTAATTTAAGCAGCGTATATACTAAATACTACATACAAGTTGCCTCAAACTTATATGCAGACATATAAAGAACTTGACTAACATTCAGCTACAGTCTAACATCTCTAGAAATTATTACTGCCATTGTTTCAATTCTATCTTATTTGTAATTAGACTTGTTTGTCTTTTAGTAAGTAAATAAGTAATAATGAATAGTATACTGGATGAGTTAAAAAAAAGTACCGGTGTTTCACAAGAAATATCTATAGATTGAATAATTATGAAATAATTTCTTTTATTACTGATTAGAGGAATCTGTTAAGTATATTTTGGTGTATCATTCTTCAAATTTGGTTGAGTAGAAAAAAAGTTCTGGACAAAAAACTGGAAGCGGTCCATGTAAAAATCTTCAAAAGCTGAACAAAATATTCCTGCGAGATTCCATAAATTCGATAATGTTAATGAAAAGGCTATGGGGATTGAAAGAAAAGACACAATTTGTCTAATCACCTCTTTAGCATTATCACCCTAGCAAACTGGATGCATACCCACTCTTTTTAGGCATAAAAGACAATACAAATTTGATTTTCAAAATCAACAATATTAGTATTTTTGCAACAAATTCGGTTAAACTTCTTGGTATTACGATAGATCATAAGCTCTCCTTTTCTCTACACATTGAGACAATATGTAAACAAGCGTCTCATAAGATAAAAGTGCTTCTTCGAATAAGGAAATACCTTTCCTTGGAAAAGGCTTCCTTATTGCTTAATGCTTATGTCTTCCCAAATTTTTTATGTTGCCCCCTTATGTGGATGTTTTGCAGCAAAGCAAATCATAACTTGATACATAAAGTCCACCGCAGAGCGCTTTGTGCTGTGCATTTCAAATTTGATCTTGACCTGTGTGAGCTATTAATGTTGGATGGAAGTTTCACAATTCATACTAAGCACCTCCAAATTCTAATGACGGAGGTCTTCAAATGCTTACACAAATCAAACCCTGAGTTTATGTGGAACTACTTTTTATATAAAGTAACTCCATACATGTTAAGATCTATGAATACTGTGAAACTTCCACCAACTAAAACTAAATTTTTTGGTTTAAACTCATTCAAATTCAGAGGAAGTATTCTCGGGAATACTCTACTTAAACATCTTAAATCGTGTTCTTCCTTGAAATGAAAAATTAAATGTTTGGATGACAGTAACTGTACTTGTAATCTTTGTAGAAACTTTTAAAGGGAAATTAAGCCTTAAAATTTCTTTTCTGATTTTGAGCATGAAATACTTCATTTATCCTAGAGGAACACCTTTTTATGTATAATATGTATTCAAAATGAAAAAAACTGCTAAAAAAACAACTTAGTTAAATCGCCATTACAGCTTTCGTTATAAATATCATGATGTCACAGAGCGAATTTCATTTGCAGAAATATCAGACGTAGGCAGCACATGATGGCATGTTTTTTACGCCTATGTTCTAAAGATGCGATAAAAGGTAGAAAAACAACATAAACACGAAAATATTTATCATTCATCAACATAAATGTAAAATAAGTTTATCAGCAACGATTCAAGAAAAATAAAAACAGTCATTACCGAAGATTTCATTTTTTATACATCCAAAATATACACATTTGTTTAAAAACTCGCTTACGCACGTATACCTGCTATAATTCTAAAACGTAATACCTTTTAATAAAGGTTTTATATCACGAAGAACTTAATAACTTTCATCAACAAAAACAAAATATTGTAGTTTATGTAATCTTTACAAAAACAGCGATCGCGCTGTGACATCAAAATTTCCATCTCAGAGCACTGCAATCGCGTCCGTTGTTAGATACTAAACAACGAAAAACTGAGTATAATTATCATTTAAAATAATTTTTAATGATCACAGAAGATTAATGAGACCTTTCTGCAGCTAATATAAAAAGTGTTTGATAAAGGCTTAATTTCCCTTTAATATTTTATTAGTATTTTACTCATGTTTTTTATATAGTTGGTCTGAATTAGTTTTGTACGATGTTATAACCAACTCTAAATAAATAAATAAATAAATAAACTAGCCGCCCATGTTCAGCCTGCGTTGTGTCACCACCTGCTCCAAATTATTGCACTTAAAACCACTGATAAGACTTCCTTTGCTTGGTTTTTATTTACGATTTTTAACCAATCAAATATCAGTTTAACAAAACACTCAAAATGCAGAGGGAAAAAACTTTTCAACTTATTATTAGCTTTTGTTTTACGCGCTCTAACATGGGTGCTGCCAGAAGTAGGTGACAAAATGGTTTCTCTTTAAAAGATCACACGGGAGGAGAAAAAAATGCACGTGCTAAATGAATGAAGTGAATAAAAAAAACGTTCGATCAGATTAAAAGAAATCGATTAAAAGAAATTAAGACAACTTTGAGACAAAAGCAAAAAAATATTTTGTTTCATGATACTCTTTTTTTACCTATCGGTTTTTTAACATTTTGATTGTCTGAGACGGGTGAACGTTTTTTCGAGCCGTCAGGCAAGCAGATACATTGGCAAACCAAACATGCTGCCATGTTCTGCCACTGCTGCTTTTTGTCGAAAATGTTCATTCAGTTAGTTTCTTTGTATTTAGTTGATGTATTGTTTTCAAAGCCAAGTCAACGATGGTCATTGGAATATAAAACTAACAATAATAATAAAAACAAAACGTTATTCCTATTAGTTCATCAGCCAAAAAAAAGTCACGTTCGATTGGGGTTGCAATGTATTTGCTTCGAACTCACGTCGCACACAAAAAAAGAAATAATTTCGCTCACAACTCAATCTACCATTTTGTGTGACTTACAAACAAACAAACAAACAAACAAACAAACAAACAGAGAATCGGCTATTAATATATAGATAAATAAAATAAAATTTTTTGTACATGAGTTGCGGCATTTAAAAAGCTTCAGCGAATAAAAATTTAAGGAAATGTTAAAAAAAGTTTGAACTTTTTACTTAACTATTGGAAATAAGAAAAATAAGTTGTAGCACATTAAAGTGTGTATTTGTTTCATTCCCTTTTGGTTTGCAATAAAAACACGAATCTTGTTTTGTGACATTTTGCTCGGTTTTTTTGTCCATTTTTCAAAGATTTTTACAAGGACTGATTCCAGTTTTTTGTCCATAGCTTTTTTTCTACACAACCAAATTAGAACAATGATACACCAAATTACAGGTAAAGGATTCCTCTATTATCTTTCATAATTATTCAATCAAAAGATATTTTTTTTGAAACACCGGTACTTTCTCTTGACTCACCCGGTATAATAAATAGTATAAATTGATTATTTTCAGGTGACAACAACAACGGACTCGAACAATAATTTCGCACTACAGTAAGAAAATTGTTCAGAATTTACAGATCATGCATTTTGAAAATTCGCTTCAATAAGGAGAAAAACTCACTGTAGGGCAAATTAACGAAATTCAATCATTAAGAAAAATTCGAAACAGTTTCGCTTGTGGAACACAATTTAACTGGACTACCTTACCTGACCATTTATAATCTGATATTGTAGTAATTCTCCATTAGATAGCAAAGTAAACCAATACTCTTTCCAATCCTATGAAAACATGGAAATAGATAGAAATGAACAACCCCAACAAGTATATAAAGGTGCATAAGAATGTTGAAGGCAAGATAAGATAGCAATTATGGTGTTTTCCAACCTTTCTTAACCTCCTTATAACAACCAAGTTTTGAAATTATTTTTGTTTCTTTAACTTTTACTGTCTTTAACTTGGAATGTGCACTCGTGCCAGTTTCCAGGGTTTGTCAAGAATTTTTACGAAGCAATACAGTTGATTGATAAACCTCAATCTTTTAGTTTAAATTAGATCGAAAAAATCCTGAATATATAAGTTTACCTTGGGAATCTCCTCGTCTTTGGTCATAGTCACTTTTAACAGAACACTTTCTTTAAGCACTGTTTTAAGTGGTGGTACATTCTAAAGATAAAAAATTCATCATTGGTGTAACTATAAAAAAATGACAGGATTTTTGAATAAATCTAAAGAACTTCAAAAAATTGGAAAATCACTTTGTGTCAGAGAGCAATTGGAAAAAAACAGGAAACACAATTTTAGTTCTACAGTTTTCAAGTTGAACTGGTATTAAAAGAATGAACTTCAAAATAACAACATTAAATTAAAGAGAGCTACTGTTTTTGGAAGTTTCTTTTAACTTTCATAAGGTATTTTTAATATTATAGTATTTGATTTTTACAGGAAGAAAAATTACATCTCATAAACTTGCAATTTTAATTTTTGATTGCAATTTGATTTTTAATTTGAATTTTGATGGTTTCTGTAATTTTCAATTTGTGACAACGAACAACACACAATATTACAGTCCTTTAGTTATGAAAAATCTACGACTGTTCTGGAGCATGCATTTTTGGCTATGTCTTTTTTCAAAATAATTTGTGAAAACCAAACACATGAAAATCAAGGATATATTATAAGCAACAAATTTATAAATAATGAAAATCAATTGAATAACAATACATAAGAATATTATTAGAATTGACTGATTTTAATATACCAGATGAAGTGTATTTATAAACCACAGTATTATTGAATTATACAGATGTCTCTGTATAAACATACCACATAATTTAACAAGAAAAACAAACGAACTAGAACGAAATAAATAGGAAAGTCATAATTTGTTCAGTTTAACTTTATTGACCTTTTTGTATCTGAAAGAAAAACAACACCATTTAAAGGGAGGAGGGTATGCTTTCATTAGGTCTCACCTAATCAACCTTAAGAATACTGGTGTTAAGGTGGAGACTCCTGACAGAAATTATGTTACATTCAGTGTCAAAGAAAAACAAAATTCAATTCTATTGTTAATATCCAATATTTTTTTTCTTTCTTGTAATTTCTTGATTGTCTAACATAACTTGAATGATGATTAAAAAATTAAAATAAAACAACAATAGCAAAGTAGTAAAACAAGATTAAAAGTTAAAAAGACAATTGGGTCATTCCATGTGAAATCAACCACAAAAAATAGAAAATGTCACCCACCCCTTCAGAATTTGCTCATTTTTGGTATGTGAGCTTGTATCAATGAGAGAAACTCCTGTACCAAATTTCAGCTCAATACCTCCAGCGGTTCTAGAGATATAGACACTCGGTCCCAGGCCCTTTTTCAGCTTATTTTCTCAGCGCCGCATAATTTTCTGGTTACTGGACGTCAGTCTTTTAGCAATTAAATTTGTTCTACTGGAGGTATTGACCTGAAAATTGGTACCTGACCATTTTTGAAGGTGAGGAATCCAAAAATCATAGTAAGAAAAGTCAATTTTAAGTGCATCATACTCTAATTCCAGATTTAAAATTGAGATCAGAAAATTTCTATGAAAATCAATGGTCCCGGAGATAAATGCAATAAAAAATTCTGCCAAACATATAGGAAAAAAATTTTTTTGCCAAAGTTATCTATATATATGTAGCTACTAATATATTGAAAATTGCTTTGGTTATATTTTCCTAACTCAAATAAATGACTTTCCAATTTTCCTAATTTTTGATAAAAAATGTTGAAAAAACATACTTTTTTGAATTGAAATTACTAATCAACACCTTATAGTAACTCAATTTTATTATTAAGACAAGTCAGATCAAGGGCACATGAAATGTTAAAAGGTAATGTTAAGAATTTTAAAGACAATATTTCACTTCCTTATAAAGAATAATGGGAAAAAAGCTCATTTGCTGTACTACCAAATTTTATTGAGAATTATAAATTTCAAAACCATTCTCAAAATGGGTGCATAATTCCAAAGCAGATCAAATTCTAGGAGCAAGATAAACTAATAACCTAATGGAGAATGATAGAACATAAATATTGTTTAAGACATAAAGTTTTCCCATAAATTCAAGATATTGTCCCGATCTTTTGGGTGAATGTTATTATTGCCTGCCTGTAGCTGTAGATGGAGCTGCTATCCAGATAGGAGATGGACATTTGCCACCCAGCATGTACCATGTATTACAGGCCAATGAAAAGATGGGGATGGAAAGTGAGGATGAAGAAACTTGCAAGAAGGTCTTTGTTCTCCAGGTCAATCTCTGTTACAACACCAATCCATCCCAAATGATCAATCACACCTACAATGTATTGCAAGACCTTGACTTCTGCAACAGTTACTTGAACTATGTTGTTGAACTCGTACTTTAGGTCGTTTTTTACTTCTTCTGATAACCTCTTGGTGGTGACTTTGAAGTTGGACAAAGGTACAAAGTGGTGAAAACGTCTAGTGCTAGGAACCGTTTTGGCCATCTGGTAGCGCTCTTTCATAAGGGAGCGTGATGTGTCAATATCGTTGCGTGAAATGAAAATAGATGTCATAGAAGTAATCTCCTTAGTAATCTCCTTAGTAATCTCCTTAGTAATCTCCATAGAAGTAGTCACAAAAGTTAACAAAATCCACGCCGGTAAGTATTTGTTTGGAAGTAGGTCTATAGACTAGCTCTAGCTGTAATCCTTTTAAGAGTTCCACCAATTCCATTGCAAGGCGACTTCATGACGAGGTGCAAAGAACGACCATGTTCCATCTTCATCCTTATGGTTGCAAAGATTTAACACGTTTCTACAGTTTTTGTATTGTGCAGCACAACCATCAGAAAAATAGTGAACTGACACAAATCCTTAACCAAAAAGCTTTTGACAAAACGGACTGTCTCACCAACTACGACATGTACAAAATCAACATCAGCCATGATCGGAGATGAAACAAATCGAATGAGATTTTAGCTGTTCACCATCTGTATAGTAAATAGCAATTGGATGCAAGGAACATTGTGAAAAAAGAATAATTTTCGGCGAAGTCACCTATAACAATGGCTTCGTCTGGTTTTAAGTTTATTCTTACTTTTTCTTTCTTTATTGTATTGTATCAATCATTTTCAATCAGATGAAGTAAAATTTTAGATAGGGTTATCCAGATTTTACCAATTTTATCTCAGAGTAATTATCTTGATCATAAAGTTGAGTTACTATAAGGCATTGGTTAGTAACTTCAATTCAAAAAAGTATTTTTTTTATCAAAAATAAGGAAAATTTGAAAGTCATTTATTTGAGTTAGGAAAATATAACCAAAGCAATTTTCAATATATTAGTAGCTATATATATGTAGATAACTTTGGCAAAAAAATTTTTTTCCTATATGTTTGGCAGAATTTTTTATTGCATTTATCTCCGGGACCATTGATTTTCATAGAAATTTTCTGATCTCAATTTTAAATCTGGAATTAGAGTATGATGCACTTGAAATTGACTTTTCTTACTATGATTTTTGGATTCCTCACCTTCAAAAATGGTCAGGTACCAATTTTCAGGTCAATACCTCCAGTAGAACAAATTTAATTGCTAAAAGACTGACGTCCAGTAACCAGAAAATTATGCGGCGCTGAGAAAATAAGCTGAAAAAGGGCCTGGGACCGAGTGTCTATATCTCTGGAACCGCTGGAGGTATTGAGCTGAAATTTGGTACAGGAGTTTCTCTCATTGATACAAGCTCACATACTAAAAATGAGCAAATTCTGAAGGGGTGGGTGACATGGCCTTTCTCATTTGACATGGAATGACCCAATTGCTAATTCAATGTGACCAATTGCCATAGAATCAGCGAACAGAAGGAAATATTACAGAGGTGGATAAAGACACCACACTAATGGTACTTATAGTCCAACCGATAGTTGCACTATTTCAACTACTATTTAAAAATCAGTATCACAAGCAAGAACTAGTTACTTTGGAGAAGAATTTGAAAACAAAAAACAAAAGTGTGTAGTCATTACTGTAAAAAAAGCATTGGAAACTAAAAAATGTTATCAAAAAGTACATTGGAAACTCTAGAACTTAAATATCCAATACAAGATTCTCTGTTTGTTAGTTTGTCTGTCTTTTTGTGTGTCTGTGATGCAAAATGGTAGATGTGAGCTGTGAGTGAAATTATTTCTTTCTTGTGCGAGTTGTCAGTGTGAACCATTGCATTGAGACTCAAATCCAACATTACATTTGCGGAAAATTATCCCATAACCAATAGGGATAACTGACCTTTTTTGGAGTCTGCGATACAGGCCATGGGTGAGGACAAATTTGGTCCAAATTGGGCCTTATTTGTTTGGGAATGGGTCTGTGATGTCATCAAAATCTTCTATCAATGATATCTCTGTAAAACAGTTGGTCATAGCAAAACGGCACATTTTTTTATCAGTTTTTGGAGCTCTACAAAACGTAACTCTTGGGGGTTGGGGGAGGGTGACACAATGTAGGCTGAACATGAGCGGCGAGCGAGACGACTTGACAACTAGTAAGTAACTATTTATACTAATATAGTATACTAGTAACCCGGGTAAAAAAGTTTTACTACATCTAACTTCGAAAAGGATATGCAAATCCCGTGTCAAAAAAAGGTGAAGAAAAATATAATCAAGGTGTGCAAACCCCGTAATGAAAAATTAAATCAAGGAATAGCGATTTAAAAATGTACACATGTTATAGAGCTCGAAAAACTAAGCAAAAAAATGTATGGGATCATTTACGACCAACCGTTGCAGAGATATCTTTGGTTAAAGATTTTGATGACGTCGTAGCCGCAGTACCAAATAAAATTTAGGCCCAAATGTTGCGTCACCCCATCACCTGTATTGCGGACCCCAAAAAATGTCAGTTATCCCTATTGGTTCTTGAGATATTTCCCCAAAAATGTCGCGTTCGATTAGGAATACAATGCAATGGCTCCCCTGCGATACAACAAAAAATAACTGACAACACGCTGCGTGCTATTATACTAATCGTCAATTATCACTGGTCTAATGAAAAAATGACCACGATTAAGAAGATTTTGACCGTAAATTTTAAAAAAACACAACACTCTCTAAGTTAAATGTGTTGCACACGATTGCGGATTAGTATAAGATATATACCATAGTAGAACTATGGTTGATCAACCTTTGCGGGCAACGTCTGTAATGTGGATGTTCTATATGTTTTATGTCAAATAAGAATTTGATTTGTCTTCTGTCAACTTTTCAATGTCCACTTTGTTCCTTTGTCATGTTCTGTGTTATATGTAGGTAACACTCTATTGTCATTGTCAAGTTATGTTCCATTGTTTAAGTGTGAAGTCATTATCATTTTTATAATAGGTTTCATTGTCATGGTTCATTTACTTTCTTAATTAGTTATAGTAGTATCTCTGTGTCATAGTATTGTTTTCATATCAGTCAAGTTTATGTTGTGTGTATGCTGGTAAGCTCTTCTCTTCTTTGTGTATTCATTATTGTCAATTCTTGTTTATTTATGTATTAAGTTTATTATTGTCAACTATTGTAGTTTGAACTTCGTACTTCGTCAATATATACATGTTACAAACAACACATGACTCAGACCGTTGCGCGGTAAACCCACATTCAAACAGCAAGAAATTCAACAAAAGTCACTGTCCTACTTCATGAATAGAAGTTTGAGGATAAAAGGGCGTGTCAATTATCAAAAGTTTCACTCAACTGGGGAGATTTGTTTGGTGGAATCTGTATCAAGTCAAACGATTACTCAAACATCAACAAATTCAATCAAAATGGACATCATTCAGCAGCTCAAAGTGGATGAAGCCGTCCTTGTTGAGGATATCACTGACTTCATTGATGAGAATTCTGGGGTTGATGAAAGTGATGCAAATGCGTACATAATGCGTATGGAGGAGTTCAGAACAGCTCTGAGGAGCAAGAATTATCAATTACAACATCATCTTGGTGAAGAATATAATGATCAATACAAATCAAGGTATGACAATATGATGTCTCAAATCAAAGAATACATAAAGTCAATTAAAGATCGGAAATCAAAATCAAAGCTGCATGAAGTTGTTGCTCAAAGGGAAATGGTGAACTGTCACGAAAAGGTTATGGCATTTCAGATGACTGAAATAAAAGCTATGATTACGGAATTGGAGACCAGCTTCAGTAAAGATGTTACTCTTACAGCAGATAAAGAAATAATCAAATGGAATGAGCAGTTACCAACAGATTTAAAGACAATGCAGAAAGTTGGAGAGAAGTATCAAGAAATATTAAAGGTTCCAGTCACAAGTAATGATTTGAATAAGCAAGTGGATGAACTTGGAATACGGTATGAGAGTCTTACTTCTCTGAAGTCCATGTTTGTCTCATCCTTAAGATCAGAAGTGTCAAAAAGAGAATTAAGTAAACAAGAACTTTTGAATGAAAGTCGTCTGAATATTAAACTTTGCAAGTTCTCTGGATACGATTGTTCCCTCGACATTTATACATTTCAATCAGAATTTGAGAAGTTACACCTACGAACCACCCCGAAACGTGTTTTACCAGATCTGTTAATCAATAATTATCTTACTGAGCCTGCTATATCTTTAGTAAAGGGTGTAGTTGACATTGACGAGATTTGGAGACGATTGAAAGCAACATATGGCAATACAAAAATCTTATTGTCAAGGAAATTACAATACGTAGACAAATTGGAATCCTTGGGAAAGATGAAAGATCCAGAAAAATTGGTTGCAGGAATTAGTCGAATCATTAATGTCATGAAAGATCTGTTACTGCTAGCGAAGAAGCACAGAATTGAAAAACAACTGTTCTATAGCGATGCTATGGAAAGAATCTATAGATTGATGGGAAATGATCGAGTCACAAAATGGTTTGAACAGTTATGTGATCACGAACCCACCGAGCAGCTTTTATGGTGTAAGCTTATAGCATATCTTGAAAAGGAAATTAAAGTTAATCAACAAAGATTTCATCTTCAAGTACCAAAATTTGCTGATGGTAGCAAACCTGATGATGGCAACAAAGAAAGAAGTAACAGAAGGTACAATCACTCATATTATTCTGATTCCTTTCCTAGAGATTCTGTATCAAGTAATGGACCCTTATTTTGTTCTTTGTGTGGTGGTGAAGAATCACAAAGTAATCATGTCTCAACAGTTGGGCCAAGAGGCTCAAAGATGATCCAATATTTTGCCTGTCAATCATTTGTTAGTAAGACCCCTGCCCAGAGATTTTCAATTCTTCGAAACAAGGGATACTGCGTACAGTGTCTTTTTCCAGGTGCTGATGGGAGCAAGGGAAGACATAAAGAAGGAAAATGCCAACACGATTTTATCTGTCCTCATCCTTCACATCAGCGATTCCTGGCAAAGAAACATGTTCTAGTATGCGAAGAGCATAAAGATATGGAAGAAAATCTTGCTGTACTGGAGAAATTCAAAAGCAGATGTATATCACGAAATGCAGATCTTCCAGATTTCAGTAGAAATGTTCGATTATCATTTCACAGCAACAGTACACCATGTCAAGTTCAACGATCAATTCAACCTTCTGAATCAGATGTTATTACAGATAATGGTATCTACTTACTACAATCAATTAAAGTCGATGGTCAAATCTTCAGAACAAAACATCATAAACTCATGCCTTGTTCTTCCAACGCTTTTCAGATCTTCAAGTCAAAAAATAACGTGACTTAAGTTAATGGCAATATTCTTGGGAGGGACACAAACAGTACAATCTTGTCTGATCTTAACAGTGATGCAACAGTCTGAGACAGTCAAAAATTGGTTCGGGCCACCAAAATTTTTGAAAACCAGTGTTGAAAAAAAGTATATAAATTGTAAATATATGATTTAAGAATTTCCATTACAAGAGATTTGAGTTTTATAATGTTTGTCTTTGAAATTTCAGCTCTTTTTTTTTACTAAAGCGTGTCCAAATGAAATGTAGAGTGTTATTGAATATCCGGTCATTAAAATTTCCTTCGGGCCACCAAAAATTCCAAAACCAATGATGTCAATGGCCCAGCATAACACCCAGATAAAATCTTAAGATTAGACACTGACAATCAACATACCCAAAACATTTCAAGTGACGTCAAGCGGAATTAAGAGTTAAATTGGCAGACAAACATACTGCTTGATAAAATTAAATTGACTGTATGAGCATTGGACAACATTTCAAAGGGTCTTATATGAATATTCGAAATATCTTTCATGTAATTCAATCAATTGATCATTTTAGTTCACTAAGAGTTGTGACAGAATTCAAAATAATTTCAAAGTGATGCCCTAAAAGTCAATAGAAGTTAATATTAAAGAACAAAATCAAATAAATCTTAGAAAACTTACCCTGCCAAGTGATGAGGCTCTTTTGCCTAAAGGTATCTTGGTATTTTGGGTTTCCGGAGTTAAAACATGTTGGTCTTTTTGTTTGAAACAGTTCTGACATTTCGTAGGGTTAAAGTAATTCGGTGAGAAAAATTTACAGTTTCCACGATCTGCCATTACAGCAAAATGCTTCTCAACCATAAAAAGATTAATTACTTTTAAGAATTGATCGGTCAATCATTTTGCGTGATTAAAATTTTCATGGACTTATTTTTGTAAACAAACAAATTCTTTCACCAGTATATGAATCATAATCTCGATACAAAATATCATAATATGTAAAGTTGAATTGCCTCAAAGATTAAAAGAACATCATCTTCTTTTCAGAGATTACTTTCTTGTGTTTTTATGACTATCACTTGGCAAGTAAATAATTTCTGTGAGTTTTACATTATTTTGTTTCATCGTTGAGGTCCTGCAGCCTCCCTCATCAAAATTAAAATGACATTGCGCCTGCGCACTTGTAGGGCCTGTCAAAACAAAAGAATATTGTTAATTGGTATTTACGATGACATGATTGGTTACAAAACAATAACATAATAAGCTATGTAGGAGAATGCGAAAAAATGTAAACAAAAATGGCGGATGCAGTCGAGCATGCTGTTTCCATGTTTATTTACTTAAAATGCTAAAAACTAACTGTTGATTGATTGGTGAGTAAACAAAGCACTTCAAACTGTTAATACTATTTGAGAACAGTTGGAATATTCTCATTCTAATTTTAGTAATTTTCAACTACTCGGAGAGAGAGGATTGAAATGAAACATTACATTCACACCACCAAAGGGCACATAAATACAGGCAGCCCCAGGAATTGAGCTTTTAATGAATGAATTTCAATAATTAATAAACTCATGATAATTACAATAAAAGTAGTAAAATAAACTCCTCCATTACTTATTTTCGGTTTAGAAGATATATTTTTCGTTGTTGTGTCAGTCTCGCTATGTTTACTTTCATCAACATTATAGAGTATAACATAGGTTGCTTCTTGCTTGAGAGTCTCAAGTATGCAAATTTTGGTAGACCAAAATCTGATGCAGACCTGTGCCTCGCACATTAATTCAAGAATGAAGATAACTTTTTTTAAACTTCACTCCAGAATGAGTGACTTTGCTGCAACGGACCATTGCGCTATAACTTCAATCTCGCTTGTCGCAATGAATATCAATTGCGGTCCAAAAAAAAGTCATAGTGTTAATATTAGATAAACTCACCTTCTTCTTTTTACGAAAGCTGACTTTTTTTATCCCAACGCAAGATTTCAACATTTTACTTATAAGACATTACCGTGTACAAAACGTTTTAAGAAATACTCCAAAATAAATGTCTGGATTTTTCCCCGCACATGCACGACTATCTATTGCAAGTCCCAGTGTTACTTGTATTTTCTTCATGTGAATAACCGCTTGTAAAGTAACTAAATTAAAAACGTTTTCAACTTGTCATGAACGCATGATGTCATCAATTATTCAAAGGCTTGTTAGTAATTAAGCAAATACCAACCTTCGATGAAATGATAAGAAGAAAATAGAAGGGAAGCTCTTTCGGTTGTGCAAATGAGATTATCTGATTTAAAATGTCCAAGGAAAGTAAGGAAATTTTGAATTTTGAAACACGATTTTTAAACACCCCATCCTAAAAAATTTGACAGACTATTGCTATAGATTTGGCCAATCAATCATCTTTGAATAAAGAAAAGAATGACAAATTTTATGATGATGGAAATCGATCATGTAGAGTATGTATTTTACATTGAGTATAGTATGATGTTTGAGTCATATATGTGGTTTTATAAGTTGACCTCTTCGCTCAGGCATTCCTAGATACATTCAAATGTACAAAAAATGGTGTAACTACAAAATTCAATAATGAGTTCATATATTCAATAAGCACACGATGTCTATTCTTCACAGTAATATAGGAAGTAGACTTATGGTAAAGTAAAGTAAAGGTTTGATCTTCATTTGTTCAAATACTAATAATGTTCAAATACGTAATAATGTAATGTTTGAATCCTGTCACCTAAACATATTTTGAACAACATTAAGATTGTAAGTTTTAATGAACTTTACAGAGATCCTAAATCGTTGGCACTTTCTAATGATTCATCATTGAGACATGGTGTTTTAAAAAACATCAGCTTCGAGTTCTATTGTAATTTCGACAATCTGTAGAAATATTTGTATGAATTCAAGTATGTATTTAAGTTCTTTATTTTATACTGGTTATTATATCTTAAGCAATTTTCCCTAAACGACACAGGCAGTTAATATAGGAGAGTGTTCTATACTCTACGAATTTGTACGAACCCACGGTGAAAGGTCTTATAGAGAAGTGTGGAGGGGAAAACTTGACTCTAAACTAACTTTCCATACAAAATTAAGTATGGGAAAAGAATGTCATTTGAAAAGTACACTCAATCTGCTGCGTAACATCATTAGAGCAACAATTTTTAATTTAGCTAATATTAATTTGCCAATCTGCTAAACTAATTCCTACTCATTATGTTAATACAAGGAGTGAATATTAATCGTTGTGCTAATATTAATTCATGATTCTTTCAGTTTTATTTATTTAGTTCTAGTTTTATTCGATTTCCATCACGTGTAAACTTCAGTATTTCGTAATATCTTTCTTCTCTTCATATTCATGTCTAGTTTTAGTGTAGTTTGATAAGTAGTAATAAATAGCATACAGTTTGTGTCTAAAGCATCGCAAATACGTCTGGTGAAATCTTTGTAATTTTTTTGGACTGGTACATCATCGAACTTTGACTGGGATATACGACGGAGCTACGTCATGCCTCAAACCCTCTGGTTTCATACCTTTTATATCCATCATACGATCTGTCTTACATATCGAGAAGGCCCAAAAAATTGTTTTCATTCTAAAAATCCTCTTTTTTGGCCTCGCTTTGGCATTGTTTGTAGTTATCCCGCAGAGGTATTAGAATGGCAAGTGTACATCACCAAAAAATAAATATATACCGGGTGAGTAAAAAATTTTCCGAAGATTTTTACAAGGAACGCTTCCAGTTTTTTGTCCATAACTTTTTTATACTCAACCAAATTGGAATAACAATACGTCAAAATAAATTTAACGAATTCCTCTAATCAGAAATAAAAAAAATTATCTTCCATAATTATTCAATCGAAAAAGATATTTGTTGTGAAACACCGGTTTTTGGTTGGGTGTTTTTTGGACTCACCTGGTAGAACATGACATCAGTAGAAGAATAAGATGTATAGATGCATAGAAACGGTTTGTGTTGAACACAGTTCAACAGTAGTCTCTTATTCTCGCATTGCCCCATCTTCTTTCCAAAGGGCTGAAAAAATTGGATCTACTTCAAGAGTGCCCTTGTTCATTTCTATGAGCGGGCAAGAAGACCTGATAGGAATTATGGATTGACAGATTGACTTAAGGGAAGTCCCAATGGTCCCGAATCCACAGAGTGAAATTATAGCGCATTATCAAATACTTTCATACGTGAAGTGCAATGTACATAAGGTGAAAAGGTCACATTGACTTTTCTTAAGAGCTTTTTTTCTTACTTCTAATTGGTTAAAATGTCCACGCAGAAACTTCTAATTGGTTAAAATGTCCACGCAGAAACTTCTAATTGGTTAAAATGTCCACGCAGAAATAAAAAAAAGTTCCAACAGTTTGATATTTTCTCAGCAGTTTTCAGGTGTAATGTAATGTTGTATTGTGCAAATCGATAAAATTTAATAAACCAATCGCATTTAAACAAAATACTCCCGCATGGATATTCCACCTTGATGTATATTGTAATTACTGTTTATATAATAAACGAAATGCAACGCAATCCAGCTTTGACACACACTTCGGGAGAACAAACGACTCAAAGGTATGTGAAATCATTCTAGAAGAGCATCGGAGGTGAAGCGTCGCTTTAACAGTCATGTTCGGTTGTTATAAAAAACCTTCATCATAGCAGCTGGTATTCACCAGATCTTCAGAGTTTTTTTTTTCTTTCATCATCACAAAGTTAGATTTTATTAGAACATCTTGAAGTAAGCCGCTCATTGCAGTTTCCTATTTCAAAATAAGATTTGTGGAACAAGAGAAACCGATGAAGTAAAAAAAATTGATGGACATAACGACTTGATATTCTAAAACCAATTGACTCTAGGTCATCCAGAAAAGCACAGGCCCTTGATTGGGTTTGTGTCACTCATGAGAGTGTCAAATACTTCGGAGCCTCCAACCTAAGCCGTGGCGCCCCTCTTGGAAAGCAGATGCAATAGCAACTGAGTGAGGCTAGCCACGTAAAAGAATACCAAATAAATAAATAAATAAGACAGCCATCTTTGAATCAAGTTTCTTGTAAAATCACTTCAGTCCTTCCCCTTCTGATATCGTCAAAGTGAAATATCTTAGACGATTTTTGACATGAGACTTTGATAAGATTCAAAACTTTTCGATAAAATTTTCTCCTAGAGGAAATAACACCTGATCGGTCAATGACCCAGACAGAGTTTACACCCAGACCGTCCCTTATAGGAAATGAAACATAGTGTTATCTTTTGCCATTATGAAACTTGACCTCAAGTTTGAATCCTTTATCATATTTTCGATTTAGAGTCTGTAGCCCTGCACCTAGAGTATGTTCATGTGACAACTCATTACCATGACATTAATACAGTGAAAATTGTTGTAAAAATAATTGAATGAACAAGGCAAACTTTGAGCCTTACCTACACTAAACGAAATACGCTTCACAAGGTTTACAGCCATAGAAATTCGATCTTCAAAACTGTCATCGTTTGAACAATTTCAGTTTCTATGTTTGTGGGGCAAAGGCGTACATGTTTCTGAGAAGATTGATTCTGAGAAGACATGTGTCTGTGTAATGTGTTTCCATTCTTATCTTGAATCAAACGTTAGAAATCTTTCATATTTGATTAGTTTTTTAGCTAATAATCACATTGCGAAATTAACATTCCTTCGGCACTTTAAAAAATATCACTAATCCGGATACTTGTTTTTTTTTTCTACAATTCTGGTATTCACTTTCAGGAAATGTGTGTGGATTCGGATAAAAAATATCAGGTTTCTCTAGCTCATGTTGCATAAAAAAAAGACCGAGTAGCCTGGAGAGGAGGTTGGATATTTGCATTATGCATACATCACAAAAACAAGAGATATAACCTTAAAGATTTTGAGATGATGCCGGAAGTATACATTTTCCCGAACTGTAACTAAGCAACTAGCCATCTACACGATAAGTAAAAAATAATCTGACTGATTAGCTTCACGTAACGAGATGTAAAAATAACTGGTACTCGAAACCTTGTTTGTTTCTGGCTGGTTTGCCTCGTTAATTCCAACTAAAATAAAACACTTTTGACACATTGATCCCATCTTTCTAGGATGTGGATTACCATCTGTCATCTCTTTCCCGAGAAAGTCACAATAGAACAATTTCATGTAGTTGAAGAAAATTTAGCCACAGAAAATTGTTACCATCATCATCAGCAGCAGCAGCAGTTTCACCTAATTAGATTCATGCTAGAAAACATGGATGATTTTCTTGTGTGTGGAAAATATGGATGATTTTCTTGTGTGAAAAAAATTTTAAAAGCCAATTGTAAAGGCATTGCCAATCCTTCAATTGGAATCGGAGAGGGACGGCGTTCCTTCAAAATTAAGTTCCAATTAACGAGATGTTATGTTTTTTTGCATCAAGAAGGACATGTCAATTTTGTAGAAAACATTAGGTATAGTTCAGATGGATGACAAAATCTTCAAGAAGTTTCAAGAACTGTTAATAAGAGGACAACCACCTAATAGGATGGTTATGTTGTTACTGTGAGGTCAACAAACGTTGTTGGTTCGGTTTGTTCATGAGGTTTTTATAACCGCAGTGAGATCAACGAAATATTATATAAAAATCATATTGTAAATATTGTAAATTATATAAATATTATATTATATTGGAACATCAGGCGGAAGTATAAGAGGTTTAAATATATGAACACCACAAAAATTTTAATCAAACGTCGGCAGAGTGTGAAGAATTTTCTAAGTAGTGATTTTACTCATTTCCTTGAGCTAACAGTTCTGATGGAGAATGAACACGAGTTTAAACGCTTTGTTGCACGAAAATTTTTAATGATCTCTTCTGCAGATATTTTAAAATTTCATTCAAAATTGCACTTATACATGTGATCCATCGGATGGAGGGTGGTTGAACATCATGTGATCCATCGGATGGAGGGAGGATGAACATCATGTGATCGCTGCATGAACGTCACGCTAATAAAGGAACTGGGAACGAAGGGACTGACTTGCGAAGTAATATTGTAACATCTAAAAGAGGAGCGGACTCTCGATTCCAGACCCCCAGAAGACTGTTAAGTTAAAAGAAGGACAATTCTCAACAACATATGGGAAATATATTTCATAAAATAAAAGTTAATTCATAAACTTTACAAAAAATCCAAAACGATGGCAAACATAAAATTCTGCGTAATTATAAAAGGAAGTTTCTGTTTAAAACTTTTTTCTGGACAGCCTCGTTTCCAAAATTAATCGGTTGAGTGTATATTTTACTTTTGTCCTCACTACGAACTAACAGTGCGCCAAATCATGTAAAAAGGATGTGACTTAATTTCATTCTGGTCTCACTTTCCCGGAAAAAAATTATGTTTTCACCATAAAGGGGGAGAAGAAAGTTTCAACTCAAAGCTATATGACCAGCAATTCTAACAACAACAGATAACGCGAAAAATCGTATTACAAAGAAATAATAATTAGCATAAAAAACGAATGTGAACCGTTGGCAAAACCATCCACTTCGGAGTTCACGTTTATAGTTGCATTTGGTTATTCGTTATAACACATACACTAACGGCAATATTTTGTCAAACCGTCAAACAAAAGTTAACCCTACCTCGCTTAGATGTGTTCTTTTTTACCTTAAGACATTAGTTACTTGGTGAAAGGTTACATCAAAACGAGGCGGTAGCTAGAGAATGACAAGATTGACATATCAACGATTGCAATAAAACCGAGAAAATACATTCCTGCAATTAGTTTGCTCAGGGATATGTTAAATCCCTGGTTTGCTTGAACTAATTGAAATAGATCAACGACGGTGTCAATATATCAACGACGTTGCCAGTATATCAACGACGGTGTCAATATATCAACGACGGTGTCAATATATCAACGACTTAATAGGCGTGATATACGATATCACATGGTAAAGCTTGTTCTCAACCAGTGAGGTATCTCTCATCGCAGTGTGAGTTGTTGCAGCAATGCTGGAAATTGAAGTGAGATAACCTTTTGCGTCTTACCACATAATTTTCAGTGCGATAAGGATGGATATCAAAAAGTTTTTATTTTAGCACAACTTCAAAGAAATGCCACATGTTACAAATTGAATAGAAAATATTGTTTCTTTGTCTCTTTGAGCTTGAACACTTTAACCATGAAGGTAGAACAAATAATAATAATTTTCTACCTCCATGCTTTAACACATTAGTTTCAGAACTAATTTTAAGACGATCACTATTTGATGTAGGTGGTTTAACAACACTGAAAACCTTCCCCTCAAAATTGTTCAACTTGATACCGAATTTCTGAAATTCTGATTTGTCTTTACATATTGTGACTTTCGAAATAATGCGATACGTTGTATTGGTATGCCATCTCACTCGAGCTCATTTGTGAACGAAATGAAATTCTATCTCACTACGCCACCTCATAAAAAGTTGTGCGATAAGCACATATCTCACTGGTGAAAAACAAGCTTGATTGTAAACATTTTTGCAGAAACGAAAGGACACAAAAAACGACAAGAAGTTGAGGTATTGGCAGAACCAGCTGACAAACACCATTAAAAAACCGTCGAATAATTATGTTCATTTCGTAAATTCCAATTCTTATCCAATCAAATTCATCGACACTGTGACATGTGCGTTTTCACAACTCTCGACACCATGTTCTTATTTGGTAAGTGTTAATGAAAAACGAAGTTCAATGTTTGTCTAAAGCCCGTTCTACACTAGCGTCGAAAAATGTTTCTGCAATGTGAATGGCTCTGTGGAAATTTCTTGACTGTGTGATGAAGAATCGAGAAGTTTTTCAGAAGTTTTTCGCAGAAACATTTTTCGTCTCGTGAAGATCCCGCTTAAAAGTCTCATAAAAAAAAGTAATTAAATATATGTGTTCATACGTGTCACGTGTCTAACTAGATGTGTTCTTGCCAGCTTTACGGTTGAACGTTGCGGTTCTTTTTATTTGATAGAAGCGAAACATAATTTGCTCGTTTAATCCAGATATTTGTAACAAAGTTTTGACCGTAAAAAACTAGTAATGAGCACATCTATCGAGGTGACTTGGGAAGAACGTTCTCGAGTTCGTTTTAGGCGGACTTCGCAGTACCGACCTGATGGAAAACAGTTCTTCAAATTAGAAAAAAACTTTTTTTCAGCCTGTCAACAAAATTGGTATAGGATACTTAAACGAACTGAACACTGATAATAATCGCCATTTTACATTATCTGTTCCTTCGTTAACACCCATGCTGGCTGTATATATTTAAGACATTGGTCGATCTGGAAATAAGGAACCGAGCTGCGAATCCATGAGTTTAATGGAAATATCTTGCATGCTGGGAAGCACCAAAACTTTCTAAAAAGAAAGTATACATATTCAAAAAGGTGATTTACTACACAAACAATTGTGTTTCAATCCTTAATGTTATGATCGACATTTTTGTAAGCACTTCAATCAAAAACGAATCTTTTGAACCATGTTCGAACCTCTAATAGACTTTTCCCGAATTTCTGTTCAAACATGGTGTCAAGTTTCACCTCGCGTTTCTAGATTCTATTGTTTGGCTATAATATAATTCAAAGTTTTTATCATCTTGTATGAAGCAAGATTGAGATTAAACTAAAAGACTGGACGTAAGAGTAGCCCAAGCATGGAGTCTAGTGTCATAACAGCAATTTAGAACCAAACCTATTAAAAACAGTCAGCCACAAATCGAATTTTATCAGATTTTATCGGCTCTTTTTTAGATAACAAACGTGCAGTTTTGCTCGTACGAAACCCAGGGCTTTCAATCGTGAGCCAAGTTTTTCTTATTCAAAACAACATCAAGTCAGAAAATGTTATATAATGGTGTTTCCTGCTTCTAAGCACATCATCCTGCACGCTATCCTGCGTTCCAATGAAAGAGATTGTAAGCAGGAAAACATATCCCGTCGATTTACCCGTAATACAAAGTAGATAAGTCCGATAAAAAAATCTGACGACACAACTATAGGAAATTATCCGAAAGAACTCATCGGTGATATCGGATTCAGTCACGCGATATGGTATTTTGTGCCAAACTGAGGAAAATACTTTGAAAAAAACATGTATTATTAAACTCCTTTATACTAGAAAACTTAAACAGAAAAAAGTTACTTTAAATTCCTCTTTCAACTTCTTCTCAATCCAACTGGTGAGGTAGGTGAGCCGGACGCGTCTGTCACCAACTTTAGGAGATGCCGTGATGAAAATCACAGGGTTATTACGGAATCCAAACCTAAAAAACAGAAAACAAATTAAAGATAGGTAATAGTACTTGGCGATACTCGTTGTCACGTGCTTCCTTCATAATGAAAAAAGGGAACTTAAGGGAAATCGCAATTTTTATATTAATTGAAACAGCTTTAAAAATCCTTTCCGTTTTCTGAATTTTATAACTAAATTTGTAGCGACCTGGAACCAAATCGATTTAGTTAGCCACTGTACATACGGTTAATGTCAAAAATTGACTGAGTTATTTACTTATTTGAAATATGTCAACAATTTCTTTTTGAACATTGTGATGTCACATTGCCATGGAGATCATGTTTTAAGAAAACCTTTAAAATCTCGGGAACGAAGAACGATTTTTTGAAAATCCCAAAAGTGACTTTCATCATAATTTGAAATTCTTCCAAATGGTACAAAATGTCAAAAAAGCATGACACCGAAAAATGTTTTCTATTAAAAACAATTTAATATAAAGCCACCACAATGCATCGAAATAGTTGACTAAAACTTTCTCATGGAATAAGTAGAAGAAGTATTTCACAAATAAAACAAATATTCTATTAGAAGAATGCTTTAAGCAAATTCCACAACAAATAATTATAGCATGGCATTATGATAGTTGAATGACATACTAACAAAAATAATCAAGTAAGACAAATTGACAATATGCAGTGCTTAATCAAATTGCCAAAACCGAAACATACAATCAAGAATATTGAAAAACAAACATAAAATAAGCAACAACACACAATGACTTATATACTTACCACAAGCGATTGGTTGGCGGCGGGGGAATGTTGACAGCCAGATTCCCTTTCACACTTTGAACTTCAACTTTCAATATGATGGGCATTTTTCGAAACTTTTCGTAGGCTCGTTCACATGCTTTCTTAGCGAAATCAGTCTCAGCAACTTTTTTAGCCAGTTTGGATTTAGCTAGCCAGCCAACTAATCCAACAACTTTTTTACCAGCACGACTTTCTAAGAATGCTTTTGTTCTAGAGAGATATCAAATTTGTTAAATTTTTATTCTACAATACTACATAGGGATTTTGGCCACCTTCCTCTTTAGATTTGATTATAGAATCACTTTGTAATATTGTAAACCCACATCAGTTGAAGATCTTTGTTTAAAAAATGAAAAATTTCTAAAAAAACAATTCTGTTTATATACAAGATAATCATTTTGAACTGAAACCAATTTGAGATCTCAGTATGAATTAAAAAGAAAACAATGACACTTTAAACAATATCGAAAACCAAATTTATCTCATAATTACTGACACAAACATGATAACGAAATTCTGAATGACTGAAATGAATAAAACAGACTTGATATCAGTTTTAAAAACACTATTTGTCTGAAAAACTAATATAAATAAGAGTTTGTACCTGGGATCAGCCATAACAGGGTCACTGATCTCTTGGTCGTTACTATTTTCTGGGCTATCGAATGCATCAAAATAAACGTCAGGGATGTCTTCTGGAAATTCGGAGCTGTAGTCCAGGTCACCTTCACTCTCATTCAAGTTTAAATCATCAGTACCCTCGTAATCAGAATTTCTGCTCATCCGAGAGAGTTGAACTGATGCTTCTTTAGAACTGGAGCCACCTTTTTGTTTGACAATGCTTGAAAGAAGGTCAATATAATAATCAACATTCAATTGTGTTTCTAGAGTCAATGTAAAATAGCCTTTATAAGTAATCTGAAGGTCGGACCAAATACCATATTCATCTAAAACTGGCACTGAGCCTTTGTGTATAATAGGTATGTTATGACCACACTTTAGTTTTTTCAAGGTAATGTCTGTGATGAAAGGTGGTGTATTTATTTTACTCAGGCGACTTTGGATTTTCTGATGTAATTTATCAGTCCAATACTCATCATGCCAAAAGTCCCAGAAAGCACGTCCTAAGAAAATGTTTAGCCAAGCTAAATAAGGTTCCATTTTTTTTCCTTTCACATTGCGCTGCATGACCTTTTCACTTTCTCGTACAAGTTCACACATGTAGTGCGGATAGGATTTAGCTGGATCATCTGCCAATCGGCCATGTTGTATGTCTTTGAACGTGACTTGGTGCTTTAAAGGCTTTATACACAATTGCATACGATAAAACCAATCTTCTTTTTCTCTTCCTGTGTTAGCAAACAAGTAAAGTTCAATTTCTTCTTTATTGCTTACAAACGGATTAGAAGTTCCAACATCAACAAAATCAAGTCCTTCTATCAAATTATTGATATTCAAGGTTAAGTCTTCTAGACTTAAGTCAATATCACGTTTTTCAATTGACTTCACTGGAGCAATAACCTTAATCGGGTATTTTTTGTTCCAAATTCTTCTTATCGGCAAGTCCTCTGGCTTAAGTTGCAGCAAACATTTTGTCAGGTCAATTTTTATTTCTTTTTCAAAACTGATTAGTGGTTTGGAATTCTCTTCAGATATTTCAGTTTGTCTTAATTTTCCCTTGGTAGTATTTTTCACACTTTTCGTTTTAGTTTTCTGTTTTAAGGCAACATCATCTTCTTCAAGTCTCTTTTTACTGACGTACAAAAACAATTGCTCCTCATGAACAATGATATAAACATCTTTACAATGTTCCTTATCAAACTTATCATCGTATACATAAGTAAGATTCATCCATCCCTAAAATAGTGGAATTAGAGAAATTCATTGATACGTGACACTCCAAGTAATATTGATAACAAACCATAAAACATTAATAGTTATAAATGTTACTCTTTTTCTAATAACTTATTTTTATTGTTCTTTCTTTCGTTCTTTTAAAGTTTTATGGTTTGTTATCAAAATCTCCTGGGACATCGCGTTTATATCAATACATATGAGTCAATTTGAAATATTCAACTAATGAAAACATGTATACTGAAATAAATTTATAGATTATAGACTTTATAGAGTCTAATCTAGGCTGAAAGAGCGTCCGTTGATCGGACGCTGCCCTCTACGTTCTTTTTTTGAAAAAAATTTATTTCGCTTCAAAAACTTCAAAAATCACTCTTGTATAGGGGGGTCACACGTTTAATCCACCGAAATAAAGCTCAGGTTGCCCTTTTCCTTAAAAAAGGTGCCCTTGGATGTTCATAATGTGCACTTTTTCCTTCTGCCTGACGCTGCCCTTCTATTCTAGATTAGATCCTGCTTTATGTTTTTACGTTTAATATATGAAGATAATGAACTGGAGGTCATGTTACATGCCTACTGTCTATGCTAATTTCAGTAGTAGGATTCCGCACATAGAACAATTTATTAGAATACTGATCAAGAACTAGCAGCTGTCTAATAAGCGACACAAAACAATGTAAACAATACTTGAAATTTCCTCATAGAAAAGTGCTGACTCGGTTTTTTCATGATATTCATAAAAGTTTATTGTTTTTAACATTAAGCTTTACACACACATGCATTAAACTTTTAAGATACATTTTGATTCTCGTCTTGACATTTTTTTTGGATATGATTTCAAAGTCACAATGAACAAATTTAATGAATCAGTATTAATCTTTGCATGTATTTTTAATTATAAACTATTTTTAGATATTAACTAACATCTTACCTTTAATTCTCTTGGTTTAGCTAAATGTTCGGCTTTTTGTGCAGTTTTTGTCAGTTGTGGTTCACTTGATTTTTTCAAATTATCAATTAGAAATTGTTTTAAATCCTGTTGGTATTGGTCATAGATTCCTACTGAAGGACACAAAAACCATATGAACATACATCCACCTAGGTATGTGATGAGGAACCCAGTAAATAGTCCTAACAGATAAGCAGGATATATGCCCAACACATAACTGTACATTACTATAGAACACAGCCATAAATCAAAATATGTCACTGATGTGCCACTGTTTGGACGCAAGTGATACTGCAAATCTTCTTTGACTATTTGATCTGCCAGGTAATCGATTTCTACATCTATGTATTCTTCGCTTTCAATGTTACTCTCAATTTTACTCTGCGGAGTTGCAATTGGTATTTCTTCTAATGTATCATTAGGAGATGATGTGGAACTACCAAGAAGATCAGAAAACTTTAACTTTGTCTTTAAAACTTTTGGGTGTGTAATTTCAGATGTTGCTTCTACTTTAGGGATTGACATTTCTCTTTTCTGTGACTGTGTATTTATGATTCCAATTTGCTTAACATCATCAGACAAACTTGGTTGTTTTTTATGCAATAATGGTAAATGACTCTCATCAGATGCTAAAGATGACAGATTCATTGCAGATTCAATGACTTGATTCCCACCCAAATTTGAAATGGTGTTCAATGGATCCGAATCATCACTGTTTATTTTCCTAACATCCGGTAAACTAGTGCAAAAGTCTTTACGATCTGTGCCAACATTTTCTTCTATCAAATCCTGTTTTGAAGAACCTCCTATGCAATCTTCTAATATATCCTGATGACTATTGGAGAGTTTCCGCTTTGTAAAATAATTATTTATATGACCTCTAATCCAATCTCTTTTGGAGGGCACATCTGATTCTGAAGAATGTCGTGAATTCGTATAAATTGTCTCATTACTTTCGAAAGACTGATTCAAAGAACTTTCCAATGAAGATGAAGAACTTCTGGTTGTAAGTTTTTTTAACGACTCCGAAACCTGTCCCCTAATCCAGCTTGTTTTCGATGGCTCCATGTTATTAGGTTCATCAGCTGTAGTTCTAATCTTTATAGGTGATGAAGAATCTAATTTGATTTCTCTTTTCCCATCAACATTGCTCATGTAATCATCTTCATCATCTGAGGATGATTGCAAATCTTTCATAGATATGGACATTGTCTGAAAGGAAGAGGATTATTTTCATCATAATATATATATAAAAATTGAAAATCTATATACTTTAAGTTTTGAAAACCAATAAATGATAAGGTTGGTGATTTACATGTTTGATTCTCAAAACACACAAAAATGTTTTAATAAGTTATAAGAAACCACTTAATAAAACAAATTATGAAAAGTTCAAAAAAAATTCTTGGAACAAAGTATACATTAATTACAAAGTTTTTAATGACATAAATATATCAATGTGTTAAAATACCAACCTTCAAGACAAATTTGTGTACAGTGTACACATTACCTTTTTTAAACATATATATATATAATAACAACGAAGAATTTATTCTTGAAGACACCAACATGAATAAACTAATATCATTACATCATCATTACATTATCAACATGATCAAACAGGAGCTCATTTTATAATGATGTATTATCCATCATCATTCCAAGGAAAACTGTGTATGTTACTTTAGGAAGTAATGGCAAAATAGTCAGTCATGTTTCAGCTAAATAAATAAATAAAAAAATAAACCTTGGTGGCTTTATATAATACATATACTATGTATGTAAGATATTGCAGACTTACTAATAGATTCATGCAAAATATAAACAATCAGACAGATAGTTAATGAAGATCTGTTTTGAAATGGTCAAGGTAATGAAATAAGTAATGAAATAAATGTTTACAATATTTTTTGCTAAATTCACAAAAAATTATTTCTTTTCACAATTCATTTTTGCGATTCGTAAGTCTATTCCCAGCAGAAAATCCCAGAAAAACAGCAGTTATTCATCATAGGATTGGAGTTTATAAATGCTTAGTCTGCTTTAACACATACAGAATATTGTCTCTTTTCATCTCTTTAGTTTAACGAGATACAGGAAGAAAAGCATAATAATTGTTTTAAAAAATCAAATGATAACTTGCAAATTTGCAAAAATTAATTTACCAAAATGTTTTTCATTTTTCAAGTTGTCTCACTAAAAGTTTCCAGTTTCAAAGTATAAGATCTCTCAGGTATTCTTGTAAAAGATCATAAGCTTTGTAATGCAGATTTATGAATTGTACTTTTTATAGTAATATGCTTGATGATGTACAAGCATGAAGCTTTGCTTCATTTATGTAAATGTGAAATAAAATGAAACTGAATTTAGTTTCATTTTATATTATTAATCTGTGACGAGAAAGTTATTATAAAAGACAAATAGAATCAAGTTTTAGTTTCTGTATTCGACTATTATATATAGGTAAAATCTAGATTATAGATTATAGTTTCCAGCTGTTATGATATGTCAAAAGGCAATATAACAGGGGAAAAGTTTTGTAAACACCTTACAAAATAGCCATAAAATAAAAAAAAGTATCTTAAAAATTACTAAAAATAATTGTCAAACATTTTTATGATTCAAGTTCAGTATTCCATGCTTGTGCAGGCGCATACAGATATTTAAGGATTTACATTAATGACTTCTGTCTGTAGTTTATATTTAAGAGTGTTTACAAAGTATTATAAACTATTATTAACAGAAAAGGAACATATGAAAGCAAAATTTTATAAGTTATTATATAAATAAAATTATCATAGGTATATAACTATGTTTTGAAAGTACATATTAGCTATAATCACGTAAATGTTCCCCAAAAACAACTTTGCAAATAAAGGCAAGTTCATTTACGTTTTTAAACTAGACGTAAGTTTATAATTATCCATTATAAAAAATACTCAAGAACATCAAAGTTTCAGATAAAAATATAAAGGGCTTTTGGGAGAAAAAACATGAAAATTATAGGCTTATTACAAAAATTAGTGAAATTTAATATGATAGAGTTCCTTTAAAGATATTTTATCTGTTCATTAATTTTTATGAAATATATATAAATGTGAAATTAAGAACCTGGATGTATGGAATTATATCAAATGAAATGAAATTCTTTAACCAATCATCAGCCTTCTGCCAAATTGTGTGAAGACTGCATAGATGAGAAATTAAACTTCCCCATATTTTTAAGCCTTATGCCAATAGCAATGTAATTTTAGTGCAGGTGGAATCTGGACACATTTTTTATGAAAAAACCTGAACAACAATAACAATAGAAACCATCTGCAATATTATAACTATGTATGTACAGATGGTTGTTTCTTTCAGTTTAATAAATTCATTCATATTCAGTTTTTTTGTATATAGAAACATTATAATGACTTCATGATGTTAACATGACTTTTAAGGATATATATATAATTAATAATATATACAGTAACAATAATAAAGTAAGACAGACATGTCAGCTCTCCATTATTTTCCCATTCTTCTGATTTCTTCAATCCTCCTGATTTGAAAAAACAAAACAAAACAAAAAACCCAAAAAAACACAGATCTGAATTGTTAAAACAACATAAATGAAGCAAGATTTAAGTGCGCTATTTCATGAAATATTTTCAAAATTTTCTACAGCCCTTGAGGCTTTAAGCTGAGTTCTTATTTCAATCATAAAGTTATCTTGATATTAAGTATTCTCTCCTGCCTTTCAAACTAACAGATCTAGAGAGAGCTAACTGTGACCTTAAGAAATTTTTCATAGCCTCTTATTCTGATTGATCTCCCGCATTTCTCAATGAAAGTTTATCATTACTTTATGTTGTGTTGTCCTGTGCGTCCTGTGATGTCCCTGTTGTGTCATGAATCCAGGTGACCATTGCCTCGCATTAAGCTTTTGCTATTAGCAATGGTCTCCCACCCCTGTAATATCATTTACCTTGTTATTATTATTATTATACTATTTATTCTTTCTGCATTGGTTATTTTATTTATTACTATTATTTATTCATTTTCCTTTAATTTTGTACTTTGGTATTACAGAATAAAGTTATCTTATCTTATCTTATCTTATCAAATTTTGAGTGGTATGCTCATTCACTTTCATATTTTATCAAGAACATGTGATTAAAAGCAATTTGTTTGTTTCAAATTGTTTCGTACACGAAAATTTTCTGAAATAAATAACACAGAGAAAACAGAAAGTGTGAATCAAAAAGCAAAGATATATACAAAAACAAAGCACATATAAAAAAGAAACTATCGAATGAGGAATTTGACTTGCTTTCTTTTTTGTTGTGACCAAGTTCACAACGCAAAGTAAACAGCTGATGAAGTGCTTTTATTTCCTGTTTTTTTTATCGGGAAATCCGGAATAAACCAAACTTTCAAATGGGACGCCAAATTGAAAAATATAAATTTCGCGCTTAATATATAACGCAACAACAAACTCACACATGTCGAAATTTGTGTTGGGGGGGAGAGCATTAACATAATTTGTGAATTCAATTTATTACCAATGGGATTATTTGAACGCTTTTCTTTTATGGTTAGATTGCTAACACTCTCCTACACAAATTTCGACATACCTCTAGATCCGCGCCACTGCACACAATAACTTTTTTTTAGAACAGACAATATATTTTCTGTTAATAATGAGTTTACAGGCTGGCAATGTTACAACAATTTTCAAAATGTTAAAAACAACGTAAAAACGTTACAGTTTCTATAATTAAATATGTTAAGTGAAGTGGATATTCTCGTAAACTCATAAATAGCAAGGAAAACTCACTCGTGAAAGATCAGGAGGGGGTGTGATCTTATCATCGAGATCGAGAACCTTCGAAGTTATTGTTCAAGTTTTTTGTTGTTTTTCTTTCGTCTTTCTTTTTTATGCTTCTTGCGTAGACCTCGTGAAGAGAAGCAATGCGATTGTATCAAGCAATATTATATGTACTTTATTCTAGTTTTAACACGTGAATAATTAAACGGGAATGCAACAACTCCGAGTTTCATGTTTATCATCAATAATCATCAGGTTACACAAATGCGTAATAATAAAACAGACAATTTTATATTGAAATTCACGAGTAATCGCAACACATTTCAATCCACAATAGATACCTGATAGAATTACATTACTGCTCAACAGTTACATTAACTTGAACACTCTCTTTTTGGCGGTTCGATACATCTATACGCCCCCACCACGGTGTTTTCTCGAAGGAAGTTAATTTTTTTTTTTTTTTAGGTACCATACTAACAGTTGAGGACACGGCATTATTCCCAGTAAAATCCTCTTTCCTATGCGTAGCGAAAATTTATACTAAATTACTACAATTTTCATTTACATCATGTTTGATTTGACTTCGCTAGCCTCGGCGTCACAGGACAATGATTCAGCTAGCTTGTTGTTGAAAATTGTTCGGCTGCCCCGGGTACATATGCAGACTGATTGCATCAATGAAAAGGCGATTTTTCTCTTGATCCATGATGCTATGAGGTCGTAACGGCTTTTTCTTTTCTCTGAGATCAATTCTGCCAATAAAATTTGCTGCATTCTCGGCCCATGCCCCCAGTTGCAGAAAAAATCAGTGGGGTGAACGTACCATGTTGAACTTCGAGGATACGTTTATTATAAAGCTTCTTCTTCTCTCGTTCATTCGCTTCATACGTCTTTGCAATACTTTGGTTACAATATATCGTGCGGCGTTTGGGTTGAACACCCTTATGTCAAAAAATGCCACTTGACTATTACACCAAAAACTGCGGGAACTGATGTCACTTCTAGCTTCCACGTTCGTATTCACCCCTTGGAACCCGGTTTCTTCACCTGTAAGTTGTTGTAATGCAGGCTCTATTTTCACATCTTTGCAAACCTCGTTTAAGAGTGAAGTTGTTATGTTTCGAAGCTGATTATGTCGTAATGATATAAAACCACCTTCTTGCAGGACAGTGCATGCTGTATGGTAAAGGTTGTTCCACACTCACACTTTTCAGGTAAACGAGTTAGTGACCATCCATATCTGATACGGATCAAATCCCAAAATTGTTGCTTGTTCAGAACGTAGCCTTCGTCTTTTAATGGCAACGTATTTAACTATAGGGATGCACCATTTTCTTGGTTTAGTTTAATCAGCCGTTTTTGGTTTTCATCTAGATGTGAATTTAAATGCAACAACTTAGCCTGGTTTCTTTGAAGTTTATCTTTACGTATTTTGTTCTTCAAATTTGCTGTACCAATAGATGTTGTATCATATTGGACTACTTGGTTGACGATGTTGGATTGAATACCAAGGCCACCGAGCTTTGATGGGAGTGACAGCAACTGACGATCAGTATGAGAACATTTTATGCCATTCGTGATCGCTGGAATGAAATCGGTTGAAATGATTTGATCTACACTTTTAAGATGTTCAGAGATGTTTGGTATTGTTCTCATATAGTACGTAAGTTTGTGCTTATAACCGCTAACAAAGCAGCTATATGCAGCTTGAGGCTCAATTCTTGCGATCTTTGATAGCATTGCTAACTCTTCCAACCAGGTGTTTACTTTCTGTTTTATGTATTCGTCTTTGTAGGCTTTCGAACCCAGAACAGCACCGAGATGTCTATTACCACTTGACGTTATCTTGATGTCACTTTCTCGGAATATCAGTTTCGCGTGTTGTAACTGTTCTTCTTTTACGATTAACCAGGATTTACTGGCTTCAGGAAAATAGCCAAATTTGGGACCGATACGGCAAAGTAGTTTCCACCAAGACAATAGATCTTTTGTACTTCCAGCAGCCGTTACATCATCAGCATATGCAGCTGTTTTAGTATCAGCATTGGCTTGAACTATCATCAGTATCAATGGGATTATTGCTATAGCATAGATAGCCGTAGCAATCGGATCGCCTTGAGTAGTTCCTTCGCATGATTTTAATTCGGTACCTACCAAAACAAATAGTCTCGACGGTAATGAGTAGCAATTGTAGACGAATGTTGCTATCGATGGACAGATGATATTAACAGTATGTAGGAATACTTGACGGTTAATTGAATTGAATGCGTTCGATGTGTCAACTAACAATACGGCTTCGGTTTCATTTTTCTGAAAGATAGTATTCATCGCGTGAACTATAGCTTCGCAACCAGCATCATGACCGGCACACACTTGAAGTGAACCAACAGAAGATATAACATCATTCCTTAAAACTTCTATGACAACTTTGCCAGCGATCCTTCTAAGAATTTCACCTACGCCGATTGGTCGAAGGGGATCAGACGACATGCGAGAAAAGTCTCTAAGACGAAGATTCTTCTTTGATCGAACACATTTTCTTTATAACTTCGGAGAGAGCTTTGCATAGATTAGCAGAACTATCCCCATAACTGTTTGATGTTAATATTCTCCGCCAGCCATCGGCATCCATTCCGGAAGGTCCGGAGCCACCTTTGGTCTTTAACACTGCTTTTCTGACAGCTTCAGGTGTTATACACTCATATCTGATTGAATGTATTATGTCAGGAACATCACTAAGCAGAACCTCAGGATCAGCATCGTATGCTTTAGGATGTTTAAGTTTTAATTTAAAAAGAGTGTCTTGATTGAGTGGAAGAATCCCATTATGCATATGGTTGGTTAATTGTGAGCATGCGCGCAATTTTCAGCAAAACGTGGTTGAAGTCGGTTAGCGAACGAAAACATGCTCCAGATTGAGGTATGGAAAAATGGTATTTTAAAATGTTCGCATATTTAAGAATGCTTCTCGCAAAAAAACTTAAGTCATAATGGCGGATGAAGAGGTGGTAATTCCTTAATTACGTCAGGGCCCGCAGCACCCGAAATGTAATTACGATTTTGAGGAAAATCGAAGGAAGATCTAATACTGAGTACTCCCAACCCAACCGTGAACTCATACTGGAACCCGTATGGCTGTTATTATTGTTGCTTTTGTTTTTGGTTTGATTGTTTGTTTTTGTTTGTTTTTGTTTTGTTTTTGTTTTGTTTTTTTTTTGTATAATATTACTACGCGTGGTTAACCTGACCCGAGCCTTTGTTATAAAAGAGTTGCCCAAAGAAAGATTAATTAACACAAATACCATATATGACAGGGTAAAGATATGCAGTAGACATTTTTTCTTTTTTTTTCCAAATAAGTCTACTAACAAATATGCAATATCGGCCATGTCTATCTAGTTATCGTTGGAAACGAAGATGCTTTCAAGAGATTCTATTTCTTCGTTGTAATAATCGGTCATACAGTATGTCGGTGAGAGAGTTGGATTCCATGTTTTGATTATATTTAAGGCCTCAGTTATAGCTTCCCTGGTTTCATTTTCAATAGTAACAAATGTTGCTATTCTTTGGTAGTCCACATTTGTCTTGACAGTTAAAAAGAACAATGGAAGTGATTGTTCTATATGTGGCATCTAGAAGGAGCATTTCGCGACTGTATCTGGTGAGTAGTTGTTTCTGCCATTGATTTTGATAAACAAAAAGAAAGTATTCTTCTTTTTAATTATCATCGCAAGCAGCCTTGGGTCTGAAATAGATGTTTACGCTCGAATAGCGTTTCTTCCAGTCAGAGATTTTGTTTAACAGGCATTCTTGATCAATCATAGAGTATCTGTTGATATATTAATAACTTCGTCAGGAGGGGGATTTTCGGAATAAAGCTCACTTTTTGTGGAGAGTTTACCTTAGCTTTTGTTTCGCTTTCGTCATGTGTGATCTAATGACGTGTTTTGTCGGATAAAACCGTCTGTTATTTGAGGCCGGCAAATTTTCTTTTCCAAAAAGATCAGTATGAACCATGATATTTAGTAGTCTTTTCATTTCTATAACATTTGTTATGCCTTCTTTTAAATATTCGTTGATTTTTGATGATATCCTCTATCTTTTGTGAAAGCAATTCGGCTTTTTTCGATTCTACATTTCTGTCAAAACCATGATGACAATCGAAGATATTATGTGCCACAACCATGAATGGCGTGTACCAGTGTATTTAATTGTTTCATCTTCCCATAAAACTTTATGTTTTTTTGCAAAAATATCTAATGAATTTAAAAAATTTAGTCATCTCCAAGTAAAGACACCGAAAAGCGGAGTTTGCGCAATAGGTACCTGTATTTCCAAATTCTTTCCGGGCACTATACACATTTAACTCATAATTTCGTATGTGGCGTAATGCGTCTTCGTATGAATTCACCTCGAAGAACAGTTTCTTCTTTCCGCCTAGAATAATATCAATCCCACATCAGTTGTACCTCATTCGAACAATGGGCGTAATTTTTCCTCTATCAGTTTTCCCTCGTGATACGGTTGCACCCTCCTCCTGTGTGGTCAGACTTTCAGAAACATTGTCAGCCTGTGCGTTTATACTTCCTGGCATAATTAACAATAAAAACATTTTCATGTTTCCTTTTTGTTATGTTCATGGTAGTGCATAGCTAATGTGTTACTTTTCTTTGGGGAGATATTAAGTTAATTAAACTGGGATTCCCAAATGCTTACTTGGTTAGTAGTCATATGCTATACACACACCTGCCGAATTTTATTTCCCTGGAAAGTGTATACTCACTGCCTACACACTCCTTACCAATTCTTATAGAATCTTCGTTTTCTTCCTCGCCACAACTGTCGCTAAAACTGGAACTATCATCTTCATACATTGCAACCTCCTAGACTTCAACTCACCACGTGTTTGATTATTTTCGAAAGTGATCTCGCGCGTAAAAAAAATTACGTTAACCCGGAATTAACATTTACGCATAATTAAAAAATACGCATGCATAAATTAATTTTTCAGTGGTTTAATCTTGCGCCTCAATCTGGAGCATGTTTTCGTTCGCTAACCGTTGAATTCAATATGGTGCGGAGGGAAGACTCAGTTTAGCAGAATTATAACGTTATTCTTTTCTTGAAATCAGGAATAATATTCTTTTTAAAGATAAAAATTACAGGAAACGTTTGAGTATAACCTTTCAATAAATCAGATTTATGTGATTCATGTATAGATTTGTAGCAATCACCTCATTTTTTGCAGCGTTGATATTAGTACCAACGTTTCACGGTACTTTCAGAAGCTTAAGGAAAATGGTAATTGTGTCCATTTACTGAATTTATGTAACGACAAATGGCTTAAAGTGACAATGATAAGTATTGTATTCACTTGAGTATAAATAACGAAACAGATTATTATTAAATGAAGTAATTGTTACATAAACAAATTTGTTTCTTTAGGTAACATAAAAACATTCTATACCCGAGGACCTCCAGAACAAAATTCTGCAACATGGTTTTGCGACTGTTCAAGCTTTTTCTTGATGATATGTAAAGCAGCATCCTCCATATTCCTAGTAAATTCTTCAGAGTTTTCAATGGAGAAAATTTCTGAAAATGTTGATGACGATTGGTGAGATGTTGATGGTTCAGGCTGCAATCCTACGCAAGTTTCTTCATGTTGGAATTTGTTCTTCATTTCCGATATTGTGAACGCCAAACCACAGCTTTTAGTACAGTAACATTTCAGACACTTTAACATGGATAACACATATGAAGATGATTTTAATGTCCCAAAATTAATGCATTTCTTACAAATTGGACACAAGGCATCCTTTTGGTCTTTTCCTTCAATAATACATGAAATTGTAACAAAATGAATGTTGACAGTTTTCGGCTACAACTGGCATGGACATGAGTTCATTACATATCGGACATATGCAAAGTTTCAAATGGGGATTTGAAATTTCAGCAAAGTTGTGTTTTGCGACGTCAGTGTAATTTTTTGGAAGTGTCTCGAGTATTTCTTTTAGGATTTTTTTTGTCCATAATGTCGAGCTGGTTGATGGTCGACCAGTAGATTTCTTTTTGGTTTTTCTGCCCCTTGGCTTAGATGCACAAACAACACAATTCTCTGAATGTGCAACCCAAGTTTTAGCTTTTATCTGTGATGTTGATCCTCTTTTTTCCACATTGATGACAGTTGAATAGCACTTCAGGCATAGCATTGGTGGGTGAACTGACTCATTGTCTTGTGCAATATCAACACAAAATACCTCACCAATTCTTTATGATTGCTTTTTCTTGCAAATACTAGATTTGCCTAGTGCTTGTCCACATATCCTACATAATTTTTGAAGGTTGATTAGGTGAATATCAGCCATAATGGCATGAGGTTGTTGGTAAAAAGACAGGTAAAAGTGAGGTCTTAAAAAGAATTTAAAAAAAATGATAGAGTTATGGGATAGGTTTTTTTTGACAAGTTATAAGATGTTTCTTGGTTGCTTGAAGCTTATTTTCTTTGTAAAAATTCAAATGGTAATATATTCAGGTCGCTCAAAATAAAAATTTTTAAAATTTTGAAATTCGAACTTTTTTCGCGCCAATGATCTTCTCAAGCGTCAAAAGGACCTTCGAAACATATCTTTGTGGTACCCTGGTTATCCAGTAAACGATTAAAATAACAGTTGGGGCTTTGCACTTCATACATCAAAACTTGAGCAGTATATTTACAGATGAGGGTGACCAGGGTCTTGATAGGCTCACCTCGCTGTGAGATGTGGTTTTAATCGGTAAGTATTGCGCATGCTCACAATAAAATTCCGTATCGCGGGAGATTTGAATTACCGTGCCACCATTATGATGATATGTATGGATATCTTATGGAATTTCACTCAGAGTATAAAGAAAGAAGGTTTTCTTCGCACAAACAAGAAGAATAAAAGCAATACTATTACTCTCCGCATTTAGAATTAATAACTTTCTTATCGGAGTGAATTTCATTTTTGCAATCAATTTGACAAGTCTGTGGTGATATAGCGAAGACTTCGATGCTGAAAACAAGAGCCATGTTAAAGCCATATCCCTGGTGAGATAATATAAAAAAATGCAATAGCTGGGACATGTAATAAACCAATGAAAACGAATGAATGCGGAAGTTTGACTGTGCACTCGCCCCCCTGGCTGCACGTTTTATCAAATTAAACAATAATGAAAAGTGAGACAAAACAGAATTCAGGCAACACTGTTTCCTTTTCCGAAAAAACGTAATAAAAGATTGTGTGAAAATGTTTTACCGTATTCTCCCTAACTTATCGCTCCTTTCCAATAAGCGCCCCCCCTCTAGTCAAAAATACTTTTGTAAGCGTGACTTTAATAAGCGCCCAGGCGATTATTGGAACTTTGAATGAAAAGTGAGAATTCTGTAATAGAATCGGAAGATTTTTTGTGATGTCTAAATGTAAGTTATAAGTACAATATCTTATTTCTTTGCCATGAAAAATACAGTTGTTTTCATTCTTTTATGATAAAAAGCAATGCCTCATTCACAGCTAGCATGACTATTTCAAAATAATATAAGCGCACCTCTCTAATAACTGCCCCCTAATTTCCAAAAAATTTTTATAAGCGCCCGGGCGCTTATTACGGAGAATACGGTACATAAATGATGTGTTCACATTTTACAAAATGTCAAAAAATATCAATGTCATTGTTGACATTTTCTTGTTCGACATGAAACTTTATACATGATAGTTTTCGCTGACGTGACTCTCGAAAGGATTTTCAAAAGATCGATCTTAATCCAGTGTTTCCGATTCTTGTTGTTGTTCATATGGCGTTTATTAGAAGGAAGTGTTTATATCAGAGGGCGGCATTTATTAGAAGAAATACGGTAATTCAGCCTGGGAACCAATATAACATGAGAGTAGTCTTAGCTTTGTTTTCATATAATAATTATATGATAAAAAGAATGCTGTAAAGTTTTTTTAATGCATTCAGGAAACACACTTGAACATGCAAAGTAATCAATACAGAAAAGAAAACAAACAAACAAACAAACAAACAAACAAACAAACAAACAAACAAAAAAACAAACGTTTGTTGAAAGTAGTGACAACGTAATCTTGTTTTAGATAGCTGATACAACAAAAATAAATTATAAGAAAAACTTGACTCGCTTTTTCAAACGATTTAGCATAATGCATTGGTTTGATCATGACAAACACTATGTTTCTCATACGCAAATAAATACCTGAGTTAGCGAGTGTCCTCATCATCATCCACTTCACTTTTCTTGTCTTGTCGCTAATTTTTTTCTATCCTGTTTCTACACATGTAGTGCTGATAAAAAACTCAAGAAAGCAGTTTCAAATACTTTTGATCATTAATGGGATTAAATTACATTTATCGTTCTTGCATAAGTAATGCATAAAAATTAACTTCCTGTTGCCAACTTCGCTTCCAGACCTTTTTTAACTATCTTTTTATGTTAGTATCGAAAAACGAAAGTAGAAAGAAAATTGGACTTTGAACTTTCCTGTAAAACTATTTTAACGATTCTTTGTTATGATCACGTCGCAAGTTATTATCGTTCAGTACTACCTTTCCAGTATTTCTGTTCTGTTACCAAGTGTTTCGTACGGTTTCTATACAACAGTCCGTCTCACAGACTGTGGTTTCACGAACTATTATTTCTTATCGCTCGCAGTAGTATTTCCATTCGACGGGTTAATTAAAATCATTTAAACTCTTTAAAACGAGGTCAGGAGGAAAACCAGATTTTAAGCGCCTTCTATTTATGTTTCTAGAAAAACAATATAACTGAAAAATTATTTTTCTTCAAGATTTTTACGTTCCGTAGATTATAGCTTTTTTGTCGATTTTCCCATGCACCTTTATATGTATGCACTGTATTCCTATTCCTTCGACGAGTGTATTTTCCTTTTGTTGTTCCAGCAGTAACTTCCAATCCGAACATCATTTTGTTAGCCGTTTTTAGAGCAAATATTTTAGACGTCTCTGAGACATGTACAAATAATGCTGACAACACCTTTATTGCGTTGTGACTGTGTTTATTACTTGGTTCAAGGCTATTTTAGTTTTCTCCCTATATCCAGGATTCAACGGAAGTACTTTTGGATGGAGTCTTAAAACAGACAAGGAGAAGGAGACTTCTTATTTGTGTTACAGTTTAACTCATGTCATTCGAATCTCCACGGGGATTCAAAATTTGTTCGAATTACAGGAATTTCGGATTATAGGAGTTTTCTTACAAGGGCAAACTCGGACGGGACCGAACACTTTGTTCGATTTACATGATTATTCGAATTATAGGAGTTCGAATAACATGAGTTAAACTGTATTATAATATAAAAGCGCCTTCTGTTATAATCCAAATTCTAGCCAGAATTTGCTTTGAGTGTTCGCCTGATATCTTAAGACCTTAAACCCTACACACCTTAACATATCCCTGCATCATAGACTTACAAGGTAATCAATGCTTCACTTTTTGTTTTCCCTTCCACGCGTTGTTAAACACAATAATCGTGTAACCTAGGCCATAATGAATCAAAATCCAGTGAATGGCGAGACACCATGAGTTTGTAAAGTCCCCCTTATTTGATAGATTCATATTTTTTCTGCGTAAATTTCGAACTCAACCGACCGACGGCCCTGATTTTCCTAATAAATTTAAACATTGTACATCCCGTGCTACTGTTGTGAGCAGTAATGTTCAAGTTCAATAAAAACCTTTTGACTTCATTTTTTTTATTTCTTTGTCATTTTTATCATTTTTCGTCATCTGGACTTCATAAAAACATGTTATAGTTTTGTATAACATGTATTGTTTGTACGTACGTATACTAGCGTGGAATTGGAATGGGTTATTTATGACAAGAAGGTACATTTACAGTTGTCCTGTATATGCATGTTAAACAAGGATAGTACGTTTTTGACAATCTTCAACGAGTTCTTTCCTATGACCTAGAAGATTAGGTTCTTTATCTCCAGGTTATCTTCAACGAGTTCTTTCCTGTTACCTAGAAGATTAGGTTCTTTATCTAGATTTTGGATTTTACCTCCAAGTTAGAAAACATTTAAGTGTCGACTTCGCAAAGGAGTTGGGTTTTATATATATCCACACGCTCGGATTACCGTCAGTTTTGACTGTCTTTGATTAACACAGGGAAATAAACTGAATGGTATTTGAGCGATAAAGAAGGAAAATATTTCCGAATAAAAGAGCAGAGTGTAAACAATGTCGAGGGTGGTTATGAGATCAATTTTTTATTTACGCCCTCCATATCGTTCAACAAGATTCGAACTTTTCGGGCGTTTAAAGAACGCCCTTACTAAATATTTTCATTTGAATTCTTTAAGTAATAAATCAAGTCTGTATTGTCTGCAACTGACTTGTGCGAGGGACTGAAAAAGCAAGTTAGAATTTTTAACATTCGTTTTTATACTTGCACCCGCTCGGTTTTGTGTATCGTTCTTCGCCCACTAACACTTTTTACCGCCACTCGCACAAATTTGTTGATAGGAAATATAACTTGCACTTCTACTTCATTGATCTAGTTGCTAGGAAACCACCGTCGATTGGTAACGTCACGCCGTTGATCATATCACTTTTATCACTCAGTAAATAGAGAATGGCATTCACGACATCGACAACTTCTAGAAAAATATAAAAAAACAAATTCAAATTAATCAACTTGTTACGCCACTCGCCAACTCCCTCCCAACCTCCACCCAACTCTTTCCCAACTTCCACCCAACTTCTTTTCAGCCTACACCCAACTCCTTTCCAGCTTCCAGAATATGCTGGCGATAATATGCTGGCGAGAATTTGTGTGCGCGTCTTTTTGTGCCTTTAAAACACTAACAAGACATTTGGATAATTATTATAACAAAATAATTAAACTGAAAACCATTAAATTACCAGCAAACTTTCCTTGTGGTATTTGTTTTCTCATTGGCTCACTCTTAGAAGGGTCCGACCACGCCATCTTCCCCATATCAGTCAGAACAACAGTCGGGTTGACAGCATTGACGCGGATCTAGACAAACAAAAACTTAAAAGAAACTTTTTGGAGCATGACAAACAAGTTTTTTGTTCCAAAAAAAATTTTTAGCGATAGATACAAACTTGGGCCAACGAAAATTGCTTAAGTTTCTTTAAAGATTTGCCTAGGGTTGCTTATAAACTGGTTGCTTACAACGTATACCTGGATTACTGGTTGCTTACAACGTATACCTGGATTACTGGTTGCTCACAAAGTATACCTGGATTATGTTTGTAGTATACCTCAGTATACTAATAGTATATTTAGTGAATCAAACCTCCGCCCCAAATTACATCATACCTGATGTGGCCCTAACTCTAACGCCATCATACGAGTCAACTGATCAACAGCGCCCTTCGAAGCACCTAAACGCCCAAAAAATAAAAGTGTTCTAAAATCCAAATGCTTGAAAATTTTGAAATTCCAAAAAGAATCCTTTTCATTATCCTCAGATTTCGGGTACTACAAGGAAGAGATAGACGGATAGAAGAGATATACCAAATCCATTGCAAGTTAATGTCGGTTGCACTTATCAAAAAAATGACTAACATACAGTAGACGGTATGAACAGGTAGAGCTGTCATAGATGCTTGGCTGGAAACGTTGACTATAGAACCAGCAGCAGTTTGAGATTCAATCATCTTTTTTGCTACTATCTAAACACAAAAAAAGATGGTAGCCACAAAACTGAACAGGTGTCATTTAAAGGAACAAAAAACATTTTCCGATAATTTCAGGACTTTTATATAGATGGTTTCAAACGACATTTAACAGTGAGATCTTGCGAACATTCACATCGTTCATACGAAATCCAGTCTGCCATTTTCATTAACATTATCGTAATTTTATGATTTTGTCATTTTTAGTATGCTAGCCAACGCTTCTAATAACCTTTTTGTTACAACTGAATGAACTTTCCATAGAAGAGATCGATTCTTTCATCTACTTCAGTACGTCCTTTCAAATCCTAGCAGCAAATTCAGATGAACTTTCCATAGAAGAGACCGATTCTTTCATCTACTTCAGTACGTCCTTTCAAATCCTAGCAGCAAATTCAGATGAACTTTCCATAGAAGAGACCGATTCTTTCATCTACTTCAGTACGTCCTTTCAAATCCTAGCAGCAAATTCAGATGAACTTTCCATAGAAGAGACCGATTCTTTCATCTACTTCAGTACGGCCTTTCAAATCCTAGCAGCAAATTCAGATGAACTTTCCATAGAAGAGATCGATTCTTTCATCTACTTCAGTACGGCCTTTCTAATCCTAGCAGCAAATTCAGCCTCCTAATTATAATGATTTGCACGTGTAATGCTCATTATAAATAACCAAACTTTGACTACGAACTGTTGAAATCACTGCGGAGGAGTACATTATTATAGAAGTATACATAATATTTCAATGAAAATGCTCTTTGTTGCAGTGACTTTTTGACACTTCCGACTGTACAAGGAAACCCAACACAAACCTGAGATACAAACAGCATGGCTTTCACGTTTATATTCATGATTCTGAAACGTAAGGAAAAAAATACTTTACAGTGTGTGTAAATTAGAACGATCGTTCAAACAGGTCAGACATAGCAGCAGCAGGACAACAATCAAAACATATGCAGCAACCGTTCTTATTCAACAAGAATAATAATTATCGGTGAGTTCTTATAAAAACTCTTTTAAAGTCGTGATGTGAATTTTCAATCTTTCACGAAATTTTACAGTAAACGCCTCATGGTTTTTTTCGACAAGGAGCGGTCCACAATACTGTTGTCATAACAACTTACGTGTCATATGCTTCCTCAGTCACGTCTAAGAAACTTTCCAACTTCGCGTAACCAGCATTGTTCACTAGTAGGCACACATCCTTTGGTAATTCTTCAAGTTTTGAACGGACTTTTTGTAAATCGAGTAAGTCCACGCATATACAATGAATATCCGGACACTAAACAGAACAAAGCAACATTAAGGAAAACAATCATTCAAAGTAAGGTGGGGAATGACACAGATCGTTATATTTCCGTGAGAGTGTGACAGTAACGCTGACAACGACGTGTGGTAACAATAAATTCACATAGATTTTCTTTAGAATGGAAATCAATTCTACATTATACTATTGGGAAATGTTTTAATTTTCTTAATATCATTATCAGACTTTCATGTTCTACCCACAACTTTGAAAAGTAGTATTTTGAAGTTGTACTGAAACCGAAGACTACGTGAGAGTAGTAGTACATCCTATTGGTTTTTTCTTGCTTTCTTCTCTAAGTTCAGGAAACAAATTTCAAAAACATTATAAACATAGTGTAAAATTTCTGTTGATTTTCGATTCATTGAATATGAAGTTCTTGTACATTGTTGTCTTCGTTGCGTATCTCAAACTCCTTAGTTAAACATCTTCACAACAAAGTGAATGGAAGCCTACAGGGTTTATTCTCTAGTAAACACGTTATTACACTGATAAACACTCATTATCAATACCTTCTGTAGAAACTGGCGTTGTCTTGAAGCAACAAGAGATACCCAACACATTGCATTAAAGAGTACATTAATAAACGCCTTTCAACTCAACCTTTCAATTGAGCTAAATCTCAATCAAGATGGAATAACAATCGAACTGACAGCAATAAGAGGAAATTACAAAGCAGCATTAAATTGAATTGTAATGGTAAAACACAAAAAGTAAAATTGATGTACCTCTTCCTTAAGACAGTCGAGATCAGCTTGGGTTCTGGATAAAGCATACACTTCTGCATTACACTTGGTTAAAGCAATGCACAAGCCTTTACCAATACCTGAACATTCCCAAAGTACACATGATTAACTTCCCTGTAGATGAAAAATTGAGATAACATCGGTGTGGGTCAATTCTTCCACAATAGAACCTTGATCAGAGGGCAGAACTCTGCAAGTATAAAATAGGCAGGCATACAACAAGGCAACATGTTAAAATCCAAATAACATTGGTTTCGTTACTGCGAGTGTCACAATAACAAACAAAATACATTACCTTTGCCAGCTCCAGTTACTAGAACTTTCTTTTTGTTGAAATTAATCTCCATTTACTTTCCTACAAAAAAAATCGCATTTACAATAAAACCAAGAGAAACTTCAATGTTTTTTGTGCCCTCATAGGAATGCCTTAATTTGTAGTAGAGTAGCAGTTACAACGACTGCAGGTATATCACGAAAAATGCATTCAAAATTCAAAAAGCACAATCAACAAAAAATGTTTTGGTAACAAACCAGAATATTAGAAGTCAATTTGAAAAGGTTACCAGACTCAACACAAAGCACATCGTAAAAAACTTTATAGTAGAATAGATTTTTCTTATTGTGAATGAACTGTGCTACGACACAATTTTCAATAAAAGGTATGTCTCTCGTGACAATTCGCTATCGAAGAGGACACATTTTCACAGGTATTTTTGAGAAATCCTGTATGAAGCATGATATGATCTAATTTTAATGAGGAGTTTTCTAATGAGGAGTTTTGAGTGAAAAGGAAAATGATTTTAAATGGCTGAAAAAACTTCATAACAATATCAATAATGGAAAACTAACAAATGAAGAGGTTCTTTTCAATTCTTTGTTCTTTGTACTTGACATATTAGGACATAACTACAAATATTTATACACAATGATAACAAAAGATTCGGGTGGAGTCTTTTGTTTTCTCTTTTGTTTAAAACAACCGATCATCTAAGAGGTAATATATTTACACAATGGATGACATGATACTTGATTCTATAAATCTTACAAATCTACATTTTCATTAAATAGATTTATTTTTTCCAGACCCTATGAAGCTATTACTCAAAGAAATATCTTTAACCAACATAGTTGCAGCGAGGATAAAGCGATGCAAAGAAATTAATTTTGGTTTCAAACCCCCTGAATCAAATTAGTCAGCAACCCCTACACAAGCAAAGCAAAAGTCGAAACACAAATATTCGAATATCGCTTCAGGAAGAATGAAAGGATTACGGGAGAAGTCATAAAATGTTTATTGAAATTATACTTCCAAAAAGTATTTTGAAAATATAATATGCTAAAAATAAAAATATAAAAAACAATATGCATTCCTCGAGTATCCCAACATTCTGCGTGACTCATATAAGTGAGCTCATATCCTCAAGAGAAATTGTTTGCAGTTCAGGGCAGTTCTTTGTCTTCCAAAAACCTGTACTCAAACGTAAACCCATCTCTTCTTCGTTGACTCCATTTTTCATAGTCGAAAAAGATGTATGTTCCCTAAATCAAAGATCAGAAAAAATGTATGAAGAATATGTACTAATAGGTTGTTAATACACTTAACAACTGTGACTGATAACAAAAAATTGCTTGCCTTGGGAACATATAGAGCTACTTAAAAAACTAATCCTAGTTTATAATAGTATTGATGTTTTATCTGAAAATCTTGACTCTTATTGCTTTCCACAGTATATTAAACTATAGATACGGTTTCCAGAGTCGCTGAGGCATTAAGAATTTGTGACCTCTGTTAATAAATATGCTAAAAAATTTACCTCTTCAAACTCGTCAGTAATTCTCTTTGGTTCTTCATGTCGTTGAAACCACATCATGTACTTGGTGTGGAAACGCCATGATTGTTTTTTCAAAGCTTTTGCTGCTAAGTATTGTGCCTTGGTTCCCTATCACAACAAGAAAAAGCCATATGTTGAAACAAGAAAATATATTAAAGAAGATTTGGTCAATATAAATGTTTGAATATAAGTAGTAACAGATTACTATGCTGCCAGACATTTCCAGATATTGGACATGAAAAATTATGTTTTCTTATTTTTACGTTATGTCATGCATGATTTTCAAAAGAATCATTCCTCCTCATTATCTAATGCTTCCAATAAATTTCATTATAGCAGCTAAAGCAGAAATAAGGAGCTTTATTATGTAGCAAAACCCCAGATAATTTGAATGAAATTTAAACAAACGTTTTTTGCTTGATTTTTGACAAAGCATATTTTAAAAAATACAGCATGATGTGTGATGGCACAAACCCAAAAGCACTTATCCAATCACATCGAAAGAGAATTTTTGATCTGTAAGGAAGTTTAAGGAAACCACTACCTCTTGGTAATAAAATATAAAGAACAGTGTTTCTGTAGATAGTCTCTGAAAAAATTCCAATGAATCTATGTTTGGTGGTGCCTGATGATGATGATAATTGGCTATGGGAACAGCACTCCTCGATATGTATGGTCTAGGTATAAAACAAAATAATATTATTTGGAAGAAGTTTCTACAATATTTTAAAACTGGATGAAGGAATAACAAAAACTTCTCCGCATTGCCCGATGTATACAAATGATATCCTGTCTTCTGTAGAAACTAACTGGCGTTGTCAAAATTCGTACCATAGGACAAAAAAATCTCAAACATCAAGGCAAGAACAGCTGGAATTTTCTGTAAACACAGAAACACACCTCATTTTTTCACTATCTTGACGTTGTGGCAGGTGATGGTAAGCAGCATCTAGCATTTTAAGTTGATACACTCTTTCTGGAGTTAGTAAAACAGGACCTAGAGGTGCCACTCCATGTACTGGCTGCAGCCGAACTTCTTGTGTATCATTACTTGGTTTTTGAGGGAGAGATGAGGGATTAATGACACCACTGAAAATGTTGTTAGCTTTCAAGCTAAATTCACTTGACGTTTTGTCCTCCACTTTTTGTGAAAGGGGAGTCACATTTGGATACGACATGTTGCTATGGGAACTTGTGATTAACGGAGATACAGTTGAACTGACAGGTCTTGAGATAGAAGACAGAAGAGATGGTAAGGATTCTTGTGTCGTTGCAGTGCTCTCCTCACCAGTAGAATTAGATATATCAGACAGGACTGTGGTGGTTGTTATTGAAGAATGTGTGAAAGATGATGTTTCATTACTAGATACGCTGGTCTTCCACAGTGAATTGGTACTGTTAAAGCCTAGAAAAAAACACATGGAACATTGGAGTGAAAAAGCAGTCATTTTGGTAATTTTCAGAAAATTTGTGTTGATTTGGTTCTTTTTTATTAAAATTCCCCAGTTCTTAAGTGTCACAGAAAGTGAAAAGGTTAAATGAAAGGCTCGGATAAAATTCCTAATTACAGCAAAAAGAAAAAAATTTGAATAAAAGATGAATAGATCATGTGATCTTGCACTATGTAATAATAGTGATGCATTTCAAAACATCAAAATTATGATCTGTATGATAGGATAATATTTCTTTCATCAAAATCTCACAAACAAATTCAGGAAATTGTGGAAAGACGAAAAACTAGACAGCAAAAACAAAAAGGGACTGACCAGGATATTTGAGACTTTCCACGTGGTTCCTGACCACCTGAACTGCATTCTGTTCAGCCGATGAAAGGAATTTGTCAGGACTAGGTGGTCGAGCAGATGTGGTCAAATCCGCTATTGAAGTAACTGCTGCTGCAGTAGCATAAGGCGTAGATGACTCTGCAGTTGTTTCAGAGTTTGCAAGCTTTCCAGATTTATCTGCGGGTGGATGATCTATTCCGTTTACCATGGTTGTACTGCGTAATAATTTTATGATCGTATTAAGAAAAATCACGTCAGTAACTTATACATTCAGCAAAACACTGGAATAATCTAACTACCTTACTACAATAAAAATATTATGATATTTTAGATAACAAGGATACCTATTCGTGGTGGTGGTTTCTGTAGTGGTATGACCAGCTGTCGAAAATAAGTTTCTCTTTGATGGTGTCACTGATAAAGACGTACCAGCAGTTGTCGTTACAGAAGTGGATGCACCATTCGTGAGGACAGAGAATGAAGGCGTTGAAGAATTCTTGCTGTTTTTACGCGGTGAACTCTGAACATAAAAAAGGAAAAAAATAAAAAAATAAAACAAAACAAATATCAATGAAAACAAAACAAAAAAGCAAAGAAGAGAATTATTTATAAGCTAGAAAAGAATTTTTAAAAACGTTAATGAGAATCAGACAGATATTTTGTCACACCCACTCCTAGGGTCAATATATTATTCATAAATTCAACTTCAATAGTAATAAACTAGGCACACTAAAGTATGGGTGTGGATGCCCTCAATTATAATAAAGCTGTTTTCTTAATTTATTTTTATTTTTATTTATATTTAGACATGTAGCTTGATTTAATTAGATGCAATATATACATGTGATCAATATATAAATTTACTCTTCTATCCAGGCTTGTGCCCTAAAATACTAAGAAAGTTGACACAAATCCACCAAAATCTATATCTAAATGTTTTCACAAGAAACATTAAAAGAATTACAAAACAAAACAAAACATTCATGAACTAAAACACGATCTTAAAATTTTATTACGAAGCTTTTCATAATGAATAATACATCATCAGGTACTTGATTTTAAATGGCGAGTCACTCATTGCTAATTACAAAACAAAAAGGAAAATTTTTCACACCGTGTTTGACTTGGAAGCAGGAGAGGCGGTTAAAGTTAGAGAATAGCCAGAGTTGAGCGAAGAACCTGGTGAGGATTGAATATCATCTTCCTCGTCTTTATCGTCTCCTGTTTTTACATGTATATCCACTGGAAAATTGAAAGAAAGAATAATAGTGATTCATATAGCATTGATGTGTTCATATGTTTCAACATAAAACTTATAATTTGAACTTGCATTTTACTTTGTTTACGTTATGAGAGAAGTGACACATGAAAGTATACTTACAGTCACCTTCATTTTCCAAGTCCAGATCATCATACAAACCATCATCGTCCACAAAATCCGGTTCCTGAGATATATATAATGAGGAAATACAAGAATTGAAAATCATCATTTAGTGCCAAAAGTTTGTGTCAAAAATAAAGCAAACGATGGTAATTAAAACCTACCTGACAATTGTCAATATAATAATCCACATCTTCTTTAACTTTGTTTACCTAAAATATCACAAAAGGAATTTCCAAGAGAGAAAAATTTTCAAACATTTAGTGACGCTGAATTTTTAAAAATACTTTCTAGCTTCTTAAAATGTAACACATGCTGAGTGATAACAATTCAAAAAATTTACAATTGTAGATTTTCAATTGCTGTGAAATATTCACACATGAAAATGCAGTGTAAAACAACCAAGTGAAGAGGTTGAGTGAATGCAGCTTGAGTGAATGCAACCTTCAAAATTATTTTGAATATAAACAAAACACAGTAACATGTTTAATTGCTTATTTGTTAATTCATTTATTTATTTATTTTACAATTAATTTTATAAAAAATAACTATATCATTGAAACCATTACAGACTTTATGGAATACATAGAAGTGTTGTTTTATAATTGTTATACATTATATATATACCGTAATGCATCGATTAAACGCCCCCCTTCTTTTAAACGCCCCCCTCGAATAGACGCCCCCCTTTTCAGGACATTTTTAAATAAACGCCCCCCTCTATTAGACGCCCCCCTCTAAAGAGGGGCGTTTATTAGAGACACACTAATTAAGGCATGTAGAACTACTACATTGCATTGTTTCAGCTTCAAAGTTTTCGTTTTGTATAAAAATATGGAAATTTGCGATAGACGCCTTTCTTTTTAAATTTTAAACTAACAATTGGAAACTTTGTCTTTATTGACGAAGATCTTGAAGTTTAATTTTGTATATTTTTTATCGATGTTTATATTTAGTTTATATTTACGAAAAAGTAAAGTTTCACAAAAATTCAATAGACGCCCCCCTCTTTCAAACGCCCCCCTCGAATAGATGTCCCCCTAAAAATTCAAAAAATTTAATAAACGCCCCGGGCGTCTAATCGAAGCATTACGGTATATATATATGCATAATTATCAAATTAAGACAATGTGTTATTGGAGATGGACCTATTATGAAAAATAATTTTTCTGGAAGTTCAAGTAAAAACCTACCATATCAACTTCCAAAGTTTCGTTATCAAGCATTCGTAAAACATGCTAAAAATAACAAAAGAATTAGGAATTAAACCAAAATTTTTTATTTTCCAAAATAATGATTATTTCAAAATTGGATCAGATCAACATCAATATTATGAACATCCTGCATTCATATTAACACAACTAATCTTCGTTAAAAGCTTCTTAAAGCCATGTTTGAACTTTCTGGGCTTTTATGCAAATTATATGTTCTGTTGTTTTCTATTTGCGAAACTTATGATTGTTATGACTGTTACCAATGATAAAGCTCTGTTTAATATTTTGTTTTCGTTATCAATGGTTACTGTTTGCTATGCAACTCTGAAAACATCTTCATTGAAAGCCTCAACATCATGTAAATCCACAAAAAACAAAAGTGTTTTAAAATACAAGTTTGCATGCACCAACATTATTTTTTCTGTGGGACTAATGAACGATTTTTGGAAGTCAAATTTGAGAAAGGTTCCATTAAGGTACAGGGTTTCATCCTCGTCATCATCATCGTCTGTAATTTTTACTAAATTTCTGTTTCTTGTTCAGTAAAAGGTTAATGAATGCTGCTGGCTTGCTGCTGCAATCGACTGCATTTTTCATTTTAATTTTAGGTTCCACAAGTTCATTACAAATTTAACATTATATCCAGGCTATACTACTTTCTGATGTGCCTCAATCAGTTAGGTTGGAACAATAAAGAAATAAACAAACCTCTAGTTGTGAAATGTGATAGCGATGTTTTTCAATTCTGTTCGCTAACTCCTGTATCCGTCCTTCTTTCTGTAAACAATTCAACAAAATGAATCATTGATTTAGGAAAAAATGACTCTACTTCAACAATAGCAGAAAACAAACACTTGGAGGTATGCTATTATGGCATTATTGAAGCATTGTAGATCGTTGATTAATGCTCTTTAGTTTGTCTTGTTTAGACCACAAATGTTAGCCTAATGTTATAGGCAGCTGTAAATTCAGATAATCCGTCAGGTGAGGGTAAAAGATTTTCAATGCCTGGAAACATTCATTCTAACAATATTCCCAGTGCGCAAACATGTTAAAAAGTTATTGTGTGGAATAGCAATTTCATTGAAATTGTGGGTGTATTTCTATGGAAATGTACTCCATCACAGGGATTTATCAGCAAACTTCTCCACTTGGTTATTTCTTACCTCTTTGTCGACTTTCTTTTTCTTTGTACAGACGTTCAGTGATTCCACCTCGCTTTCCATTTGGTCAATCTTTAAAGACAATAAAATAAATGTAAACACCAACATTACATCGGCAATCCTGCCCCATATATATATATGCAATTACTGGAGAATATTATGGATATCACTTTCTCACATGCAATTTCATTCTTCTTGAAACTCACGAAACCCTCAAAATTATGCAACTGAACTCCAATAAATAACTATTTATCAGAGCCAAATAATAAAGTAATGACAAGTTGGAAAACAAGAATCTTAAGTTACCTGGATGTTTAGTTTGTCTATTGCATCCTAAAAATATAAGAATATCCACATTTTGCTTTCTACTATTGTTAAAAAACACTGACATCCATCTTCTAACTTTCAGGAAGCATTCCCCTACTTGATGATCACCTTCATCTTTTACAAGTTATCTTTATTCTTAAAGAGTTTGCAAAATTTATCAATTTGTTACAGTGATCAACAGAAACTATATACCCTTTTACTGTAACTTCTGGTAAGCAATTAGAAACTTTTTATGATCAACAAAGAATTTATATATCAATCCCTCCATCAAATTGATAAAAAAGAATATGTTTGTACTTCCATCACTGTTAAAGTCATTGCAGAATGAGTGACTGATAGGGGGTTATTGTTATAATCAGAAAATAAAAACAGAAAAAAACATAACAAAAATAATGAATTACATTCAGCCAGTCCCTGCATTTTTCATATTCTTTGGTTTCTGGATCTATTTTATTAGCTTGTCCTAGACCTAAATTGAAAAAGTAAATAACTGCTGAGAACAAAGTGACATTCAATAACATTTACAAAAAAAAAAAATGTAAGTTGATTAAATTTGTTAAAGTGCAATTTCATGATTTTCACCCAAAAGACACAACAATAAAAAAATAGCAACAATACAAAAACTGAAATGTGAGGTGATATAGGGAGCACAAATTGTGTTAAGCAAAGAAAAAAAAAAATCAAGTCGCTGTTATCATGAAACCAGTACCTTCTTTGGAGTAAGCTTTGGTCTTTGTCTCCTTTTCTACCACACGAAATCTTTCCATTTGCTAAAAAAAATGAGCAAAACTCAACAATAATAAAAGACGTTACTGAAGTCACAGACAAAACTAACAACGCATTTCATGAATATGGACAAGAGATGTGGTCTACGTTGTAGATAACACTTACCTAAACTAAGGATTTTTGAAACTGTACTTATTTCAGGAGATACTTATTACTTTCAGTAATATTGTTAATCCAATAACTAAAGTGTATCAGTTTTCCTGTCAGCAAACATGGATAATGTTGAAAATTCTTTCTTACCAGTTCTATTAGCTTCCTATTTTCTAGCAAGATTTTTTTATCTTTGATATCGCTTGATGCTGCCCAAGTCTTTATTTGCTCCCTTAAACGCTACAAAATGATAACAAAAAAGCTAGATCTGCAACTCTTTTATCCAGAAATGTTGCGATAAATTCTAAAAGTGCTTGAACAGATCAGTTTGAGGGATCAATAATTTTAGTAAAAACTGATAACGCTTTCCGAACTAATTGCCCAACAAGTCATTCAAGACAATGATCTCTTGAACAATGATGAGGATATTCAAAACGATATGCCTAGAGATGGCGATGGTGGTGGCAATGGTGACACAGCCATTATGGGGGATAAGCCTAATGTATTAAAAAGGTCTTTTACAGTAAGGAAGGAAGGCCAGAAGAAGATATTTGAAATGTTCTGTCTCTTCAAGAACAACTTGTTTAAGATACAGGTTTTCTTCTCCATTTCTCAAATGAGAACATTCCTTTACCACTTGTAAAAAGATTGCAGGTTTTTCTATTACTTGTAGAAACATTCCTGTGTTGATAGACAGGTTTTCTTCATTTCTGTTGCTTGACTGCTTTGATCACGCACACCCAAAACGTACACGTATCTTATTTATATTCTTCTTATTAGATTTCGCTAAGCGAAAGATATTGGTTTCCGCGGCCTTCTATCTATCTATCTATCTATCTATCTATCTAATCTATGTACGGCGAAGGTTTTTTAGTACCGCACTTACTAACTTAAAATTATTTTATTTCTATTTCTTTGTATCCTTGCTCTCATGACCATGATATGTTTTCGTATATTTCGTGAGCTATAAAGTGTATTTACCACATAGTCACAAAAAAAGGATCTTTCCCTAAAGGAAAAAGAAGAAAAAGGGTTTTAATTACTTTTTTGATTCCAAGTACCACTGTGAAATTTGAATTAAGTAAACTTTAGTGATGCTTTTGATGTTGATATCCTTCGAAGATCAACTGCAGTGAAGAAGCTTTACAAGCAGTTTTAATTTTTAACTCTAGCTTCAAAGCGTCTATTACAAACAAACTATTTGTTTGTTATTTGATTTGTTTATTTTGTTTGAGTATTTTGGACAGACTTTCGTTTTTTAAAATCTTTTCAAACAAATCTTTTTTTCTTACACGCTTTTTTTTTTATAAGAACAATTTTATAAGAACACAAGCCTCAGATTTGGCCGAAAAATAAGAACAAAATAAGAACAACCTGAGGCTCAAATCAATGTTTCAACAATTAAGAACAGCCTTAGCCTAAATTTTCTTATAAAATAAGAACAATGATTCTCTTTCAATGATAAACAGTTTAAAATTATACAATTGTTTTCACTTGTGATCACGTCTTTTCTCACCTACAATACGATGTGCGAAATTAATTAATAACGGCGCGACTAACGGCAAAACGTTGCTTACACATTCGTTTAGTGACTACCATTTTTAATATAAATTTATTTCACTAAGACGCTGCAATACAAATTAATGTGACTCAGCAAGAACAACACTTGTTTTTTTCTAAAAACATTTATTTTTTCTTTTACTGGAAGTTCTATAAATAAGAACAAAATGAGGCTGAAATCTGAAACTTTGTTCTTAAAGCTAAGAACAAAATAAGAACAATTCAGCCTCAAAAAGGCTCAAAAAATAAGAACAGCCAGCCTCAGGTCAGATGTTACTGGTTCTTATAAAAAAAAAGCGTGTATCTCTTTTGGCTCATGTTTTTCTTATAACATCATTTTTTTAAAAAAAAAATTATGGTTACAGCTCATACAAGTATATTTCTTTTGTTTCAATTTGTGAGGTTTATTAATAAAGTTAGGTTTACACAATAAACCTTTTTTATTTCTATGGTTACACTAGCAGATCTTTTTAACAAAATCATCAGTAGGGCAACTAGGCTTAGAAACAGGGAGGTTACGCGGAAATACGAAAACACGTATCACTATGGAGACGGTTTATTATAAATTCCGCTCTGCAACCCAATGAACCCTCAAGTATGTATTTAGAATGGGCGTTATTTATAGGTCGCTATTCTTAAACAAACATAAGCGAAATCTTTTGATCATCCGGTCGTCTTGTTTGCTCATTCGTTTCCTTACTATAGCACAACCTAAATTATGGGGAAAAAAGGAAAGCAGAACGATCAAAATCATAAAGAAAATGGTACCTCTTCTTCCTGGCAAGAAAAAGGAAAAGCAAGTCAAACCAACCTAATATTTCATCCAGGCACATCGTACTCGGACGAACCATTGAGGCAAGTAAGATAAAGGAGAAAAACAGAAAGAACCTCAAGAATGATGAATAGAACGAGGATACGAGCGAGAAAATAATTTAGTGACGACAACTTCAATTTCTAATTTCTTCAATTGACTAATGGTTTTTGTTTTGACAATGAATTTTTATATTTAATATCGTTGGTATATTGGACATAATGTAGTATATATATAATTATCTATTTGTTACTTACATCAGGGTTAATAATATATCACACTAATAAAACACATTGACAGTATAATTGGAGTTCAGGCCTCGAAATCCGTTAAATTTTGCGCGAGTGTAATTGTACTCCCTTCGTAAATTCATCGCGAGTACACTGTGTAGGGAAATACTCGCGTAATCTTCTTTCACGCGAGTACAAACATTGCAGCATATACAATTCTTTTGTATTTTTAGGATGGAGAGACTCCTTTGCGGCACATTTTTTTCAGTGTTATGCAATAGAATTACGTCATGTCTACAACACTATGAAAAGGAAGAAAATAATATCTTAACTTTGTCATTCATTTACAATTCTATTGTGCACACACGTGCGCGAACAATGGAGATCGAAGTATTCAAATAGTTTTTAAATGAATATTTTCCTTTCCTGAAACTGAAATATGACACATGTGTTCTAGAAAAAGAAGGTGACTCTCCGCCGCCTTTTGAAAACTTTTATAAAGTAATCCTTTACAAGAAGTAGCAAAGGCGACGGAGAGTCACCTTCGCATATTGGATATAATTAGAGAGAAAGTCTTTTATGGTTTTTTAGAAAATGAAATTGAAAATGAATGGTGAAATTGAAAATACGGAATATAAAGTCTTCGCTACTCTATTGTGTGCCTGAATATTATGCTCAAGGGATCTCCGGAAATATATTTTTAATCCCAGAGGAAAAATGGAACATTCATTTATTACAATGAATTACAATTACAATTGATTTTAGCGTTTCAAACTCAGGTGTCTAGTGGCGACAATCTTTTGTAACATTTTGTCACGATCGCAAAAGAAGACTATCTCTCCAACACAGAGCTCCTATTAATCATTCTATTTAATGGAAGATTTATATAAAACTACACAGATGGAGAGTTTCTCTAAGAACTTTTTCGTCTGAATTTATGTTTTCCATTCATAACACTTCTACCCAGAGAAAGATAGTCTGTTGAAAAAATATCTTTGTTACATAATTACTCGCGAGTAAAAAAGTACTCGCGATAGTTACAGTTACGCGAGTACCAGCGCGAGCAATACTCGCGTACTCACGTCGGATTTCGAGGCCTGGAGTTACAAGGGGTAATACAGGATTTGAATTTGGGCGTCACTAGTGACGTCTTCTCATTATGAGGCGTGCGATCGTGCTAGCACTCGCTATACCGCTCCTAGAGTTATTATATTAGTAATAGTGCTGAATTGACAATTAAGGATAACTTAAAGTATATTAAGTGATTATTCACCACCGATGAATTATTCAACACGCGCCCAAGTTCAATATTTCTTGCTTCACACGAGCAATGATTCACTCACCGAGCTTTGATAAACAACAAGTTATCTGAACGATTTATAGTTAATATCTATCAAAAGGAATGATTATACATTTTAGAGTGGTTTTCTCTTACCGTTCTTCTTTCTCAGAAAACATGCATAACAAAAACCTCATGAATAGCTTTTTTGATTTCATAACACCCTTGAAACGAAAACTTAAAAGCAACTTTATTATCAGATCTTTTCATGATCAAGTTCGAAAAGATATTGCGCAAGATTTTACGTCATTGAAATTATAACAATTGGATTAGACAAAAATATATATAGAAAAAAATATTCTTACTTCATTTTAATAAATAGGAAATAATGTTCAAAAATCATAGTAACTTTCAAAAGTCTTTCAAACAAAGGATTTTGTTAATTTAAATTATATTTGCAAACAACATCTGCACACAGATCAATTTAGGAAATTTTGTTAACTCATTTTAAATGTAGTTTTATGAAGATGAAATGTTATTATATAGTTAGTTGTCTTCCGTTAACTAACAAAGATGTATTTTGTTAATTGAATTCTCACATGTTACATCAATAAAACACGAAGAACTCGTAGTTAAAAAAAGAAAGCATTGCTATGCACTGAAGTCGAAGATAAGGACTGCAATGCCTCCAGTGTTTGGGGTTCACTAGTTAAATTGTCCCCCGACTTTAATAAGTAAAATTCCATCATTTGTAACAAAACTTGGAATCGCCCAGGCCAATTAGTTGTTGTCGATTTAGGCGCTTGATAAGTCGTGCAGGAGAGATTTCCTTATGTCAAGGCCTGCTGATGACAAGACCTGAATGCTTCCTCAAAAATTTTTTATACAAAAATTTAAAGATTGAAAAAAGTAGGTGTGTGACATCACGCTGCTACTTATTTACATATACTATCTATCTGAGGGGTCTGGACGGTGGGTGCTGTAAATTCTCGATTGGAAATCGCTCAAAGTTATGTTCTATTCATCTTCTTGCTATGCGTATTAATTTATGCGCAGCTTAATAGTCAGCATTTTTCACAATTTATTTTTGCACTGAAGGATATATGTGACGATTCGAAGGAAAATCACTACAAGCGATAATAGCGCTCGCATTGAGAAGTAGCGCTAAATTTATCGCTAACATTGACGAACTTAGCGATAAATATAAGCAGCACAAAAAGCGCTTTCAAGAATAATTAATTAATTATTCAAGAATAATTAATTTGTTGCTAATATATTCATCATAAATATTATTCATCTTTCCGTCTTTTTTATACGTAAGTTTACTTGTGTGTGTCAACACAACCTTCAGACATAAACTTCACAAAAAAGCCGAAGGAAACAGGTGTTATTTTATTTAAACGAAAGTGAGTATTTCAAAAGAGAACTTTCGCTACTCGTCAAGCCGAAGTTAAAATGTTTTTATTTTTCCCTTCCTACATTCATACTTCATCCTAATATTGAACCTAAAGACATTATCGATGCAGTGACAGATAAAAACGTTGTGATCAATTTAATTAAGGGTACATCTCCACCCAGTGCAAGTGAAATGTCTTTCCAAAGAATGATAATAAAGGTTTTGCTATCGAAAAAACTTTTAATGTAATGTGTCTTTAATATTGTAAAAGTTTTCTCCCAAGAGCTTATAGAATGGCAATCGAACAATCTAGAAGAAAGAATTATCGCAGATGGTTTCTACATGTGGATGCTTTTGAACTAACTTCTGTATCTTTAATCTCCAACTGAATATAGGAACCAGTCAATTAAGTTCAATTTATTACACAAGCAGGTGCTACCTATAAATGTTTCAAAATAATACATTACCAAATCGAATAACACAGTATTTTAAATTGGCTTTCAGATTTGTGCTGAAGGTGCCGGAATAACAAATAAAATAAAAAGCGTTTCGGAAACTTTTTATTTCTCGAGAAATATGTCCGCTCGTCTGTTCAGTCATAACACAATGAATCAGAGTTTATCATGTCAAAACAAGCGAGTTTGTTTTGTATTTATTGCTATTTGGCGAAAAAATAATTAAATCAATGTTATTTGAGAACTTCATAAAACAACACATGGTATGTGAAATTGTATAAACAAAAGACTTGAACAAAACTTTTTGACGATAATAATAATCTGTGCCCTTAGAGGATATTAATGATATTAACGATTTCACTTTCATCTCATTCGATATTCTGTCCATAATTAATTGAACCAACATTATTATACGAATAATTTAGTGATAAATCAAATACTTATCGCTAAAATTTAGCGCTTTTTCGTAAAGAGCGATATTTATAAGCGATAATAGTGATAATGATAAAACTACAAGCGCTAAATTTATCACTAACATTGTTACTACATTTGTAAATAAGAACAAATTAGCGCTAAAACCGATTGTTCTTTTAGCTCTATTAGCACTTTGTATAAAGCGCTATTATCGCTTGTAGTGATTTTCCCTCGAATCGTCACATATGTATACTTGTATTTTTCTTATTGTGTATTTTTAAATAGAGCTTGTCTTGAGAGACTTCTTTTGTTACACATCGGTCTCCACTTTCTGATCATGCGTGTTAAGAAAAAAATGATCGTTTCATCCATGCATATAATATGAATAAACAAAATTTCAAACATGAATTGAATTTGGGCACCTAAATTCCGATGCCCAATAGCACATTGCACTTTGGTTTTTGACCTGTATTACCCCCTGAGTTAAGACCTCAAGTAAAGACACAGTCTTTTAAGCGTGACAGAAACTGATTGCAAATGTCATAAGTATATAGCTATGTGACGGGAGGTTAATACGATGCACAAAATTTTAAAAAGTCAGCAATAAACCCAATTTAACAAAGGTTCCACCAGGGCATTAAAATCTGCAAAACACATTATGTTAACAGCACAATTTTGTAGAACAGTGATCTGTCGCACATTCATGGGATACAAGTTGACCCCAAAATACAGAAGGATCTGAAAGCCTAAAAAATTTCTGTTTCATCAATTCAATAGTATGCTTGAACTTATCAAGGAAGAGTGACTGGTGTCAAGCTATAACAGGAAATAAATCAGTTCAGCAGAAAGGAAAGTATTACCTGTAACTTTTTTATTTCTTTCTTTAGTTCAGCTTCATATTTCTCTTTCTGATTGAGATTTGTTGCATTTTGAACTTTCTGCCAGATGTCTTCAAACGCTTCTGCTCCTTCACTCACTTTTTTCAAACAACGGTCAACTTCACCTAGAATAAAGGAATTTTAAGGTCAATTTTAAGGCTAATGCAAATATGTATTTCAGAATAAATAACAATCACATGAATGAATGAAGTAATCTGTAACGTAATTATAGAGAACTTGGAAATATAAAGTTGGGGCTAAGATTTTTCTAGAAAGTAAAAATAATAATGGCACACGAGTCTGATGTGGAGAATTCGTTTTTGTTGATTAGCCATAAAATTATGAATCAATATCATATTTACTGTCAATAATGATTTTTAGCCATAAAAGCTGATATACTACCAAAACATAATGGGTTGATACAAGATTAATTCTGCGAAAGCGTGTTTATAATAATGTCGCAAATATATCTGGAAGAATTCAGAAGAAAGTAGGAAATGCTTGTTTTTCTTTAGCATGTCATTTTACTTGGGCACCTACTACTGCCTGGATTGAACTCTGTAGGCCTGTTGAAAGAGGAGCCCAATTATCTTACAATCTTACAATTTCTTGCAATACCTTATACCAGTGTGCAATGACCAAGGAACAACATTTCAGCAATGGCCTAATTCAATTTATGATGTTGTAGCCTAACAGGCATATTTTCAGGCACTTCTGTTTTTTTGGGGGAAGATTCAGTTTAAAAACAGTTTACAGTGGGTCTGGGAACCACGAGGAGAGGGTTTTCAATACGAAATTGATGTCAAGTGTAGCAATTTGAGTATGGATGCCTCCTCTCTCTTTAACCCAAAGTGGTTGAATTAAGTTGGAGAACAACAAACAAGTTTACATCAGCAGTGTAAAAGAATTTTTACATATATAACTTTGTGAAGTATTTTCCATGATTGTGACATTTCATGTTTGATTGCATAGAAAAATGTGATCTTTTTTCAGTATGTGCGCGTTCCTTGAGCTGTGTAAAACGGTTTTCAGTGAAAAAAACGGGGTGCGAAAAGGAAATAGCGTCCTCCATGATTTGGCACATTGTATTGGTGCTATTTCCTTTTTGCACCCCCTAAATGTAACCCTCCTAGGCCTAACCCTAACAACCCTGCCTGACCCTAAAACATCCTGGACGGGAGAGTGGAAAAAATAAAGAGTGACGATATCACTTGCACTTAGTAATCCTTCTAATAATTGCTGTTCAACATCTCTTTTGCACTTATTAAAATATTTTAGTGTATATCTTGTGAAGATGCATATTTCAATAACCAGCACAGGTCTGTGTCCAAAATTAGGAAGGTGATCCTTCAAGAAGATTGAGCATTTGGTAGTAATTTTGTAAGTGTCACCAATGCAAACTACATATGGAATATTAACAATGCATTCGAAAAATACAGTGAAACCCTGTGTTATTGCATTCACACACTCCATTCACAGGAAATTATTCAGGCTTTTTTGTCGCTACTTATGTTGTTTTTAAGAGTTTCATTTTTCCCATGAAAATCTAAGTACTTAAATTTGTACTGACCTTGTAATTTTCTTCTATCGGCCATTTCATTTAAGAATATTTTACCATTACTATTAATATGTTGATTAAATGAAAGGCACTTCGGATTTGAAATCGGTAATAGAGTAATTCACTGGCCGGAGATGAGATGTGGATCTTAATCGAGTTCAGAATCGTTCCGCGAAGAAGTCCTCTTTCGGGCATGCGCACATCACAAGCAAAGACAATCGGAGGTAACCGATTATTTTGCAGACTGTACGTTCATCCAGGAGAAATACACAGGCTTGTGGTTCGGGGCAGGTACCTAAGACACACTAAAGAGATCTGTATAATATCTTCAAAATAATAAAGATGGTAAACCGAGTTGTATATCGTAGAAACGATATGCGTACAGATATTCTACAAAAAAACAAAGTCCTTTTGCAAGACTGTTATAACGCAGTTTTTATTCAAAGCTAATACAACGAAAAAGCCCAGAGTTTTGTTTGCTTATGGTGCAATAAGAATATTGTTATTTTTTATATTGCGATTTTTTTCCTTGAAAATGAAAATGGTGTCAAACATTTTTTGTTTTTTTTGTTTTTGTTTTTTTTGTGTGTTCTTTTTGTGGGGATGATACGAATGTCGGCACGGAAAAGCTGCTGGACATGAAAATGAAAACGAATATAAAAAATGCTCCTGATTTGTGACGTATTTTTCTTTTTTGCGTCAAGCAAAGCCCAAAAGCGATAGTAAGGCTTCGTCCAGAGCGCAGCGAGCCTCTCCATCATTTAGGCCGATGGAAATTTTATATTAGTTTAGTGTCACCCGCCCGCATCACTTTAAGTGCCTGCGTAAAAAAGTTCATTATTTTACAAGATTTTATTATTTCAATACAAAATGACAATTTAACAAGATACATCATCCACTTCATTTGCTTGCCTACCCAACCGTAAAGCGGGGTGAATAACCTGATCTTTCCAAGAAAACGACAGTATCGATTATGGGGTGACTTCGATCAGCTTATGAGAAGCGCCAAATTACTTATAATTATATTTGACAATGTTTTTAAAGCGCCATTATTACAATATTAACAGACCACCATTTGTCATCCGCGGTAAGTGTTCGACAGCAAAAACAAAAGATATTTACAACGTTCACACATGTGTGACCCTCGTTAATATGAAACGAAATTAACATTGAAATTTCATTGTATCTCAAACAAAATGTTTGAGATCTATCATCAATGGGAAAGAGCACGCTTATTAAAATTTCTTTGGTAAGTCATTAAATCTCCCATGAGATACAACGACTTTTCACGAAGTTCTTGCGAACATGTAACTTATGGCGATATAAAACATTCGGTTTTTTCGTGTTTTTATAAACACTATATCATCGATAAAGGAGTAAGGAAAAGAAAAACAGAATATAGCGGTGAAGAACAGAATTTCTTTCAGACATATTATAATTTTCTTTACATTCAGCCTCTATACTTCACATATATACCAAAAATTTCCGGCTTAACGCTTGAATACGACGTAGAGCGATGACCAATGTGAGCGGTGAAAATTTTGATGTTTTTCGTCGTTAATTTCGGAAAAAATTGATTGTTTCGCTTGAAGACGATTCTGATGATATTTTACAATAAGAATCTATATAAATGAAAATTTTAAAAAAATGTGAAAAGCGCACTTTAATTTCAGAGTTTAAACAGTTTAATTTTTACTGATCGAAGTCACCCCGCTGATCGAAGTCACCCCACTTTACGGTACCGACCGTCGTATCCTGGTTCAAAATGTCCAAGTAGTTGCTCTTCCATGTGCGTCTAATGACTTCCCCAGAGTGTTCCGTATAATGAATGTAGCGAAATTTCGACATTCGATTAGGGATCGTCTCCAAAATATCGATTAAAATTCGCTTAATTTTATCGCTTATGATTTTTTTGTTTAGCGATTGTAAACGAATATAATGTGAATCAAATCGTTAGAATATAAGGGATTAAATTTAACCAATTTTCCTATAAGCGAATGTTAATCGATTTGCGTAAGCGATTTTAAGCGAATTGATGTTTGAAAAATACTTTGTTTGGAAATATTTTGTTTACATGCATGTATTTCTCTTGTTTCTCTTATTTTTCAGATGTTTCAGATTCAACCGGCAAAATGATTTAGCTTCTTTGAATTTGCCTAGTATTTTGTTTTCATTTTACCGACGTATTACAACAAGGTTTTTTCCGCTTTTTGAAAATCTTATCATGATTGGGTCTATCGGTGGACAAGAAAGCTAAATTATAACATCACCCAAGCCAATGTTTTCACCACTCAAACACGAAAGAAACGTTTCAGATTTTGCTCGAGATGCTCACGCTCACTGAAAATATTTTTCGAAAAGAAAATGTAAATAAAAACTAAAAACCGTTGCTATCGCCGTAATAAGAGTCACGAATCGTTATTTTCTAGCGAGCCAAATATATTACGAAAGTTTCTAAAGTTTTTTTGTTATTAAACTCGCTGATTTATAAACATACACACGTTAGGCATTCAAAATTGCGAAGACTATAATCCGTCTGCATGCATGGCGCCTGGTGCTAAATTGACAACAAATTACTTAGGCATATTTAGTGATTCGCCGCTGTTGCTAGGGAGAACGACCACCGTTGCTAAGGTAATTTTGAAATTTCCTTCGTCATACGAAATCATTTGTCCACCTTAACGAAAGAATATGAAAACATAAGTGGTACCAGTAGGACTCGTTTTCGTGTTATTCAATGAAATTAAAATCATCTTAGTTTCCAGCTCCCTTTAAAATATGATTTAAATGATTTAAAGAATGACTAACGATGGGTGTCTACACCCAATAATTGCAGGCACGATGTTCCCCAGTGAATATGTTTCTGATTGGTCAATATTTTGTACTCGTCAGCGAAATTCGTCGGAGTAGACTTGCTCGACGAAGTGAAGAAAGTTTGAGTACTGTGCTTTATATGTGAATACCGTCTTGCGAACGCTGAGTCAAAATAGAGTAAATCCTACAATTTTCCATTCTATTAAGGCCTTCCCAATAAATGCAAGATGTTTACAAAATTGTTTGAGATACGATTATGAATTTAAGACGTGCTATAAAATCACACGCCCAATACGCTTCAGGCATGTCCGGGCGCATGCGATCACACGCCATAAAATGACATAACTGGTGTACGAAGCCCTTTCAGCATCGATTTTTTTTCACAAATCACTTTTGAAAAGTTAATTCAAACCCTGGGTATTTTGTTAGAATATGAAAAGTAGGATTCACCTACTCACTACGTTTCGTTTCATTCAACGTCTATGTATGTTTATATTTTTCTCCCATGCGCAAGTTTTCGAAGTTGGAACATAACCGGGAGTATTACATCTAATTGCTATTTTGCCAAATAAAAATAAAAAGTTCATGAAAAACACTTTTTTATTGATAAGGATGTCTACACTCTCAAAAGATGTTGCGACTTCAGCATTATTTTGAAAACTCAATGTGACGGATGTATAATTACAGGTAGCACGTGTTAGTGTTTAATAATGAACTGATTACCTGGTTCTTATTCGGTTAGAGATAAAAGAAACAGCAGTTTGTTCTCAGGTTGCTACAAATAGAAACCGTCTGCTATAATTCTTTTTTGTTTAAGTTGTTCTACCCGTGAAATGAACTGGTTCACATTCAGTTTAAGAAAAAAGAAAAAAAAAAGTTTGTTTTAAAGCTACTACCAATAGGAACCGTCCCTTACAATTCTTTTTTGAGCTGTTCGATCGATATTTTGGTATATTCCTTGGGGGAATGTTTATCAGAATTTTAATCAACACTTGTGAGCGATATAGAATCAAACAAGCGATTCGAGTAAAGCGGAAAAGTGATTCATGTGAAGTGGAAAAGCGATTAAGTGCTAGTGATTAAGTTTAGTGGATTTTTATCGATTTTTGCCGATGATAAGCGAATTATAAGCGAAAAATAAACGATTTAAATGATTGAAAATTTGTTTGATAGTTTGTACAAATCGCTTAAATATTAAAGTAAGCGATTCATTAAGCGCTTTTTCCGAAAATCGCTGGCGTAAATTCGCTAATAAGCGCTTATTATATCGCTTATAATTTGGAGACGATCCCTTACGTAATCGAAGTAGACATTAATTTTTGCAGGGTTTTGGAATAATAGAGTTATGTATGGTTTCGATTTCTATCAGATACATACTGAAAAAGCCAACTTTGCGTAATACCTAATTTGCAAAAATTTCTTGAAAATTTCTTCTTTGTCAATGTAGTTGAAGAAAAAGCAGGTCTGAAGTAATTTGAAAGCTCGAGTTAGTACCGTTCAGGCAGGCAGGATCTCAGTGATTATAATAATGCAAAATGGCGTATTTGATGTGTTCTCCGGCTATGTATGGCATTAGAACAAAATTAATGAATAATGAAAACATGCCGCATGACATTTTCAGGAGTTAAGTGACGCTAAACTAATATAAAATTTCCATCGGCCTTAAAGCCTCCGTCCGCTAATAGAGCCTCTGTTAAAAGACTTGATGAGCAGTTTATGACATAAAATATATATGATAGGGGGGAATCATTTATCAAATCATGTTATTTCGATTATTGCCAATACTTTTTAGGAAACAAACATATCTTACAATTTATAGTGAAGTCTCAAAAACATAAAAACTTTGAAAACAACGGTCTGACAGAACCGATGGATGACATCAATGCATTTCCTCCGCAGAGCTCTTCGACTACCGTGAGTTGGGGCGAGATTCAATATGGAAAAATAAAGCTGCATCTGGTCAATAATTTAAATATATATATATACTGTGAGTTGGGGCGTGATTCAACATGCCAAAATCAAGCTGCATCTGGTCAATAATTTAAATACATTACATTTCTAAAACTAAACTAAGTTATACAGCACAAAAAAGATTTAAAGCAATCATAACATTCATGAATGGTTACCTTTTAGAGAGACTCTGTCTATTAAAATGTCACGATCCATTTCAGCTAATCTCGTTAACCGGCTTCAAATGTTTTGACATCAAAATAACTGCGCTGAACAAAACGCATTTTGCAATAGGAATGTTGTTTTAGTTTCTCTGTGAGAAAAATTTTTTCATAAGTTTCATGTCGGTTCGTTAGATTTTGATATACGATTTAAGGTAGAAGTTGTTATAAGAAATAGTTTAAAATTTCATGTTTTGACAGGTTAGTATAGTATTTCATAAATGATCAGCGGTCTTTTTTGTGTGAATCACAACAACACACACGGCTGCTTGAAAATGAAAGTGCATGCCTGGTTTCTACATTGCAAATCGGTTAAGTTGAACCTATTAGGATGAGATAGTCTAGTCATATCATTGTGAAAAATGTTGTAGTTTGCATTTAGATTTTCAAATTTTTGTGTTGTCTCTCGTTCGCCATATTTTACCCCCTGTAGAAAACATGAAAAATACTCCAAAAGAAGTTACTTTTGTTTCATTAACGGGGGCCACTGAAGAAGATTTTCCATCCCTCGAATTCATTGTCCAGTGGTGAATCCTTTCTCATGACGACACACACACGGTAAGACCCGCTGGTAAGCTTTGTAAACGTGCTCGACTGTACAAAGTCTTTTAACTTGTGTTGGGATTTGAAGAGCTCAAAGGCAATTTACATTCGGCATTTGTAAAAATGTAAAAAAAAAATTATTGTAGAGTGTAGTATAGATTATATCTATATGGTTCAGATATGCAATGTTGTTGTTTTGAAATTTGAAATTACTTTGTTGAATGTTGTGGTCTGGATAATGGTGCTGTTGAATCTCGCCCCACAGAGCTGAATCTCTGTGATGTGTAGGCTTCTTCAGTTAGGAACAACAATAAGATAAGAATGGAAGGATCCCTCAAATGAGGTAGCAATCTAGTGATACCATTATGAAATCTATCTGGAATATCAAGGCATCCAAACCCCTAATACATGCTAATCAACATCGTTTGTGACATCACAGGTTTGACAATCATCAGAATCTCCAAATATGGTCATATTTTGTATATACATGATAACGTTTAATGGCACTATCGATGACATTTACTTCTTTCCACCTTAGCAACGTGTTCTGAGATCTTTTAGACTATAATAATTAGTTTTTACATAGTAAAGTTGATATATCAGGCTCTAGAGCAAAAAAGCTATAGCTCATAAAACACTTCCAAATCACCAAAAAATCACCAAAAATTCCCCTCAATTTCCTCACTTCAATCGAAGGATCCCTCATGCTATTGTTGTTATAACCAGTTAGGCACAACAAGGAAACAAGGGAACCTGTGATTAAGGGATTTTTTAAAGATCCATAATGTTTAGACTGCATTTATGAGTGAACCAAACATATTGAACCGAATCAACTGGTAAACATTGCATATAAAAGTGCCTACAGGGTCAGGGGGTAATACAGGATTTGAATTTGACCAATCAGTCTCCCTAAGCAAAAACCATAGCAGCTATCTCAGGGGTCTAGATGGTGGGCACTGTAAATTTTCGATTTGTGGCACTATGCTTGCCTAAAATCGCTCAAAGTTATGTTCGTATTTATAATTTATCTTCTTGTTATGCGTATTAATTTTCACGCAATATTTTGTACTGAAGGAATATGGCATGGATAATAAAGGGAGAGTACTTGTATTTTTAGCTGTTATTGTGTATTTTCAAATGGAGCTTGTCTCGGGAGACTTCTTTTGTTATACATCCAGTCTCCGTGTTCTGATCAAGCATGTTCAGAACAAAAATGATTCTTTCATCCATGCATCAGCCTTCTCAATTTGTGAATCAGTATCAGCAGCATGATAGATCGCGCCGCTAAACTATCCCAAGGCGCACGTTGTCACGCACCTACTTTTTTTCAACCTTTAAATTTGTGTATTAAAACATTTTTTGTTCATGTTATCATAACTATGTTGTAGATTCATTCTGTGATTACTGTTTTTGGTTTAATTCTTTCACACTGTACTTCCTTTTTAAATTCTTTGTAAATTACATTGATTTATTAGAAATGTATTATCATTCTTAAAAGAAAATCTAGATGAATGATATAAAATGTCACTACGGCGAAGTGCATCAGGTGGTAACTTACGAAGTTCATCACCAAATGTCAGCAAGACAAGTTCTCAAAAAGCACGTTTATCTGCAAGATCTAGCCAAGTATAGAAATATTTCTTAAATTTGTTTTAGTGTGAAACCGATGAAAATACGATGTTCTTTTTGTTAGTGTTTTTTGTTTTCATAGACGAAACGTAATTACTTATAGCAAACTTTATGTCTTAGGTAGAATGGAATTGTGATTTTTTTATAGGGATCAGATGTCTCAGATTTCTTATATGTTTCCCCAATGAAGCAAAATAGCAAGCAGTACACTAAAGGTAAGTTTATATTTATTTTTGCAATCACTGATGTATGTATTCAGGCATATTTCCAAGCATTTTTAGCTATTACTGTTTTGTTTGTAAGATTGAGTTTAAAAGCAGTTTGCAGGGGGTCCAGGAGGGGGATGTCTCCGGAAGCTCTCCCATTCTATAGATTTCTGCGATTTCAAACAGCTTTACAGTCACTCTAACTCTGTTTCTTTTTTTCACATTATCAACGTATATAGTTAGGTAATTACTTTACTCTTATTCTGCAGAACTCTTGCGAGAAGGATCTTCAAACTGAACAACATAGCTTTTTGAATTATAAAAAAGGCACAGGTGTGCGTTTATGCTATGTGTACGTGTTTATGTTTCATTCATTTATGTTACGTAATTTTCTTTTTCTTCTCAAGTTTTTTTCGTCACCACTTAAAACTGTTGATTTAAAAATCACAGCAAGAAGACCCCGTGGCACTCTAGAGTGGCTGAGAATCTTGTTAGGGCAAATGCTGTACAAATGATCCAAAGTCAATGGATGAAATGGACTTTTCTCATGTTTTTGTAAAAGTTGAAGTTTCAAATTGATAGGATTGAGTTATACGGTAGTAGAAAAGTGCTTGGAAATATGCCTGGTATTGTTTTTAGCAAATTAAAAGACTGGTCTACTCAAAAAATTACTTCTCTTGAAAAAGTTGTAATGGTTTATTTTATAAGTGAGCATTGTTGTTTTGTTTTTGCTCACAAAATCATCTATTGATGTATATTCAGCTTTTTACTTATCTTCTTCTCTTACTGCATCTTTTGTATGACATCATAATGGTGATGTGTTTAAGAATAAAAATTGAATGAAATGAAGTCATGAAAATCAATTGCAATAAGCTTAGTTACCTCTGACATGAAATATTCTTGAGGGCACAAAATAACACTTAAGTTTATATTGATACATAAATCATATGCTGTAAACATTTCTTATGCAATGCAAATCTTTCTAATTATGAACAGACTTCCTAAATCATAAACACAAAAAGTAAGCAAAGATTTTGATCACGTAAAATATATGATCCAATAACTGAATGCAGTAAATTGCGATATAAGATTTGCTATGTTTTGTTGAAAATTGACAGTTATATATAACTTAAAAACTGATCACCAACGAAAGGTTGATCAACAAAACACATAGTGGGCTAAATGACATGAATAATTACTTGACTTTGATATCAGTACTGCATTTCTAACATTCATACAAGTATACAAAATCAGCTTTAGTAGACACACATATTATATGATGTTGGAACTGAGGGGGAAACTGAGCTTAAGTATCCAGAGCTTAAAAAGCATAACAAACAGCCCATACACAAAACAAGTTCATAATGGTTTCTTTGCTCACATGCATGACAAGCAAGTTTCATGTAAAAACAAATGAAATTTCAAAATAAATCACGCTTAGTTATGGACAGCAGAAAATAAAGAAAAGCTGAAACTGGTTGTGAAGTATTTCTTGCTTTTGCAGAAATCCTAATAATTCACTATTAAGCACTGTTTTTTTAGGATTTCCAAAATAAGGAAATTTATGTTCATTTGATTTGCACCATAGTCATTGAATAACTTTGTCTGTGTTATATTACACCATTCATGCTTAGAAACTATATGTCTAGTATTTATCTCAAGGCCATAGTTATTTAATATTTCGTTCAGCGTAACAGACTTAAGAAAAATAGCGATGCGGAATGCAGGCATTATTCATTATGCATTATTTTGCATGACATGCAATGCGCATTTATTAACGATAATGTACTATAAGGCGGATTTTAGAACAGACCTTTTCATAAATGTTATGAAGTATTACACAATGTTAACGAGCCATTCTCTATTTATTTACGTTGAATACATCAGGTGTGTTTGTTTCTTTTTTTCATGCTATATTAACATTTGTCTAGACAGTCAAGTAAAAGAAAGTCACGTCGCGACATGTATCTTAGCAACGTTTATGTTCAAGATGATCATATTATTCTAAAATTTCGGTCACCACTTATGTTGATGACGTAGTTTTTTTCTTCTTTGTAATAAATTGTTGTGCGGATTTCAATTTCTTTATAGGTCTCTAACATGTAAAAAAATCAAAACTTCTGGTTACAAAAAAATGAAATAAAAATTTTTGAACAATGATGGAGAGCATATCGATTGCCGTCGCAAATTCTGATGTATATTTCAATTTAAAGGAGAACAAAAATAAGAATAAAAGAATAAAAAGAATAAAAAATACATCAACTTGAGCAACGAAGGAAAAGCTCTACGGAGATAAGGAGACATATATGCACTAAAACATAAAAAAACATCTTTTACAAAGCTTCATTAAAATGAAAATATGTGAAGAAATAACTATTTCGTAAATCTCTCCACCGTTGTTCCGATGAATTTGATTTGAAGATCTATTTACAATTCCGTTTGCAACGACAGAGGAAAGATTTACGAAACCAGGGCATAAAACTGCCAAGAGTGATTATTAAATGGAAATATATATTAAAACATTATCAATGGTGAAGTTCCTTTCACAAAAGCATGATAATGTACACAACGAGGTTCCTCTATAATGTTTTTGTTTTGTTTTGTTTTAGTTGAGTTTTTTAAAGATGCTTTAAGTTGTAAAAATAATGTTTTTTAATGCGAATTATTTGTCCGAAAAATTATAATGGGGGCGGGTTTCGCTGAACAAAGTATTAAATAACTATGGCCCAAAGTTCGTCTTGACATACTTCGCATTAAAAATAAACAATGTGCCACCATTAGTTGTGCCAACAGAAAAAAAATTAAAATTCATAAACTGTGAAGGACAAAACTTTCAGGAAAAGATAATAAGAGAAGAAAATATATTTGTTTGTCACTTATGTTTTGAAGGAGATTTGGGTATTATACTGCATACTTTAAAGTGACCAAATTTCCCTGATTTTGTGGTTTACGAGGTCGTCCATGAAATTTAATTCCTACGGTATGAAGTATTTTGGTCATCTGGGAAATTAAATTCCTGCCAAATATTTAACTGGCCACGATCTGTTATTGCATCAACCTTTTTGTAACTCAGGTAATTCAAATCTTTAGCTTCTACGGCACAAGCCACAACACCAAGATGAATTGTCAATACATCATGTTTCCAAACTTTCAATGCGTTTGTAGTGTTTCCTATGGTTTCTTGTGTTGATTCTACATCATTTTCATGTTCACTTTCACAAGGCTCATTATTGACACATTTTGAAATGACTGTTATTTTATCCCTTGAAAATTTTCGATCCTCATCTTTTCATCTTCTGTATTTTCTTCATCATCGTTAATAAAATTTTCAAACGTTTCTTGTTAATTTTCATTTAATAAAAAAACACTATCTCCATAATTAAGATGGCAGAGAAAAGATCACTAGACTTTTGAAAAAAATATTTTGTGAATTTTTCTGAATTTGAATGTTAGTTAAATATAAAAATTTGGAGTATATATAGCAGTCCTTTCAGCAGGAAAATATAAAGTCAAAACATTGTATGATATAATTTTCATTGGATGAAGAATTTTACCCATATATAGATTTGATAATAAGTTGACTGATGAAAAAATCGTTGAATAAATCCGAAATAACAACATAACACTGAGAGAGAAATCAAATCCAACGATACAAAAACACAAGTTAATGTAAAATGAAAATATACATTAAAACATGTCTAGCATGTCTCTTTCTTTGAACTTACATACATTCACAATACAACACATTAAACTATTGAAGAAAATTAAGAGAGGTTGACAATACACAGATATTATGCTATTATGAAAACTATAGGAGTGCTAGTGACTACGGTTTAGGTTTTTCCTTCACTGATACTCTTACAGTCCAGTCCTTCTTGTGCTTCTTACAAAAATGCAAAATGTTTTCTTTCTGCAGTATTGAATGGATTGATGCTTGTGTACTAATGATAAGTTAGTTATCTACCATAAATCATCATTGTAGATTTTTGCATTTTATTTTCTAGATGGAACTCCAAAGACCAAAACAGTTAAAAATAAAGACTCGAAACCAATCAAACCGAAAATAACACAATCTTTAAATTTACCCCACAATGGCAGGTGATCATAATATTTAGTTGAAGGGAAACTAATGTTTTTTGGAAGAGTTTCAAAAATAAATAATTTCAAAAAAAGAATCATTTCATTCCTGAGGTATTGCTATTTAAAGTTTTTTACAAGACATCACAACATTCAAGAATTTCAAGAAAAAATAACCTAAAAGCATAAAAGACATGGTACCTTAAAAATGCCAATAGATGCTGAAATTAGATTTTCTAGATGAGATTCCTATATTGATTAATGAAAGAATTACCTATGATCAAACATGTATGTAAGATATGTTTGAGCTTATACCCTGCAAAATGAAACAGCAAGATGACCTAACATAGCAAAGCAGTGAGTTCCAACACTCTTTTATACTCTATCACTCCCCTCAAATTTTGTCAAAATAATGGTTAATGAATGTTCAACTGAAATCTATGTGAAACAGGAAGCAAATTTTGTGTGCAAAATAATCCGGACAAAAGTTATTACTTTTATATACACAAATCTTACGTTTTCTCTAGCCTGCTTTCCATACTCTTTGATTATAATTGTCAACATGAACTAGTAAAAATTTGAACTTTAAGTTAAATGAGGCAATGAAGCTTTGAACCACTGTGTTAGCCAAATTTTGGGCTAACATGGAAATACTATAAAAGGTATAGATAAATGAACCTGATTTATTTTCAAAAAAAACCATCAAAACAACAAAAAAACAAGCTGCCTAAAAATCTAAATCTCCAAACTGCAAAACATGACTATCTCCAAATCTTATTCACTATTTTCTAACAATATTTACCTTTGCATCTAAGTGTCTAAATCATGCTCTATACTATATTTTTAAAGCAAGTTTCATATATATGTAGTGAGTTTGCAGTTATGCAACCTTTGCCCACCCATGATGATCTTGTTTTCTTTTAGTACTTCAGGAAGATTGTCAGCTAAGAGACCAGCTTGGTCAATGAAGCAACCTGTTGATGATACAGTGAGTGCCAACACTCTTATATATCGCTCCTCTCAAATTTTGTCATAATAATGGTTAGTCAATGAATTATTCTCATAGAGAAAAAGTGTACTACATTTATTTGTTTGCTTTACAGCTTTATTTTGATAGAATTTCATTGTTTGTTAACAGCTTTTGCAGAATGATGTGATAAAGTGAAATGTGTTTATGATTTAATTACAGCCCAGAAGCGAAATTTCATCCACCAGTACGTTTAATCTTCCGACACGACCTTCCATTGACGATTTCCTAGACTTTCAAGATCTAAGTCCTGACCAGTATGTTTCAGACAAAATGAAAACAGATGTTAACATGAATGGCAATCGGAAAAGCTTACTTGAATTTCTATCAGAAGACACCCCAAGGACAGATTTTAGCAATGACCATAAAAACTTTCTGCATGACTCATTGAAGTCAAAAAGTAATGCTGACTCTCTTGAAAATAAGCTCATAATTGAAGACATTTCCGATCAAGCTAATGATGAGATTGCAAGCTGGAGTAGTGGATCCAACAAAAACAACATTAAAAAACAAAGAACAACCTCTTTAAGTTCAAGAAGTAGTGAAAATTCAAAACAGAGTGCGAAATCTGCAACCAATTCATCACTATTTAATTCCAAGAAGCAAAAAAGCAAAAATAACTATGAGCATTCAAAGCAAAAAGCTGCTGCCCATTTTTCTGGGAATGTAAAGGTTAGAAAAAGTCAGAAAAATCCCAATGTGCTTAACAAGGAAAAAGCTGCAAAAATAATTCAGCTCTGGTGGCACAAAGTACGTATTCGAAATACCGCTGGTCGAGCTGCGATGGAACGAATGATGGAAAATAAACGGTTGGAAATTGAAAAAAGGCTTGCTGAACAGCATAGACAGGTAACTTTAACTTTACTCTACAATTCAAGCCCATTAGAAATGCATTTTGTGACCATTTGAAAATATGGCGTAACATTGCTCTTTCTTACTCTTGGTTACAATGTAAGAAGTTCATATGTTTTCAAATTACATTCACTTTCACAGGCGCACTAAACTAAAAAAAAGTTCATTTTTGTGCGCTATTTGAAACAGCTTTTAAAATGCTGAAAGTCATTTTTTGTTCCTGAGATATTGTCGTTTAAAGGTTTTTTTTCGAAACATGATTTCCATGGCAACGTGACATCACAACGTTCAAAAAGATATTGCTGACATTTAAATATATATGTGAATAACTCAGAATTTTTTAACGATATATTTTAGAACATTGCATGTACATTGGTAAATAACTGCAGTCGTGAAAATAGCAAAGAAATTTATTTTCATTGTTACTTCGGCTCGGTTCCAGGTCTCTATTATTTTTGGCTGACAAAGCTATATATCAGCATCCATCACTGTTACTATGGCGTATTTTGCTTTAACTTACGTCCAGTAAAAACTGTTCCTTTTTCTAAAATTTCTTTTCCCTTATCTGAGCAGATCTCCATTTATAGGTTTGTCAGCGAAAAACAGAGGAGACCTGGAAACAAACCCAGGGTAGCTATGACAACAATTATTTTTAGTAATTTGATACCTATAGGTTTTTGCCACTACACATACAAAATTCTAGCAGTGTATCACTAATATTTCTTCAGTTATTTACATATTTGTATGTCAGCAATTTCATTTTGAACATTGTGATGTCACATTGCCATGGAGATCAAGTTTTGAGCAAAAATTTTAAATGACAATATCTCGGGATCGAAAAATGATTTTTTGAAAATTCAAAAACTGACTTTTTAGAAAATTCTTCCAAATAGTACACAAAAATCAGTTTTGATTTTTTGACTGTAGTTCCCCTTCAAGTGTAATTATGCTTACGTAATAATTAAGTCATAAAGATTGCGCTGTAAGAATTTTAAGATTGTGCCTCATCTCTTATTTTTTTTTAGAAATTTTTGTGAGGAATAGCCAAGTTCAACCTCCAATAAAAACATTTTTTTTATGTTGGTTTTTCCATGTTTTTTGAATTTTTACAGCATAAAACAAAATTTTAGAATTCTTACAACATAATCTTTATTCCTTACTTCTTACACTAATACAAGCATAATTAAGCTTATGGGAACGTAATTTCTAGAACTCTTACGGCGTTAGGCTTAAGAACTCTTACGTAAGCATAATTAAAAAAAAAGAATGAATCTCTTAGGCTTTAAGAAAAATAATATTACACGTAATATGCAATGGTCCCTTTTCACTTTCCATGCCACATGAAATAAAAGATTTCTTTTGAATTCTAAAAATTTGTAAGAGGTATTACACATAATGATTCAGGGATACTTTGTATCAAGTCTTGGCTACTTTTATACAGTAAACATTTTATGCCTTTTGCTATACAGCTTACAGCTTATGCTTCTTTAAGAAAAATTGCAGTGGCAATCAGTACTCACTCAATTTAGACTCTATTATGTGCCACTGTGCCACTCACACCACACAAATGTGGCAACATTACCGAAGTAACTATGGATAATATCAACCTTGTCAAGTGTAAATTTCTCACATATCATAATTTATATATAGATGATATTCCCTTAACTTGATTTTTTTCTTTAATCATTTTAGGAATATCAACAACAAGTGCATGAGTTTGAACAAGTCAAACAGAAAGAACAAAAAGCAAGGATAGCAAGACAAAAAATAATTGATGAAATGCACAGTAAACGTAATGGCAATCTGAAGCCAAAAGCGAAACTAAAAACTCAGGTAATCTCTTTGCTCACCAACTTTTCAGTCTTTCTGAAAGAGATTTCTCACACATCTCCATTCCCTCCAAAAGCCAACTTAACTTAAAGGAAGAAATTTTTGATTTTTTGTTGTCGGTTATAATATATAAAGTAGCGAGTGCACATCCCACTTTTATTTTAGAGTGATAGATTTCTTTTAATTTACAGTCAAATTCTTCTTATCAGTTCATAAAACCACAATTAGGCAAGAAGTGTTTTTTTCTAGCATCCCAGGTAAAAACATTTTACCGTGTCTAACAAAGAAAATGATGTGTCCAATCCCCTCCTTCCCAAGGTTTTGGTGACGTCATAACTGCACCACCCAAAATTATTTAGGCCAAAATTCCAATTCCAATTCAAATCCTCAATGAGGAACTCACCTGCACTTTGTTGAAAAGTTTGTTTCGTTTTCACTTCAAGCCAAATTTTTTGTTTGTTTGTTTTTTGTTTATGTAATACTCAAGATTATTTTATCATCAGCAAGGGAATAAAAATCTTCAGGATACTTAAATTGCAAAACATTTGAAATTAGTGTTTTTGTGACGGACAAATAGTAGATCATCAAGCTTAATGTTTCTTTTTTTCTAGAAGTATGAAGATAGTCGAAATTCCAATCCTCAGAAAAAATCGAAAAAGGTTCCTGAGATTCTTGAATTTCCAGATGATCCTCGTCCAACTACTGCAAGTAGTGTTGGTCGGAAAGTCGATGAAATCTTTGAAGTGAGTTTTTTAAGTGTAGTCTCAGTGTAATACTCTGAGAAATTAATTTATGGTAATGAACTTGTCCTCGTTAGATAAAGTATTTGTTTCAAAAAGGAATTCCTCATCAGTATCTGTAGTGCCTTTTTACTATCAATTATTCTTTTTCTCATTCTTCTTTCTTATAATTGAATTTGTCAAGAAAAAATCTCCTTCACAGAAATTGTAAAAGATTCATGCTTCATTTCCAGTATAATTATGATATTGATATAATAAGATTTTTTGTAGCTTTCTAGTCGTGGCAGCAACAGCTCATTTTCACCACGTGTAGTCAAGTCTCCTCCTCTTCCAAATGATGATGACGCTGCATCAACATTGGTTTCAGAAAGGCCACAAGGTAGCCGAAAAACCTATGATGATTTGTTGAACACTTTAAAGGAACTGGAAGATGATCCAATTGAGTTTCGAGATTCACCATTACTGAAAACGTTTGGTTAGTGTCCTTGTTTTCTTAAAACCTTATTCTAAAATTCAAAGTTTTGGAATAGAAAAAAGATAAGCTGAAAACTCTATTTAACAAAATCATTCAATTTTGTCATTGGCCTTAAGACAAGTCCATGGGTCTTAAGGAATGCTTTAGAAAAATATGGCAATTTGAACAATTGAAGTTAAATTGTAGGTAAGCTTGAGAAACTTCTCTGAACAAAGTGAACAAAATGCTTTGATAAAAACAACTATGACAGTTCTGTAATGTAAATAAAAACAACTATGACAGTCCTGTAATGTAAATAAAAACAGCAACATCTATCACCAAGTGTTTTTAGCTAAATATCAGTTGAAGGATTTTTTAGTGGTAGTTTTCTTAGTAATATTAGTGATAGATAACGAAAAGCTTTGGCACAAGTAAACTACACAGGTCTCATGTTATTCTTTTACCATGTCAGACATGAATGGTTTAGTTTTGAATTGCTTATTGATTGCTTTTGATTTTTATATCTGATATCCAGCATTTGCCTTGTTGTTTGTTTTTTTTTTTGAAAATGAGTCTTTTTGGTGCATGTTTTCACTTGTGCCATTTTAGATAAGAAAGATCAAGATTTTATGCGTAACTCAGTTGCTTACCTAAAAGAGAATGATGCAATGACGCATGATGAAAAGCCATCACCAAACTCATTCTTATCAGCGGACAAGCTGAAAACAATCATGAGTTTTCTCGATGAAGTTGAAAAAGTGGAAGATGATGTGAGGAGTGAAGTGTTAAGTGTATGTTTATTTGTCTTTATTGGGATGAAATAACAAGAGTATAACATGATAACTTGCTAGATACCAAAGAAAAGTTTTGCCTTATCAACTCAGTTAAAATGTAAAGTCAGCTGATTGCTTTTCAATCCTCGTAAATGAGTCCCTATTCAAGTCAAGAGCTGCAAAGAAAGGGCCAGGATATACCGTATCCTTCTCCAGCAAAGGCCTTCTTTGAGTAATGTCAATCAAAGGCTAATTCAAAAAGAATGTCCAATTGGAATCCATTAGTTTAAAATCTTTCATTGCATTATTTTATACAACCTTTTTTTTTTTCTTTTCATTTTACAGCAGTCCCGAGATTTCTACCCAGCACCACAGATTATCACGGAAGAAGAAATAAGTCCAGCAAAAGATTCGATGATCAGTTCTGCATCACAAGTAGCTTCTGATATCAGCAATGCAATCACAGCACACAAGTTAGAAATTGATGAAAAGAAACGAACAGTAGACATGATGAAAAAGGCTTTGGTATAATCATGATTTTTATTTATAATGTTATTAGTGTTTTGTTATGAGAGGAATAGATAACTAATTCTTAAATTTTGTTGTTCCAGGGTATTTCGATAACACGTAATAAAATGTTATCTGAATAATATTAATATATGCAATATTCAATGTTGTTATCCTTAACAAGAACAAAGGAAATAAATATTAATTCTGGTTTTGTAAACAGTATTACATAGATATTATAATGATAATATAATTTTGATGTGAAAATTCTTTCAGCATTGCAAAATGTTGTTGCATAAGTAAGCATAAGCAATATTATCTTATCCGTGCAAAATTTTAGGACCAACAAAAAGAATTCACGACAATACAAATACGTGAGATGGACAAGGAGCAGAAGCAACAGCTTGCAATACAACGTCAAGAATACGAAGCTACGATTCAACGTCATTTATCATTTATTGACCAACTGATCGATGATAAGAAGGTTTTGACACAACGATGTGAAGATTTAGTGGTGAAACTAAAAGAAATGGATCAAAAATATTCAACCAAGATAAAGCAGATGACAGAAAGGTAATCAATTCATTGTCATAATAGTTGATTTCTTATCATTTTTCATGTTTTATGGGAAATGTTATCTAATCTTTTGGTGTATGTGAAGGCTATAAACCTATGTTGTTTTAGTCATGCTGTGGAGTTAAAAAAACAAAAAGAGATTGCTGATGCTGCTGAAAAAATACGGCGTGAGAAATGGATAAAAGATAAAACACAGGAAATCAAAGAGATGACGGTGAAAGGGCTAGAACCTGACATCCAAAAACTCATTGCGAAACATAAAGCAGAAATTAAAAAAATTAAAGCCATGAAACAGGTCTGTATTTTATGATTTCCATCCATAAAATTAAATCTAATTTATTAGTTTTTATTTACAGTAGAATCCCGTTCACTCGTACCCTGGTTAAGTAGGACTTTCGCTAAGTCGGACTGATTTTCCATTCCCCTTGAGAGTACGTCCCTTATCGAGAGCTCCACTTAATTAGTACATTCGCTAAGTCGGACACTTTTTCTGTTCCCCTTGAGAGTACGAGTTAACGGGATTCTACTGTATTAAAGTTTCAATTGAGATAGCTTCATCAATTCTCATAAAATTATTACCAAAGAAGCTGCTAATACCGGGTGTGCCAGAAAAAACACCACTAATATTCAATTTTTGACGTACGCTTTTCTAGTTACCGAAATCATTTCAAATCTTAACAAAATAGTATTCAGGCTATTCTCAATCAACTGTGAAATTTTGATAAAGAAACAACAATTTTTATGGAAGATATGACTTTATTAAAAAAGGATGTATAATTTTCAATGTTTACAGAATTGACGTCAAAATCTTAACAGCATAACTATCTATTTACAAAACAACTCTCAACTAAAGCCAAATGATAACATGTAAAACATGTTTAACTATTAACATAAAAAAAGTATGAAATTGTTACAAAATTTATAAAAGTTATCAAAATTGTAGTTTGATAGATGATCCATTGCTATCTTTCACTGCACGTAGTCTTCCAGTGAACTCATTCATAGCTTTCCTAATCTCTTGAACATTCGATGCGCATCCTTTCCATGCCGATTTAATTTTTGCCATCATTTCTTTTTCGTCTTAAAATGGCTTGTTTATCCTGTTCATATAAACTCTGGTTTTGACTTGATTCGAAAAATAATAATCCAGAGGATTTGTGTCTGGGGAATTTGGAGGCCATTGGTCGGCATGGTATGGTATGGTTTCCTCCAGAAATTCTTGGACAAGGTTGCTGGTATGTGATGATGCTCCATCTTGAATAAAAATCCAGTCATTCCTTGGATAAATTTTTTCTATAGCTGGAAATAACTGTTTCTTCAAATGATTTTTATAGTTTGCATTGACTTTGATGCCATGCTTACCAACGAATATCGGTTTAGTCACCCCATACCAAGTCAAACCAGCGGAAACCATTACTTTAACAGATTATTACTTGTGTGATAAATATTTTCATCAGGAACATCTTGTTTTTTTTCTGGCACACCTGGTATTATTTCCCTAGTGTACTCAGATGTGCAGAACTGTTCTAACAAAACATTGCCTGTTCCAAATCTAAAGTGGCTTAAACTGTGTGGGTTATTCCCATCGTTGAACTATGACCTCTTGTTTTGTGTGGCAAGTGTTCTAGTACTTATCCATCCTGCTAGTTTTGTAAATAGGATTATTGATTGTTAATATGTTTCATTCTTCTTTGTTTTGGCTTTGGTTGTCTGTATTTCTTGTTTTCTACATTGCCAAATTTTTTCCTGTCCTCATACTTTCTCCAGTGCGTTGCAGTGAATCTGATTTTTTAGGGTGAGATACTGGAGGTGGATGAGAGAGTTGGTCGTAAATATATTCAGCAAATCGAACAACTACGAAATGAATTGGAGAAAGAGAAGGAAATGGCTGTGAGAAAGGAAAGGGAAAATGCTCGCTTAAGGTACTGATGCTTTATCAAACTTGATTTTCTTCTCTATCTATTATAATCTGGTCTAGGTTATTGATTATGGTTCAGGTGCTTAGAAGAAGTGTTTACTAAGAATTCTATTATTCTTGTGATAAAATCTATTAATCTAATGATCAATTAATGTCTGTGGCAGTGGAAGGCCTTCAGCTAAGGATTGACAAATTGAGGCTTGGAAAAGTACTATTAAAAAGTCTTTCATGACAATTTTGGTATTATTGCAAGTGTAATAAATGTTCCATTAACGGTCTTGAATTCTAAAATAATTTAATTCACTTTTCACGCCAGTCCCAAATTTAGCGCCTATTCCTTTTATTTCGGCCTAGATAAAAGATAGTACCCAACCCTAATGATTTTTTTGGCAACGGTTAAATATGAGGTATACAATTTTAACGTTATTTTTAAAATACATGAAAAACCAAGAAACTTGATTTTAACCAATATAACGATGTCGTCACTATGGATTTTTTGTCAAAAAATAATATCTCAATCGAAAGTTCATGAAAAACCTATAAACATCAAACTTTTTCATCAACGCATGTTTTCGAAAAATATTACTGAGGTTGTAAGCTTCTCACTGATTAAAATTTTGAAGTACACAGACCCTTGCATTGCGGTACAGGAAAAAGTATTTCAAAGTATGATAATAGCTTATACCCCAATAAGCCCAATTTCTACAATTAGCTCAATTTTCCCTCGTCGTAAGGACAAAGACGAGTAAGAAGTAAATGAGTGATAGTTTCAATTTATGGAAAAGTCTATTAACAAATCAGACAACTAAAACAAAATTATGTCTCAGATAATTTGTCGCTTGATGGAGTGATGTCTGGTCACACTTCCTCTGTAGATGGAGTGATACGCATAGTTGTTTTTTTTTTAGGTTTGAAGATCAGCTACGTGAAGAAGAAAACCAATATCAGCAACAGCGTCGACGTTTGTATAACGAAATCGAAGAAGAGAAAGAACGTTTAAACGAACAAATTCAAAATATCAAGAAAGAATACGAAGAGAAACGGCAGGCATACGAAACATCTTCAAAGCAAACGTTGAGTTCTGCAATAAAAGATTATGAAAAGCAACTGGCAGATGTCCAAAGAGTTCATGAGGTATGTAGAAGCTGGTGTTTTCAAGGAATGATGGTCTGGGACGAGTTTAGGAAGCGTAACATGACTTCTTAGAGTCATAGCGGGAAAATAAATTTGATTATTTTTCTAATAATAGGCAGAGATGAAAAATTACAAAGAGCAAGTTGATATTGAGAAACAACAGTGGATTGAAAATTATATGAAAAAACAGGACACCCATCTGCTGACTAAAGAAAGAGAGCTGAAGGTATTAAGGACTTCTAACATACAATAGTAAATCGAAGGAATTGGAACCCTTACAATTTGGAATTGGAACATTTGACACAGTTCGTCATATCTACCCAGTGTGCACATTTGTTGAAAAGTCGCTGTGAAGGAGTGTGTTTCTATAGAAATGTACACACTATTTCAATGTTATTACTCTTCATGGTGGTTAGTACTTTTTTTTATACTTTTAGGAAGGCGTGCGTGATGCCCGCGATAAAGAAATTGAGATGGTGATTGCTCGTTTGGAACAGGAAACTGCTTTGAATAGAGAAGAAGCTGAGCGTGCTGCAGAGAATCGCATCAAGTAAATACTTGCTTCATTATTATTTCACATAAGATGGTATTGTCCAGACAGTTAGATCATTTAATCCGTCAGATCAGATCTTCTGCAGTAGTATTAGTGATCAGAGCTTCTGCAGCCAACTATATGTGTTACATGTTTTACATATGTGGTTATCGTAAGATTGTATCTTCAAATCTAAAATTGTATTCCTGAGAAAACCCTAAAATCAAATTTCATGGAAATGAATCATAAAATTTTAAAAAATATCAATTTAATCTGGGAAGCCTGCAAAGAGCATGAGTGCAAAAAGAAAAGAAAAAAAATTTTAGGAACTCCACCAATGTTTAATTAAAGGAAGTGACTTCAACGCATTTCGGAAATTGCACTTCACCAACTCCATCAACTTGTATATGAATCCTTACAAATGTATAGCAAATATAATTTCGTGTAATTAATTTGGTGAATTAACTATACGATCTGGTTTGGTTAACTTTACAATCAGGTTTGGTTAACTATACCATCAGGTTTGGTACACTATACGATCAGGTTTGGTTAACTTTACAATCAGGTTTGGTTAACTATACCATCAGGTTTGGTACACTATACGATCAGGTTTGGTTAACTTTACGATCAGGTTTGGTTAACTATACCATCAGGTTTGGTTAACTATACGATCAAGTCTCTGTTGTTCAGCTCCAATTGTCGTCTTTGTACTTATCTGTTTGTATAAGATTTGTTTATTTGTTGACCTTTTTGATCTTTTTGGACTTGAAAAACATTACCGGATAAGGCTTATGTTACACTTCCGTGTTAAGGGTAAGGGCTCGTTCCTTCGCATGCTTGTAAAAATCTCTCACGCTATGTGTTAATGAAAATATAAACTGAAATCAATGTTAAAGTGAGAAACGAACCACTTGTGTCTCGACCACCCAGCTTTTAACCCATGTAATTTTATTTATTGTTCTTTCATGCCGTATTAATATAACAATTGATAGAAATTAAAAAGACTAGCGTTTTTCCAATACTGTCAGTTTCATGCCCTGCTCGGACAATCTTCAGTTAGAAAAAAAAACGTTTTCTAATGCGCTCTGTCGGTAGACATCGAGCACTCTGTTTGAAAAGAGATTTTCAAGAAGTATAATAATTGATATGTTTTAGAGTACTCCTAAAAACAAACTTTACAAACTTACAAAGAATATCTTTGTTTCAGTATAGCCTGGACATAGATTCATAGCGCTCCAGACTAGAGTTTCTTGTTAACTGGTTTTTTATCTGTTTATTTAAAAAAAGGATATTTCTTCTTTTGAAGGCGTATTCGTGACAAATACGAAAACGAAATGAAAGAGCTGGAAAGATCTGAGCGATCAGCACACGATAAGTGTACTGCAATGAAAGAACGCGTTGAAGATATGGAGAACGAATGCATTCAAGCGAGAAGCAATGCGAAACAGAAGCAACAGGAGTTGGAGGATTTGAAGAAAATCACTGATCGTCTGCAGGAAGAACGTGGGAAAGTAAGCGACATCATCAGACAGGAGTTTGCGGATAGGTAAGATTTCATTCTCACATTTCACATTTCACATTTCCTATACTTCGTATACTTCCTTGGTTAGTTTCACTAAAAAGTAATTTCTCAAGCCTTTAAGTAACCGGGATTGGCAAAAAATAATTTCCAGTGTGACCGTTGACACCTGCGTTTCAATCGTGTTTTATTATGTTGGTACGTAGTTTTGATGCATGGAAACCAGCGCATTGTGATATTATGGACCATTCTAGTGTTAATTCATTACTATGGATCTAAATTGAGCTATAACCCATCTATCAAAACCACCTTTGATCGATTGTAGATTTTCAGGTTTTCAGTGGTGATGTCAACTTGATTTTCGTTGAATTTTGTTGACCTATACCCCCATCTTTTAATAGTTTGGGTGACGTCATACAATTGATTTAGTGCATCCAGTGATAAAAGAACATCTCATCTGTTTTAGACTGGTCGCCTTGGAAGAAGAGTCTAAGAGACTTCGTAACGAACTGCATGAAGAGAAATCTCGGCACCGTTTTGATGTGGAGCGTATAACCAAGGATAAAGAAGACGAAATGGACGAAGTTCATAAAAGGTGCAGTATAGCACTAGCAGTATTTATATATGTCTTTGTTCGTCCTTTTCGAAAGTCATGATTTTGGTAATGGTAATGGTCGATCTTGTGATTGTGATTCTATTGACGTTTTAGGGTGAAAAAAGCCATTGCTAAGAAGGAAGAAACAACGCAGTTGCTACGGCAACAAATGCTGGTAAGTCTTTTCTTGTTCTTTGAATTAGCATATTCCAACTTCGCCAAGTTAGCCGTCCATACACTATTAAGTACTTTTCTAATATGACGGTCAATTAAGAAAAATATTAGCTAGCGTATTTATCGTTCAAGCTTAAGGATAAACAATATACCAGTTTTTTTTTAAATAACTGTTTGTCATACTTACGACGTTTCATATGCGTCGCTAAACTGACGATGTTTCATATGTGTCGCTAAACTGACGATGTTTCATATGCGTCGCTAAACTGACGATGTTTCATATGCGTCGCTAAACTGACGATGTTTCATATGTGTCGCTAAACTGACGATGTTTCATATGCGTCGCTAAACTGACGATGTTTCATATGCGTCGCTAAACTGACGACGTTTCATATGCTTCGCTAAACTGACTGACGTAGAAAAATCTGTCATCATCAATAATCGAGCTATAAAAAAAAATCATAATATTCGATTTCTATATTCGAAAACAAAAACTTCATTTTTGAAAAATAATATACTGTTACCTAAACATGACGGATATCTTCCCCAGTGGGCAAATTTGTTGAAAAAAGCCTCTGCGAAGGAGTGTATTTCTGAAGAAAAACCTCTGCGGAGGAGTGTACAAACTATTGAATGGTGCACTGGATCCGGTCAATATCATTTTTGTGTGGATTAATAGTTTTGCTCGAAAAATTGTATTTACTATATAGGAAAAATAACTATTTTTATCCCTGTGATGAACAATTAGCTACGATGGATCATGTTGTCATGGAAACATGACTCACTTTGTTTACTACTTTAGTTTCCATTAACCTAGTCTTCTAGATTCCTTTCCGATTTTTGATAATCGGTTGCTTGTTTCTGACCGGTGATTTTTCCATATTTTATTAGATGATGAATTATTTTTTTATACTTCTTTTTTGCATATATCTGTTAAAATGATGAATAAATATTACTATTACTACTATTACAACTGCTACTTAGAAATGACGTAAGTTAAGAACAACCCTTGTTTGTTTTGAGCGCTCGAAGAATCTTTAGCCTTTCAGACATGTTTGTACTGGAAGTTGAACTTGCAACTTGTAAAGGTTGCTTACTTACTTATCACGGAAATCATTCCTAGATGCATTGGTCATGTCGTAAAGATGTCGGTCATGTCGTAAATATGTTTTTACGCACTTCTACTTCCATTCGATTTTTAGGCCGCTGAAAAAAGAGCGGAACACTTGGAACAACTTCTAGCGGAGCAGCGAAAGAAGATTCTATCCAAGTGATGGAATTTTTTGTTGGCTTGACAACAAGCGATTGTTTCCATAGAAGTTTTACGCTCCTATGCCATTGGTCAATACTGATCTAACGAGATTGCACCTTTGCATAGAACACTGTCAGTACTTTTGGGATTCCATATGTCCCTTGATGTTTTATGGATGCTCATAAAATCATAAATCCTTGCAATCTCCTCGATTACGTTTAAACGTTGTGATTTTGCTGAGTCATCATTTTTTTTTGTCTAACTCACGTTTTCCATTAGCCAAAATTAACTGTGCGGTTTTAATTTTTTTATTCAGAAAAATACAAGTTAAAACCTCACATGATTTTTTTTATGGTGAATAAAACTGAATGATCAGAGGTTCTATTGAAATTGAGAATGAGACTGATTAACTAAGACAAAATGCGACGTTTGTCTGTAACTGCTGTTTTTTATGACCATGTGTAAAGCTTGCAGTTACGTTTTTAATAATTATTATATTATGTATATTTATACTTGGAGGTTAACGGCCTGTATATAAAAGTGTAATATATAGGAATAATACTATTAGTGAATCTTTTGGAATCCTATGAAAGAGTACTTTTCATTCTCATACTTAAGTGACTCACACATGTGACACCAGTGACGAACACACTCACACATGTGACACCAGTGACGAACACACTCACACATGTGACACCAGTGAGCACACACTCGCACCTGTGACGACAGTGACATAATAGTCTTCTCGTGTGAACAAAGAAATTAATTTTCCTTAACGAACAACCTTCTTAAATGTGCTCGGGGCGTACGAATATTGTTATGTTCCAACAAATTGCAGTCCAGATAATGACGACGAGAAGGCCGTTGCATCTTGCAAGTACAAAATAAGTTTTTTCCTATATGAAGTAAAAACAATCCTCTTCTATAAAGTTTTCCCGAAACTGTTGTTGGTTTTAAAAACTTCTTGACATAAACATAATATATTGATAAGAATATTCATCATAAATTTTTTCTCTAAATTTTAAAAATAATGTCAATGGCGAAATAATTCATCCGTTGTTGTAATCTGCAGAACAACAAGAAGTTTACGAGAATTTCTCTCATCCCATGTTTAGCGTGTTTGTTCTGCTTTTTACCATCATTCAACAACAAGGGATCATTAACTTAGCGGCAGATATTGTTCTGCACAAAATAATTGTCCATGTAAAATCTGGATAGTTGTGAGGTTGCGATTCATGACGTCATCATCCAAAGTTTTCTTAATGCGGCATATTGTCTCCATCATACATGAGGAATATCTCCATCATACACGGGGAGTATCTCCATCATACATGGGGAGTAATGATTTCAACGAGAACTGTAGCCAGGTATCTACAAACCTGATCAAAAGGATAATCCCGTACAGGCTATCATCCCTCTAATCAAAGTTTGTTGTTTGAGCTCATACAGAGACAGTTGAAACGAACCATAACATCGGTAGGACTCTTTGAAAGAGTAATGGCGGACTGGCTGTGAAGCGTGTCACTCTCACCGATTTTCGCCGGTCTTCTCCGTCGTGGTCATTCTTTGATTTCAACTTGCTGTTGTGATGGCTCCAGGAGGAGGAGGGCTGGGTTTTTTCCAACCACTATTTCCAAATATTCGAACAATTTTCTGATGAAGGAATGCTCTTAACTGTTCGACATCTGAAAAAGAATAACAGTTATGTGTTTAGTTACGTGCCACTATATATATTCTTGAACAGTTACAAGAAAGCAGACTCGTCTAATATCTATTTTCTTGAGGAGGTAGTCATGTTTGAGGTAGTCATGTTTGAGTTTTTCCCATGGAATGGATACATTTCTGACCATCACAGTAAAACCTTTCATATCAGTGTCCGAAATAAGAACGTGGGATAGCGTGACTTGACTTAAGTAATGAACTCTTCGAGGACATTAGAGGTCTGTTGTTATATTTAGATGACGTCAACTAAAGTGTTTCATTAAGCTGGATTAAAGTTGGTGCCACTGTAAAATGTTTGGAGTTTCATTCGCAATATTTATCAAAACTATCCTATTGAAAAAAGGTCGCAGGGATTAATAAACATCCTGATTTTCAGCGAACGGTTCCTCCCAATGAGAAAAAGAATATAAATGGAAAAATTACCGGTTGGATTGTTTGTCGGCTGATCTTGTTGCAACAGCCGTCCGTTACACCCAAACATTCTTTTATACAAACATCGCCTTGGTCTTGAATCGATTGTGATATATGAGCACAGGATGAGAACGAAAAACAAGTGATAAGAACAGCTGTACATTTCCTGAAAAAGAGATCCAAGAGATACATTGAGGTTTCCTTGTAAAAATCAAATTTTCTTTCCAAGTAAGGAATATTTCATCCGTTAAAGAATCAAAAGATAGGAGAAGATAAAATTACGTTTCTCGTAAAAAAACACATAAAAGTCAAATTAACATCAATGATTGCTGTGATTAACTGATTAACTTACCAACCTTTGGTGCTGGTGACTTTTCGCTGCATAAAATGTCTCAATGTGTATCGTTGTCCGTGTTGCCGAGTATGCGCTAGTGTACGCTATTAAACCTCAATCCATAACACGAAAAGGGTTTTGAAAGAAAACTGCGGCGGTTGATCAAACAGAAAAAGGGAGCATATAAATAGAAATTACGTTTCCATGGAGATATGCTAGGCTATCCAACAGCTCTAACGTTCAAAAAGCAATGTTTTTTTCTATATTCATAGTGCGATTTCAACAAATGCATTCCATTGGCAAGAATACCAGGGCTGGATTTAAATTTCTTATTACCAGTATCAAGCTGTTTTTAGATAGGAGAAAATTGTCTAACTGTATTTGTAAACAAAGACATAATCAACAACAAAACAGCAAGAACTAAATAAACAAGTTATTTTTAGATGGATTACTTGTTATAGATTGGAGAGCATATCATTTCTAATCAGGGATTAATTGTAAGTGGGAGATGAAAAAACGATTGAAATCGACTGCATAACTAAGATTGGGGTTTATCCTCACCCATGTAATCTCTCGTCGGTACGCAAAAATAAACATGATACTTTCAAAAACATAAGATTTAAATATTCTCTCATGATACTTTGATGTGAATAGCACGTAAATAACTTTTCTATTGTAATCTCATATCACCTACGTAAGCATACTATCTTTAACTAAATCCTCTTTGCTAAGTAGACGTTTTGAAGGAAGAAAAAAATCCATAAACCAACAACAATAGTTTTCGGTTGCAAAAATAGCCTGGAAACCAGAATTCCTTTGATCACAGCGATAGCCTATTTTTATCAATTGCTGTAATTTCTTGATAATTCCGATAATATCGATGACTAAGACTATGTGAGTTCCGAATTAGCGCGAGTCTTACATGAGAGACGATTTGATTCAAAAGTTAGAGGTTTCAAAAATTCGAATCATACAGAAAACAATGATACAGAATTCGAAATATAGGGATTTCAATACACATAATTTGATCACATGACAAATTTCAACCAATAGTGTTGTTATTTTCCTACCATGTCATTTCATAGCAACCATGACGTTTAAGCAGTTGTAATTCCAAACAAACTCGATGGTGATGAGGAGGGAAAAGTTTGAATGGCTTCCCTGTGACGTGTATTCAAAACATATGAATAAATTATAATGTAATGATATGAACCAAAAAAATGTTCTTTTTTGATGTTTAAAAAAATGATCAGGATAAAAAAAGATTTAATGTCATTATAACTTGGCTCCCATTGAAAGGAGTAACTCAGTCCTAACGAATAATAATATTCTTCAGTGAAAACGCTTCGCACATTCTGCGATAAGTTATTCCCACACCTATTCTCCAGGATTACAAACAGGGATATAATCCTCTAATACGCCCACACCCACTCTGCCACTATTTCAAGTCATACTTTTGCAGCGCTTACTCTATTAAACGCCTTCTCTTCTGGCGTAATAAAACGCCTTCTTTTCTGGCGTAGTAACGCCTTCTCTTCTGGCGTAATAAAAACTTTTTGGAATAACGAGCAATTCTTTTGATGTTTTGTTTGAAATATCGAGACAATCTATCTAGTGTGATCCATAATGATGACGATGATGATGGCGAATCCAGGGTCGGCGATAAGGAGCCGGCGACACCGACGTGGTCAGCAAGGAGCCTTTTTTGCTGAGTCATTGTTTTTGACGGTGCGTATTTCTGGTATTTGTAAACAAGAGAAAAGTCCAAGTATACATAAAATGATTATGACTATTGTGATAGTTTTGTTCATAATCACTTTTAAAGGGATTCCTGCGTCCAAAATGATGTTTACAAATATGATAGAGCTCAAAAAATTGTTTAACAAGTCTCATTTCAGTATTTCATAATTATTTATAGTTTCTGAGATATTTCGTTTTTAAAATCTTATATTTAATTTATGCAATGCATATTTATGATGTCATAAGATAGTAGCTAACACTTCTCATTGCAATAACTTTAGATATGATTAATATTACATCTTTGTAAGTTACTATGAAGTTAGGGCTTCCACTCTGAGTTGATTGATGGAAGAATAAAGTCATAGTATTCACTAATTCAGAAGTTATGCACATTAACAAAATACTATCTTATTACATCATAATTATGCATTGCATAATTTAATGATTTTTAAGTCGAAATATCTGCCCAAGGAAACAGAATTTCCAAAAACTGTAAAAAGAGTTCTGCAACAACTTTGTGAGTTCTATCATCCCTTGAAATATCATTTTGGATGCAGGAATCCCTTTAAGGCTAGTTCCTTTAACTTTAAAACTTAAAGGATCTAAGAAACAAACCTTAACACATAATCCTCTTAGAAGGTCAAATTTCGCATCACTCATTTTATTTTCGGCCCCTCCATTTTTAAAACGCGCCGCCGGACCTGAGCTATGGAAATCTAGTGTTATAATTAAGATTTTCTCTAATAAAAATTCTCAAAATCGAAAATTCGAAAATTTCAAGAGGAAATACGTTCGATTTAATGAAAGTACTTTTCTATTTATTCGTCCGTGCATAGACTGATAGAATGATAGACTGATAGAATGATAGACTGATAGAATGATAGACTGATAGAATGATAGACTGATAGAATGATAGACTGATAGAATGATAGAATGATAGAATGATAGACTGATAGAATGATAGAACGATAGACTGATAGAATGATAGAATGATAGACTGATAGACTGATAGAATGATAGACTGATAGAATGATAGAATGATAGAATGATAGACTGATAGAATGATAGACTGATAGAATGATAGACTGATAGAATGATAGAATGATAGAATGATAGACTGATAGAATGATAGAACGATAGACTGATAGACTGATAGAATGATAGACTGATAGAATGATAGAATGATAGAATGATAGACTGATAGAATGATAGAACGATAGACTGATAGAATGATAGAATGATAGACTGATAGACTGATAGAATGATAGACTGATAGAATGATAGAATGATAGAATGATAGACTGATAGACTGATAGAATGATAGACTGATAGAATTCTTGTTGCCTTACTAACAAGAGTGCTGGTGGTTGTCCTTAATCCATCGTTAAGTCTTCTTTATGGACATACATTCTTTATGGACATACATTCTTTATGGACATACATTCTTAGGTAATTGAGGTTAATACTTTCACTGAATTGGATTTCAGTTTTGAAATAAACAAAACTAAAACTAGATGTTTTATATTTATACTTTATAATTTACAAACCAATCAGCAGGACGGAATTCATTCGATGACCCAATCAAAAAGCAGTATTTTTGCGCATGAACACATGTTCTCAAACAGATTTCGTTTGTAGTTTGTTACTGTTTACCATAGTGGTTAATTCATGCGAGAATTCTGGATTCAATTCCCCTTGGCGGCGATTCACCATGCGCGAGTGAATGTACCATAGCGCCGGGTCGACCCATACTCATGAGAGTATCAAATACTTCGGAGCCTCCAACCTAAGCCGTGGCCCCTCCTGGAAAGTAAGATGCAATGGTAACTGAGTGAGGTTAGCCACGTAAAACAATACCAAATAAATAAATATTACTTGTCATGTGAAATTTATTTTTAGATTATGATATGTAATTATCGAAACTTTTCAAGAATGCGTTGTCAAGATGCATTGTGGAATACTTTGATTGACATAAAAGGGAACCTTTTTTCTTCTTGCCGATTTCTAACAAGACTCATTCATGTTAAAGCTCTCAATACGCATGCGTTCAGAAACAGTGTTTTGTGAAAGGGATGTTGATGAAAAGATAGATTGAATTCAATGTGAAGAGATAAAATATTTTCCCATTCTCAAAACTTGGCGTTATTGTTTACATTTTCACATGAAAGCGTTTCTGCAGATAAAAAACTGTGAAACGTCTCACGTCAACATCATCCACGTATCGTCAACATCATCCACGTATCATCAACATCATCTATGTATTTTCTGTTTTGTCGCTGCAAACACGCTTCCTTAACACCACAGGATGTTGTTGTGCTGGAGTCTCTAAAATAGCAACCTCGTTCCCAAGACTTCTTGCCTTTTTGACTGTCCGTATATCAACAAATTAACAAGAAGTACAAGGCAAGAATCTATGGGAACTAAGTTGTCTAAAATAGCTAATCTGGATAGATTAAAAATCAAACAGATATATCTGAAAGTCGAATTAAAAATATCTTGCGTATCAATAACAAATATTATTTTTATATATTTCCCCGTAGGACGAAATATATGTTAAAATCGGCATTTTCCTTCTCCTTCTTCTTCTTCTTCTTCTCCTTCTTCTCCGTTCACTTTTATAGCCGCGGTTCGGTATTGAATTTTCGCCTAGCCAAAGTAGATAAGAATAGAGGCTAGTCTACAGCACGCCATTTTTTCAGTCAGTGCAGATGAGCAGTAGAAGATATTTGCTTTTTTTATGCTAGCTTTTAAAATGATTCAATAGATGAAACGTTAAATGATGGAAATGAATCGATTTAGTTCAGTGTTGTCTTAAAAAGATTTGTAAAAACTTTTGAATGAACGTGTAAAAACCATAAAAAAATTGATAATCAATGATGTTTTGTTATTGGACAATAATGTTATGATGATGATTAGTAATTAATTTGCTTCGAACAGCAAACCATTGAAGCTGTGGTTTCAGTGAAAAAGTGAAATTTCATTATCAATAGCCAGGCTGAAGATTTATTTTCATTTTACATCCTGATATAATGTAGCCCAACTGAACTGAATGAAAGCATGATGGATGTACCAGCCATAATAAAGGAAACCCTTTTCATGTGGAGAACAACCAGTTCAACAAGTTTGTTAATTCAAAAAGTACATACAAAAACAGCAAGTAAAAACGTGATGTCGTATATACAATAAGAAGTTCAGAAAACCAATTACGTATAATTTTAAAACACAGGATATTGAGACACAATAACTTGAAAGAATCTGGTCGAGTGTGCTTCCCTGGATAGTCATTTTAATCCAACAACAGAAACATAGTTTACTATGGATTAATTCCATGGTCACGTATACTGTTTTGATACTGTATATCATGTTTTATTTTGCAAAATTTAATTATACTGTCAATTTTCCTGTACGAACAACGAACGTAACAAAACACAATATATACAAATGACAGTCTGTAAATTAAATCAAGCCGGAACACGAATTTCTACCTACAGCTATGTAGTGATTTGGTTATGGATATGTATTTTCACTACCAAAGTTTTTTTTCCATTTGGGATTTATAATGAAGGTCATTTTTTACCACAAAATAAACAATGGGTGCGTGAACATATTTTTTTGAATACTTGAGTTTTATAAATTGTCACTTTAAGCCCATCTTTTTTATGAAAATAACTATTCTGTCCTAAATTGAAATTACACGTAGTATTTGTTAGTAGAGATTTTGATTGCTTTTGATAGTTATTTGCTTATTATGTCTACCCGAAAGTATACTGTGATATCAAAATTAGGTTTAACAGGTTTTGTTTTTTTGTACAGAAAGCCTGTATATATACAAATTTGATTGTATAATGTAAGATAGTTTTATCCGAGTTACAAAAAGCAAGTGTTCTGTTAAATTAAATTGTTTACCGTGATTTTATGGTATAAAGGATAGGAAACTTGTCAAGCTTCTGCAACAATAAAGATCATACATATATTATATGATGATGAAATTGTCTTACACATTGATGGGGTTGTTGATATGCAGTTGTTTAAGGGGAAATATTAGTCGCATTCAGTTCTTATAATTTTCAGCTACGTGTCCATAGTAACTTCTCAGTCACTTTTTAACTCCTCTACTTTTAAGAGAAACCTTATCATTTGACCGTGAACAACTTCATTTCATAATAAGTTCAAAGTAAGTTTTTTTGTGGTATTAAATTCAATCTGAGTATGAGGTTGCTGGTAGTTATACTGTAATTATTTAACGATACATTTTTCTCATGGTTATCAATGTACACACAATAATTGGTAAAATGTTTGCAACTTTGGGGAAATATATAGTCGCATTTTTGCGAATCTTGTTACTATTTTAAATTATCACAACTAAAGAATGTTGTTAAATTACTTTAGCGTCTGCCATTTTCTTATTGTTTCTGAAATAAAAATCTCTTGGTGGTCACTAGGACCACCAGCACGTGATAAAACTGTAGCAAGACCATTCCCTCGGCACTAGAAACCCAACTATAAGACAAACACCTCTCTAAGAAAGACAATTTTCCATTCTACCAAGGTGTTTGCCTTGTAGAGGTTTCCCTGAACGTCTGAAATTCTTCAAGTCCTTGGACTTCTTACATTGGATGGTCTGGTTGTGTTGTGATAATTGCACAGCGGAAACGTAAGGTCTGTTTTACATTGGATGGTCATGGTCGTTCTGTGATGACTGCATAGCTGAAACGTAATCTTTGTTTTCCAAATGATCATTCCAATAACAGAAACGAATGATAAGAAACGCCAAAATACCCACAATCAACAACGCCCAAAACATGAACCGGTCCATTATTTTTGCTGCATAAACCACCCGTACTTTATTTTTCATTTGGAGAACGCCCTCGTATGTTTTATCATTCATTAATTCCAATTCTTTGAGAATTTTCTGATCTGCGTTGGAGTTGAGACAAAAGATCGGGTTTTGTCTACTTGAGCAATCATTTCCATGGTTTCGATTTCTTGACCAATCATATTCCTGGCTTTTTGCTTTCGACCAATCCTTTTCTTGTGTTTTATCGATGTTTTCAAACTCAACAGCCGAACTGTCGTCATTGCATGACTTGTATGCATACGAATTTTGAGAGTCTGACGTCACCGATGACGATTGCCAAAATACATCTGGAACGAACAACCGTTCCAGGAAATGTGGAATCCAGATATCTGTCTCAACAGGCCGATTATACAGAAACATAACAAAACAGTTACCAATTATCGACAAGGTCATTTCCAGTAGCAACACACCACTATAGATGGTGACAGCCGCGGTTTGCTTTGGTAATTGCTTGGCCAATGATAGATGAATCATGATAATAACCGCCAGCATTATAGTAACAGATAACGTTATTCTCTCACCGCTGTCAGGTGGCATCCAATGAGCCGTCAGCATCACGGCGATGAGGAATAAGAAAGGCAGCAGGTAATTAAACTCGTAATACAAGTGTTTTCTTGTAAGCTGCAGCGATACAATAACGTTAGAAAACGATTCATCACAGCATTCATAAAACCTCTCTTTAAACATCTGACTAGAGGAGGATAACTTCCACTCGCCATTTTCCAAGTAGTTGGAAGTGAAAGCTGGTTTCTGGTCAGGAAGGCTTTTCGTGAATGCCATCTCAGACCAAGGTCCAAAAACAATTTCACAAAGATGCGTGTCATACGGGAACTTCATGACGTCAAAATTACATGAAGACTCGAAAGCTATCGGCGAAAGCCAAACACAATCGCCAGTTGATGATACATTTATTCTGGTTCGTATGTTACGCGATACCCAATCCGAAAACCGGTCGCCTGATGAAGGGTTATCAATGCTAAATGATTTGAATGGAATTATGATGCAGTTTAAGAAGTTAAGAACAAGTGCGTCTTTCTTCCATTCTTTTTAGTTAAAATTGAAATGTTAAAATAGAATTTTAGGCAGATTTCAAACACGAAGTGTTTTCTAGAAATTCCAGAAATGGAATGGAAAGTCTTTTTGACACTTTTTTGGGGTAAATTTGATCACGTGACCAGTTTATGTTGAGAGTCCTGTAATATATTAAAGCGTCTCATTTTATGGTGATATTTTGAATTGTGTTGCAAACACTGAAAAATGAAATCCACTCAATTTATGACAAAGATGATAACCAATACATACCATATTTACATAAATGATTAAATGCAACACTCCTTCTAAAGTTTTTATAGTTCTTCGCAATCATGTTCCTTTAGGAATTTAAATAACGGTCTGTTGGATGAAAAATACTGTCCATAAATTTCATCATAAACTTGAGTTAAGTTTGTAAAGCTAGTTGTAAGCTTTATACATTTAAAAATGTTTTTATTTTATTTTTACCAAGATCTCAAAATATCATCAAAATTAACTGATAGTAAATAAATCAAGTTTTAGCTATTGTAATCTTGAAGATATTTACTTGATAAATTTGTTGCATTAGCTCCGTCCAACAGATTCCATCCAACAGACATCATACCAATCTTATTCTTAGAATTTTGTTCCAATAAATCAGTTTTAAAAGCTTCTCAAAGTATCAAGTTCCGTCCAACAGAATTTTTTAATTCAAAATATCACCTAATGTCTTATGTATAAAACTCCGCCATTTTTTCTATCAAAGACATCTTGTAATAGGCCGTGGGCCAAGAGACCTAAACGTTTAGGTTCGTACCCCAAATCTCGGGACAAGTGTATCTTGATTTATTTTAGTACTTTCGAGGATGCTGATCACGATTTTAAATGTTACCAAAGCCCAAAACCCGCAGTTTTCTTAAATTTTGACAAAATGTGTTACTTTTTCACTCTCTTATCGTTCACTTCCAATGCCGCCTTTTTTAACAGTAAGGGTGATGTAATACCACTATAATTACTTTGCCGAACATTGTCATACTGCAAAAAAATTGCTTTCGCCATTGTTCTGCGGAATAGCCTAGGTCCTTCAGTGAAATGCAAAATGGCGAAGATTTTTCGTAAACAAATGACATGTAGCTAATGGTCTTCTGCTTTATGTTCACCAACACCAACTGTTATCGTTGTTTGGCTCATTTTTCATCGAAAATAATTTAAATTTACAATAAAATCCCTAAAGCGAGTAACAGAATGCAGCAAAGAGTGGACAGAGTATGACTCTGAGCCTCAAAAACCATTTGTGTGAAAGCCATTTCATTTTTGATTGACTTATTTGTGCACAAAAAAGGAAGGGGAGAATGAAAGAAACAAATCATAAAATTGATAAGGCTTGCCTTCTTGATTTTTATTTTGACTGTTTTGTTCACTAAAGTAATTCTTTAAGTTTTTTACATATGCATGTAAGCATCATTCTCATCAATGATGAAAAACCCCATCAGTTGCTGACGTGTCAAGAAAGAGTCCAGTCACGTTCTGCCAGTAGTATGCACTATATGCAACAAGGAAACTATTTATAAAATTGTAAGTACTTATATATATATGTATATATAAATAAACATGACCTAAGCAAATGATGAAAATCAAAGTGTTTTGTATATTTGATAATAACAACTGAGAATATGTGTATTAATTACAGAATTTTTTATAAGAATCAGTGTACAACATGGCCTGAGGTTGGTTGTTCATATGTTTTGAACCTTTTTCAGCCAGAATTTCTGTTATTTTGTTCTTGGCTTGAAGAACACAGTTTCACATTTCAGTCTCATTTTGTTTGTTCTTTATGGAACTTCCAGTGAAATAAAAAAACATTTTTTTGAAACACCTTTGCTACTGGTTTGTTCTTGTTTCCATTTTAACGATTCAAATTAATTCTTGATGCAATGTGGAAGTAAAATAAATATATGAAAAATGGTAGCCATTTGGTAGTCACCCAATAAGAGCGTGCAAACAGGCCAAACATTGCACTATCATTAATATACTTTTACACATTTATTTTAGACGAGAAAAGAAACACAAGTGAAAATATAATTCAAAAGAATTTACGGCAAGGAACTCGCATCCTTAACTGTTCTTTTTTCTTTTTTTTTTTTATTCATTTTAACGATGCCGGAGGGAAGTGGCAGTGATATTTGAGGCACTTGTTCATTACATCACATCATGCACATATATATCTCATTATACCTTTCGTTGCATATGTTACTTTTCGTATCACATTAGTGTTCTACAGTGCCAGGATTTGAACCACTACCAACTATCACCCTTGTATTTCAAGCCGACCGTTATACTAAGTGAGCTATACACCCCTTATTTTGCAAGACAATTCAGGCTCAGGCTGTTTTTTCTTTTTGGCCAAATCTGAGAATAGGAGTTCTTATAAAATTGTTCTTATAAAAAAATCATGTATTTTAAAACCTGACATTATATCTTAGTGCAAAATTTATTGTAGAGATGTACTGTGCAAGCTTAGAAGTAAAGTACCATAGACTATGTTACAACAGCTACAAAATACCTTGGGTGGAGAATAAAGGGAAAGTGTTGCTGTATGAAAAATCTTTCACAAGGTTTTTTATATCAATGAAAAATTGGTCAATTAAAGAAAAGTATATTTCTAAAGCATTTGCACAATAGGTTTGTGAACATTGTTCAGTCTGTAGAGCAACTAGTTCTCTCCAACTACAATTCAGAGAGATCAAGGTATACAACAGTTTTCCACATATTGTTTTTTATTGACCAAGTCCTACACTTGTAAGAAACAGTAGTGAGTTAGTATTTCATGAAGTTATAGTTTTACCCTTCCAATCATGTAGTCCAAGAAGATAGTTCTAGTCAGTTAGAAAAGGTTGAAAGTTTGGAAGGTAAGTTCTGCATGGTTTTAAGGTTCGATTCCTTCGCTCAGCTGCAAGTAATGTCTGGTGACAGTAATATGGGCATAATGCTGGGTGGCCCATTCCATGTAGAACATTACATGTATAAGAAATGAGTATTTAAATTTTATTAGCAATGATGCAAGACCCAGTGCCATATAGAATCAAAGAAAAGGATAGCCACATGAAGAAAAGTTCACAGGAATTTAATTTCGCAGTTGACTTAAAGAAGATATACGGACATTTTTTGATTCTTGAGACGTCAAGAAATCTAATGACGAGACATGCAAGAAAGGATCATCAAAAATACTCTTGTGATCGATTTGACTAGATTACTAATTAGGGAGCTTAAGCAATCGCAACGGCAACGAAGACGGCGACGTGTTTAAAACAAACGCTTTGTTTTCTATGTAGAATTTGTTTTGAAAGGGAGTCTACTACTTATAAGACCATCGGGAAAATTTTGTAAGATAATTACATCATTAACATAATTGCACGTTCTATGCACAACGTGAAAAGTCATGATTTGAAGTCGTACTGACAACGGAGACGCGATTATAGAGAAAGTCTTTTTCTCTTATGTAGATTTTATTGAAGCTCGATAAATTTCTAGTCGTTATAAGTTTATCAATTGAATAAGTTCTCCAATAAAAAGAAGTTCTTCAAAATACCATTCACAAGTAATTTTATTATTTTGTTCTGTTTGCTCACGTCGTCGTCCACGTTGCCGTTATAGTTGCTTAAGCTCACTATTATTAGAACTCACCATTAAACGCGAAGAAAATACGAGGACAAAAAAATGTTTCAGTAATTTCAACTACCTGAAAATTTCAAATTCAAGAATCAAAATTTAATTTAAAAAAATTCGCGAGAACATGGGTCGCGGCGAGAATTTTGAAGTGGGTGGGCCCATCAATAAAGGAAAAACTCCTTCCCTGTCGCCCACCATGGTTGGGCGACGAAGAAAATTTTTTAATCCACAGATGCTCTGAGGGCCCTAATACGACTATTTTAGCTTCAAATTTTGAATAGAAAAAGCATATATCTAAGGTAGAAAAACTGCTTTCTACAGTGTTTACATTCATAAAATAATCCATAAAACATAAGAATGTTCCTCTTAGACACAGGGGACCTAAAAGACGTTGCGTCTTAAATACTCCTTTTTCGCGTCTACAGGGTAAGTTTCTGCGTCAGTATATGCAAGCATTAAGTAGTCTCGTCCCCAGAGCTTCTTTTCTCTCAACAGAAAATGTTGTGCATTCTCAATGTGCTCCAAAAAAGATATTCCAATGCCAAATAAAGTCATTGAAATTACAATTCCCCTGAAAAGATGGTATTTTGGCATTTTCTCACGACACTTCAACTTTGAATTGTGACAATTAGGAGCAGTTGTAAAATATTCGCTTTAGTTACGACGTTTCTGGTTAATTAAGTCTGACGCAAGTCCAGTCCAAAGGTCTTTTTTCACTGAAGGTCTCGAATGTATTTTTTTGACTTGATTGTTCCAAAACGAACTCGTTTGCAATTTCTGATAATTTTAAATTATCTAAAACTGTTTTATAACAATTCATGATTGACAACGAGTTCAATGGCCTTTGTGTCATTCTTGACTGAAACCAATTTTTTATTCTACGTAACATTGTAAAAGATTATTCTGGAAGTGCACACGTTACTCCACTTGTTAGCAAGATTCTGAGAAGGCTGCAAATGTTTGACATTAACAGTCCTTTTTCTCGAGACAGTGACTTAAACTTTTCGATAACATCGACGAAAACAATTGGCTGACCGTCATTAAAAACTGTATGAAGTAGTTGAAGTTCCGCTCCGATCGCATCGTAGCTTCGTAAAAGTCATACGCTGTTTCAGGGTGATAAGCTTCTCCTGGTTGGTTTTGGATTTCCTTCAACAAACTGCAGAATTGAATAATTTGGTCGTTTTCGTTTTCGAGGAACTGCAGGTTCGGACACGGCACTTATCTTCAGAATTTTTGTAGCACAGAAATACAGGTAAAAATAAAAAATTCAAATCTTATCAAAAAAGTGGGTGGGCCCGGGCCCCCCCGGCCCCCCCGTCGCCGCGACCCATGGAGAACTGAATTTCACGGTTGACCAAAATTCTTCATTTCGCGGGAAATAAAAGTCACGTAAAACGAAATTTAGTTCCTTTAAAGTCAGTTACTAAAGTGAAAAAAATCAATTTTTCGTAAGAAGAAGGGGATATACGAGTGACATTCGAAAATACACATATACTTATAATGTTTAACGTATCTTTATGGTTGTGATACCACTACACTAGCTGCTTTCACGGCAAGAGGAAACAAACGTGCTGGCAATGCCTGAATATCAACATATCCCTTCAATACGCAATCGGTTGTATTGGCGATAGCGAGTATTTTGATGCTTCAACAGTTGAAGAGTTTATATGCTTGTTGTACGGAAGCAGCAAAAAACGATGTAACGAACCAGTGACATTCTTTCAACAAGGCAACTTTGCAGAGGAATTATTGCCACCCGACGTTCGATGCACTACAAAAACATACAAAGCGCGCAAACTATCAAAGCTATTGGAAAAGTGTCGTCAATCTTCTGTTATTGATGCCCCTGATGCAAGAAATCATGGTTGGAAGATAGAAAGTTAAGAAATTAGTTTAGATTGGATGGATACAGATTGTGCTGTAGATATACTAAAAGAACTAATAAGCTGCGGATGCGAAGAAAGTGGATGCAAAAACAAAGAAGTTGCAAATGTTTCATAAACAAACTCTCGTGCACAAAGATATGCAAATGTATTTATGAGAGAATGGAAAAGTTGACGAATCAGAATCAAGCGAGGAAGATTGGGATGATGATGTTGATGCCAGCTTTAAGGTCTCGACTTTTTGAATCGGACATTGACGACACCTCAGATGCTGAGAAACAGTTGAATAATAGACCTTTCCCGAATTTCTGTTTAAACACCGTGTTATATCTTAGCATCTAAGTTTCGCCTCTTTTTCAAACTCTTAATTACTTCTAATTATTCCACTGGGGAACTGAAAGAACGAGTAACTATTACTTACTGAAAACATTATGCAATTAGAAAAACAATGGAAACATAGAAACGAGGCGAAACTTGATAACTAAGCATTAACTTGGCATTTAAACAGAAATTCGGGAAAGGTGTATTATATTTTTTAGCAGAATATCGATAACACACGATACGCTTTTCCCGATAGCTCATTTTACCTGTAATTAAGCTACTCGCTGAATTATTTGTGTTTACTAGTCGATAATCATGAAAATATAATTAACTTCAAGGAAAAAACAGAAAAATAGGATAAGGAACGCTTGAGATTTTAATTTATCGAAAAGTTCTCGATACGACCCGATAATTAAGTATTTACATAGTTTTTCCTAGTTTTTAACGTTATGAAAGTGTTTTAGTGCATGTTGGTATTTATATTGTGTTTATATGCATGATTGAAATTTTTAAACTATTATATTACAAAGAAATATTTGAGAAAGCACTTAACACGATAAAACACGATAAAACACGATTGCGCTATTTTTGATGCTCAATTTCTCGAAAACTGCGGGGTTACCAGCTTGGTAACATTTATTTTTGAATTCAGCATGTTTAAAATCGCTAATTTATTTATAGATACCTTTGTCCCGAGATTTGGGGTACGAAACTTTTTTTAAGAGCTTTTAAGGCGCATTGGCCCACGGCCTATAAAATTTATAGTTAGTTTGAAATAAAGTGCACCTGTTATAAATCACGGTTTCGGACGTTGAGATTGTCCTTAAAAGTCACTGCGATGAAGAGCATTTTAAAGGAATAGTGTGCATGCACTTCTTCGTATTGACTTTTTGACGATTTTGCCCGCTGTGTTATGTATAAAACTCCACCATTTCATCTATCAAAGACATCATTGTAAAATGTATTTGCTGTGTGACTTTATAATTTAAAAATTCACCTGTTATAAACCACAGTTTCAGGTGTCCATATTGTAGTCGGCTCCACGGAAATCTGGGTGATGTTACCGTACTCTTCTGGTTTCCATGTTATGAATTCGTCTTTCCATCGCTAAACGGAAATGATTTTAGGAAGGAAAAACGTTTTTCGTAATAGTCCCAATATAATAAACAATTTCGTTTTGTGTGCCAAACCTCTTGAAGGAGATTTTTACTAGGCGAACTTATTTCACAATTTCATTGGCTTGCATCAAAATTATATTGTGAAAATGTTGAAGCTGTTGTTCCTTTCTTTCTTGCTGCTCCAAAAAATCAATAAAGGAAGGAAATTAAAAAAGGGAATGACCTTTCCATTGAACCAATGGACTTCCTACAAAAAATATACGCATGGCGAGTTATAAGTTCGAGTAATAAGTTGGAGTTACTCAAAATTCGAGTTATCAAATCTAACGTATATATTGGACGAGTTCAAAGTTTAAAAATTTCACAAAAGTCTTGAAAATATGTAACGTTTGTTTCTGTGCAAGCAATACATGATTACTGTTCAATCCTGATCTTCTTACCTGTCTTAAGAATCCTGTAATGGTGATAGTGTGGTCAATCATCGACTAAAACAAACAAACAAACAAACAGTGAAACAGAAAATAAACACACCAGTTGAAATACAAAGCTTGGTTTCATTAATAAAATCAGAATTATCAAAACATTCAAAGATAATGAACTAAGGTCGAGAATAAAACTGTATCAGGTGTTTCCTTGTGAGATCATCTCCACAAGGAAGCCAATCATTTTTTTTACTTTGTTTGAGCGCATTGTTAATAATAAACAGCTACTCGTTCCCAGACCATTCCTCAATTGTTCTATTTCTACTGACATCAGCATAGTACAACCCTCAGCTCTATATATAACAGTTCATTATCTTTAAATCATTATGTATCATGCTTATGATAAGTAAAATGAAACTCCTCTTTTTGTTATCTTTCTTTAAATATCTTGTGAACCCTTTTTTACCATCTTGCTTTTCCCTTGTTTTGCCGGTAAAAGAAGTAAGAATTTCGTTCTTAAACTTAAAAAAAGTAAGATTTTCGTTCTTAAACTTAAAAGAAGTAAGAATTTCGTTCTTAAACTTAAAAGAGCCATGTTTGTTTACTACTGCACACTTAATTGCTTCCGCCAAAATTTTAGAGGAAATTGAAACTAGAAAATTCCGTTCCGTTTCGTTCCGTTCCATGGCAAAAATTATGCAAGTTGAAATTCGGCTCAAGATGAACAAAAAGTATTTCTGTTAATATTCAAAATGGAGCTTTATTGAATTTCTTTGAGTCAGCGAAACAACTCCAGCCAACCACTTTACTTTGTGAGCAATTGTTTTCAAACAGGTTTCATATTTTTTTGTTGATCTTAGATTGGAATGTTGCATCTTATTTGTGGCACCAAACAATTCTCCTGATTCACTAAAGCTTCGTGGACAAGGGCAACATTTTGCATGCGGTTGCAACAAAATATTTTTTGTTTCAGTTGCACGTAGTGTGACCTGTGTTGAATTTCTTGCAACAAAATACTGCGTGCTCTCGTCGGAAGCCATGTTGTAATGATTTCCGAAGCGAACTTGTTTTGACATGTCAGCAAAAACAAACGAATATCATTGGATTAAAACAAAAGTTTACATTTTACAAAACGCATTTGCAACATGAAAGATTTGTTGCTGCAACATTTTTATGGGTGAAATTTGTTACAGCAACAAACGACACGAGCAACAAATGCCTTGCGATTGCAACAAAAAAGATTTTTGACATCCCTTAAACTTGACTGACTCCTCCAAATTTCAAATAAATTCTCATTTGCTTGTTGCATTTGCTTATTGCATTTGCTTATTGCTTCCTGGAACTGATGAGAATTTGTTCAAAGTGTTGTTTTCGTTTATGTTTACATCTTAATCACGTGCAACGAACGAAAACAATAGATTCGATTCAAAACAATAGAAAGGAGTGTAAAAAATTATATATTTTTTTGCATACGCTGTCATTTTTGAATGACAAATCTCTAATCAGAAGGTCGTTAATAGCACGTGTCATAGTTTGCAGTCAATTTTGGTACTTACAGTGTTGTTATGTGTTTGCTGTATTGATTTTATTCTGTAGTCTGTCCACTCTTGGGCATCTTATGTTCAGTCTAATGGGAGTGTATTCAAAGCGGGAGCTACCTAAGATCGCTTCTTTAGTTCTGCTTAAGCTGTTATCAGTAAGAGATGAAGTTCTACAGCATTTCAACTCATTTGGAATGTTTTAACTCTCTAAGCAACACCTATTATACTATTGTTAGTGCACTATTACGTCAGTCAGGTGTTGCGCCATTACATTCAGTTCAGATGGTGAATACTATATCACCACCACCTCCTCCACCGCAACCACCACCACCACTTCCACCTAAAATTCCTACCTTCCTACCTACCTACCTTTCCACTGATGAAGATTGAAAAGAAGAACATAATTATACCAATGCAAGCAATTGAATGATTTCCAATCCAATGTAGTAGACAACAGTATCGCTAGAGTTCTTTATTGGTCGTCCGTGGTAGATGTGTTGACGCTGATGGTCGAAGACATCGTGCAACAACCTTGCCTCTGGCGACTTTAGAGAGTATTCTATAAAAGAAGCTAATGAATAAATGGCACAGTGATGTAATCGTCATGAAAAACATCTGGTCTTTAGGGGCCATTCAATTGTCAATTTGTCATCTACGCAATTATGAATAAGATTTAAAACGAGGCTGCAATGACGTGATTTATGGATTGGAGTTCAATCTGGAAATCTGGAACTCTCATCAGAAGCCTGTGAGATTGCTTCGAGTTTCCTAGAATTGAACTTGGAAGAAACTACACTTATTATTACGTTAAAGGACCGACAAAAAAGTTCGAGTTATCGAGGAGTTCGAGAAATCGAGTGTTTTCGAGAGTTGACTGTATAACGTAATAAATGGGTAACAGGTAAGTAAGTGAGTAAGTAAGTAACGGGAGTTTTTAGTCCTTGGGCTTCCATCCGTAATGGTTGGTTCTTCTGCCAGCCGACTTGCAAGTAGTAGTTGACTTACCTTCAGAGATACGTATAGCAATGCTCTAACTTGCGCGAAGGCCAATGTGCAGTCAGTCGATGGCTCCTAATGGACTGACACGCTGCTTTTAAAGCGCATCGGAGTGGTGTATTGAGATACGACATGACTGGACTCGAACACGTGTCGCAACAGTCGCACTCGAAGGTACTAACCACTACACCATCGCTGCACGATGGTGGTATTTTAACATATCATATTCATCTATATCATATTATATTTATGTTATATCATGTTTCTTTAATCAACAACTTTCAATAAATGCTTCATACAATTTTGACAATATCTATAGATGTCCCTCCATTTAATCGCTTGTTCAAATAAACGCGCTTTTCTAAAATCAAACGCGTTTATTCTAAAATCAAATGGCCTTTAATTTAAATGTAGAGGATTAATAAAGAGGATTACATTAGAGATTTGAGCGAAAAGCCATTGCGCACGTTTCAGCAATATGTATATGCATCTCTGACGGTAAGTAGGTAAAAGTTTTATATACAATCGACTGAAAGTCGCATAAGAGTGAAAAGTCTTGATGAGATAGCGAGAGGAATAACTCGAGCTTAATGCAAAACCCATGAAAAAAAAATTTGCAATAGAAAAAAGATTCAAGGCGGAGAGTATTCTGTAACTGATCTCGAAAGATTATTGGGGAAGGAGGTACTCGCAAGCTGGAAAAGATCTGTTTCTTTAGCTATATATACCTTCATATGCTTGAATGACAGTCAAAAAATTACCAATAAGTATTACAACCCAACGCATCTTCTCGTATATTGAAACTCGCTATGGAGTTCTTGAAGATATAATACATTCAAGTATGTAAAAGGTGATTTTCAAAATTAACCATGTTTATATTTTATAACCAAGCTGTGTCCGATATGCCACGGTTTATTTATAAAGTAAAACCAGTATGACGTCAGAACATATGGTGAAAGCAAACACAACCTTAGTTACCAGGTCACTTTACTTTCTCTAGTATTATCTTAAAAAAAAAGGAGACAGAAAAATTATATTATTGCTCCCCTCCTTGTTAAAATAGATGGATGGAAAAACATTGGAAAAATAAAAGAAAACATTATGATTATCAACCTGTATGTTCACATTCAAGATGGCTTTTATAACATCGTTGATGTTGGTGTTGATAATAAATTACCGTACTCAAAACAACTTGAAAATATACACAGTATTCCTGTAAGACTCAATTTCGGACCCAGGATCTCTTCTGCTTTCGATATACGAAGATATATACAGATCCTGTGTTTTAAGTTATGCAGAGGACATGGTAGTGAAATTCACTTATCCCGCATCTTATATCTCATCTATGTCGCATGCAAGTTGCCAAAAAAGACAAAAGGCTTATTTGGAAGAGGCTTAGCAACAGATGCAAACAAAGAAATTAATGATTTACATAAAATTGGTTTGACAGCCATATGTTAAGCGACCACGTACAAGGACATTAAGCAGTTACACACGAGTACTTAACATGATTTTCCGATTTAAAAGTTTCTTTCCAAGTTCGTAGAATTTGTTTAGTGCGGAATCAATGCGAAGTTCGATTTTGGTATTCCCAGTCAATGGTTCGTCGAATTTTATTTGGCAGCCAAGATATTTGAAAACTGATGGATAGTTCGAATTCAGGTATTGATAATTAAGAATCATTGATTTTGTTTTTGGTAAAGGTTGAAGTGATGGTTCGATTGTTACGTCACTACAAGTTTCAGTTAAGATTTCCGCTGACAGATCACATATCTCATTGTGACATCCATAAACAAAGCCGCCCCGTGGACACGATAGGGCATGTTGTACACTATAGTGTTCGCCACATATGCACGTAGATGGTAATCGTGCAAGTGGTATACCATAGCAAAGATGAATAGAGTCCCAAAATTCTTGCTTATTAAGGGCAAAACCTTGCTCGCGAATGGGAAGAACTGTCAGCCAATTTGTTGCACCTTGTTCGTTAGAAGCTTCCATAGCTTTCAGTTTCATTTTACAGGATGTATTCGCTTTGATTTTCGTCAGTGTGGTAGAATATTTTTTTCTTTTTTCATTCTTGATCTGTTTCTTTAGCGTTGCTGTTTCAGTTATTTCAAATATTTGTGAATTTGATATTACATGATTTACGGTTGATTTGGTAATACTTCGAGAATTTTCATATTCATCGTTGGATAGTTGAGACGGTATTATGATTCCCAAACCATTCTGTAGAAGAAACTTCGAATTATCTTGAATTGTGATCATTCTGAAGTTCTCAACGTTTTGTAAACAGCGGGGTGAAAAAGGTATATATACATTTTTTTGTTTTTAAGTGAAAACACAAACAACTTTGTTTGTTTTGGTATATGGGTTGTTACTCTTTTTAAGCTTTGAATACTGAAGCTCAGCTCTTCAGCTCCAACATCAAAAATGTGTGTCTACTCTGCACCACTTACTTTTAATGTTTGATGTTAATGTTTTAATGTTTTTGATGTTTCAATGTTTGATCAATTTTTAAGTTATACTGCCAATGCCCCTTATTATAAATGGCTTTCCTAATCACAATGGCAAATTATAACTTCTTCCAACTGTTTGTAAATTCAAAACACTGCACATCATGTAACAATACAAAACTGTCCTTTCAGCATATATGTAAGTAGCTATATACTTTTAATGATCAAAATTTTTGTTTACTTTTTTTGTTTGCAATCATGAGAATTTTGTTCGTAATTAAGAACATTGGCAGTAGTGTTTAAAAAATATGATTTACATACGTAATCACTGTGATATCTGAAAAGATCAATATATATAAGCTTAATATCATTTCGTACCCCCAAAATAAAGGATGTTTTATGTCATTCAGATCAATTAAGTTTATCAGTGTTGTATACATACATTATTGTTTCATATAGTGTCAATTGCACTTTTGCAATGTCCTGAGGTGCATACGAAATCAGAAATGCAATGTTATGTTTTAAAAATCATTCAACCGATTTTTCAAATTTCTTAAAGAATTTTTATAAACAGGATACGAATGTTAACTTAGATCAAGAACATTTGTAAATGCATGCCGTATTGCTAATCAAACTAAAACAGAAATTTCTGATTTCCGTTATATGTTGACTTTGGTGTATGTGGATGTGATTTGCATGACCAAAATTTGCTTGCTTTTTTGTGCTACTAGGAAAATTAACACATTAACATTAAGTATCAAATACAGAACTTTGAGAGTTTATGAGTCAATATATCCTTAATATTATTTCGTACTAACAAAATAAAGAATATTTTATTTCATTCAGATGTAATCCAGTTTATTGGCTGTGTATACATTATAAGTCTCACATAGTGCCAATTATCTTTTGATAAATGTCCTGGGGAGTACATTAGAAATGTAATGTTTTATTTTGCAAATCATGTAACCTTTTTCAAATTTCAAGTATGTCATGTGGTCTTTTATTTTTCATACTTCAGCATATTTCGCAGAAATCCTTTTGCCTGTTAAGGCATCTTGTTGTCTTTACTTTCATTTTTCCAATTACAGCCCCCAGATGCCGATGATCTTCAGTTGTGATTTGTATATCAGAATTTGAAAAGGTATTTTTTGCTTCTGCGTAGTGATCTTCTTTGACAACTAGCCATGATTTGGTTTGATTGACGTAGTAGCCAATATAAGGACCGTACTTGATGATAAGATCCCACCACTGTTTTAATTTGTCGATGGAACCAATTCCTGTTAGGTCAATCTACGTCAAGGCCAGATGGACCGGCAGCACCTTTTGTTTTAAAAGCACATTTCTTTATTAGATCAGCGTTGCTGTTGTCGTAGATTATCGGGTTCGTCTTTCTAATTGGCCCATTTAGCAGCAAATCTTCGTATTTCGGTTTAGCGTCGGGATGTTTATGAAGAAGACATTGCATAGTAGAATTAAAACTCCGGCTGAACAACCTTCTTGATCTAAAGGCCGGTTTTCAGTTCATTCGCTGTGGTCCCACGAATGAGCGATCTGACTTTTGATTGGCTGACGCATTCTCATTCGCCTGGTAGTTCAAATCATTTTAACTACTGAGCGAATGAAAAAGCTGTTCGCTCAGTCGCGCGACCGCAGCGAATGAACTGAAAACCGGCCTTAACAGTCTAATAGCAGGATTTACTTTGCCTTGCATCATCCAATGCGCAAATCGTTTGGCTACATCGTTTCTTTTGTTTAATCCGATTAAGGAAGAGTTCAGTCTCTTCTGAATTTCTAAGCCCTCACTCAAACGCTTGGTAACTCTCTTATCTTTCCATAGTTTCAATCTTCTTCCAGCTGTTGCTTATTCTCCTGAGATTTACATTTTTTTGATGATTTTTGAAAAAGAAGTGAAGGCATTATCATCAAAGCCTTAAGGCAGATATCTCGATCTGGTGACTTTATCAGTTTTGTCATTTCCCTTATGAAGTCTTTACCAGATAAACATTTTGGTAAATCGAATAAGTTCTAACGCCAATAAACAATTTTGTCGTACGCATCATTTATGGTTGTTTTAAAGTTGTCTGCGTCGCCATTATCAACAGAAATCTCATCGTTTGTGTTTAAGTCTGCCGATGGTGTCTTGCAAGTTCAGGAGTGTTGTTTTAATCCCCTGCTGTTTTTGAAAATTCTTTGAAATCTATCGCATTTAACACTTGCAATGTTTGGACTTTCGATTTCAGATGACATTTTCTTTGAAAACAGAATTTGAATGTAGACGTATTCACAAATCAACTGATGAACAACGTCTTAACGTCCAGTTTTCTAAGTGTACTTTTACTTTCATTTTCTTGTTTACAATTTGCATCCACCATCTTTAACCGTCAGAATTTGTTTAGCTACCCACTAAGCCAACAACAACGGTAACAGTGACGTCAGTTCCAGAATCTAACTACTCGTCTGATCCATCAACTCTAGCGGAAAACTTGATTTGGGGAAATCTGACAATCAGTGAAGCTTCCCTTGTTTTCAACGCCGCGTATGAAGAAATAGTTAATTGACAAAGAAATTTATTTATGCTTCCTAGTGGCAAAGCCGGTAAAGAATTTATCAACGAATGTACCCGTCTCATTCATGAATGGATTAACGATTCTCCTCTTCGTGATATCTCATTAAAAGCATTGCCTTCTCTTCTTTTGCAAAAGCCAACAAGAACTAGCAAAAGTAAAGAACATAGCGATAAACTAATTGCCAGGCTTCAAAAATGGAAAGATGGCGATCTAGATTCACTGATGAGAGAATCGAGATTCATTCAATCATCATTTAAAAATTCCACCAACAATCGCAACTCAACAGAATCTACTGCAAAACGTTTTAATAATAAATGTTAGCCGGGAAAATCAAACAAGCGCTGAACGTTTTGTCAAACACAGAATCAAGTGGGGCGTTACAAAGAAAACATGAAACTATTATCAGATAAACATCCTAAGTCGATGCATAAATTTGACGATCTCTTTGGACCTAAACAAGTCTTTGAAGAATTTGCCTATGAAAACATCGATGGCAAATTTATAAGAAAAATAGCAAGGCAAATTGACGGAGCGTGTGGCCCTTCCCACCTTGATGCTGATAGATGGCGCCGTATCTTGACATCTGCCTCATTCGGCTCATCAAGCGAAAATCTTTGTAATGCAATAGCAGCCATGAAAAGAAAGCTATGTTTAAATTTTCAAGTGAATGACGATGATTCGCTAGATGCTCTGATGGCTTGTAGATTGATACCGCTCGACAAGAACCCAGGTATCAGGCCAATTGGAATCGGAGAGGTTTTGAGAAGAATTATCAGTCGTGCAGTAACGAGATCGTTTAAAAACCAAATACAAGAAAGTTCTGGACCATTGCAAATGTACAGCTTTCAGCTCCATCTTTGATGAGGTGGAATGTGATGCTGTACTACTTGTCGATGCAGAAAACGCATTTAATAGGATCAATCGGAAAGTTATGCTTCATAACATTGAAATCTTATGCCCTATGATCTCAGCATTCGTCTGCAACATCTATCAATGAAATACACGCCTCTTCATCCAGAAGAAGTGTCATCTCAAGAGAAACGACACAAGGAGATCCGGCTGCCATGCCAATGTATGCTCTAGGACTTGCACCACTGCTTGAGTCCATTTCTTCAAATGATACGAAACAAGGAGCATATGCTGATGATTTGGGATCTCTTGGCAAACTAGAAGGTTTGCTAGCATGGTGGAGGAGACTAAATGATATTGGTCCAAAAGCTGGATACTATCCTAAGCCTCAAAAATCATGGCTCGTTGTAAAGAAAGGGAAAGAAGAACTGGCACATAAGTATTTGAAGGATATCGGCTGGATATCGACAAAAATTTAACCATGTTATGAGAACGATGCCAGGTATTGGTGAAGAATTGAGACCCGTTGAGCATGTGATTAGACACAAACTCATCCCTTCACTTTGCGATGGACGTTCATGTAATGATGAGGAAACTGTTCAGTCTTCCGGTTAAACTTGGAGGATTGGGAATAACCAATGTGACTAAAATTGCTAATATAGATTATCAATCATCAAAACTTATAACAAGATCAACATCAAAAATGATAAAGGATCAAAATGAAATCATAATTCAAGAAATCAATAATAATGAGAACAAATTCATTCTGAAAAATGAATACTATCAAGATTTAATTACATCGCTTCGTGAAAAAATGACTTCTTCACAGCGAAAAGCAAACAATATCGCTCAATCTGATGGTGCTTCAATATGGTTATCCTCTCTCCCATTAAAACGAGATAACTTTGAACTCACCAAACGAGAGTTCCACGATGCTGTTCATCTATGCTATGGCTGGACACACACCAATTAACCAAATGAGTGTGTATGTGGTGGACGATATAGTGTCGACCATGCACTCATATGCAAGGTGGGTGGTTTCATCACATTACGCCACAACGAACTGCGGGATGTAACAGCAAATTTATTATCAACAGTCTGCAAAGACGTTTCCAAAGAACCAGTACTTAGAAACGGAGAAGATGAAGAAAGAGCTGATGTTGGTGTGAGAGGATTTTGGCAGAGGTTGCAAAGAGCATTCGTAGACATAAGGATTTTCTATCCATTCGCTCAGAGTTACCAAAACCAATCTATCGTCACTACTTTCAAATCCATGAAACGAGAGAAGAAAAGAAAAGTACAATGTTCGTGTAATTGAGAAAGAACACGGTTCTTTCACCCCGTTAACCTTTTCATCAAATGGAGGGATGGGCCGAGAGAGTAAAATATTTTACGTATGTCTTGCCGGACTGATATCGGAAAAATACAATCAAAGATTTTCCGAAGCAATGGCATGGGTTAAGAGAAGAAGAACCATATTGATGGATGCAGGAAATATATCGATTAAAAAAAAAAAAAAAAAAAAAAAAGAAAAATTTGTTTTGTGGTGTTAAGAACTTCTATTATATGTATAAGAGGAAAACAAGATCACGAAAATATGAAGTCCCTGTCGGCGGGTTAAAAGATATTTCTTTAATAAACAATGAACTAAAAATTGAACAGTAAATTATCCACAATTTTCATATATTTTTGTATTATATTAATTTCTTGACTATTTCTGTTGTAATTGTACTTGTTTCATTATGAAGAAGTGACCGCAAAACAAAAGGAAAAAAAAGGAATAACTGACGTTTTCTGGGGTCTGCGATACAGGCGATGGGGTGACGAAAAATTCGGGTCTAAGTTTATTTGGGGGCGGGTCTGTGACGTTATCAAAATTTTTGATCAATGATATCTCTGCAATTTGTTCGAATTAGCGAATGTTCGAATTATCGGATAATCGGGAAAAGTAAGAATTCGGATAGAATTTCTTACATTTTTCTTGCACGTCGACAGCAAACGAGAAGAAGTGAGAAGAAATAATGAAAGAATAAGGAATACATAAGGTCTTCGTATAGGTTGCCATGCTTATATGGAAATATGGCAGCCAAAAATTGAAGAAGCTCTAGAGAGTTGAGTAAAATCAGAAAATGAATTTAACAAAATACGCTACGTTAATGTTGGTGATAAAGAAGGACTCCAAATACCTTGTAAACTTCATTTTTTTTTCATCGATACATTCTTGTCTCCAAAAATATTATTGGTTCTTCTTACAAGAAGTTATAAAGTAGTGCATGTGCTGTGTACAATATAAACCATCTGCTGAATAACTAGATAGTTAGTAATAATTAAAAAAGATAAAATTATTTGCCATAACTATGTTTCAGGATAGGTGAAACACTCTAACCCTACTGCATGTACAATTTATTGAAAAGTTGAAAAAAATTTTACAATCATAAGCAAAATTTCTTTATTTTCACTACAGTTTTAGATTAATAGTGCGCTAAAGTTCGAATTAACGAGTGGTTTTTTAGCATAGGTTGTTCGAATTAAGCGGCATTCGAATTAACGGATGTGTGCTGTATTCGAAAAACGGAACCATCGCAACTTTCTCATATTCCGTTTGCCACACAACTCATAAAATGTATTCGATGCTTTAATTGATGAAGCATTTTCTTATTCTTCTGATTTCATTCTTCTTAAAACTCATAAACAACAAATGCTTGTAAATATCTTGTATAAACAACTGTTATAAACAATAAAATGAATAAATAAATACATTAATAAACAAATAAACAAATCAACAGCAGATTTTGTTCTGTACAGAAAAGTTAGGCGTATATAGTATATAGATACTTGTACAGGTGTATCACAGCTCAGTTCGCTCTCCTCTATGGGAACATTTTTGGCCCATGTATGTACAAATACATCGCAACTCAATCGGCCTTTCCAAAATTTCTGTTTAAACAATGTGTCGATGCTTAGTTATCAAGTTTCCCCTCGTTTGATTCATTTGAGAAGAATTTGAAAAAAATGTATAGCAGCAGGTTATCCTTATCCTGGTTCATTTGATTTTTATGTACATAGCTGCAAATATGATGGGCTTATTATCGGAAATGTCTTTCCAGTAGCTTCGGTATAAAGAATCATCATGATTATAGTACCCGGTTAATCTCACTTTAAAGCAAATACCGTACCACCATCCTCCGTTTCCATATGATTCTGAATTGGTGTCCTTAGCGCAATTGATAGAGGCTGAATCATTATCAACATCAATGGTCGTGAATTTCATTCCATGATGTACACATAGTTTAGCTGCATGCCCGGTGTCACCTATACAATGTAATAATAGTTTTAAGTTTTACGTTTCTGAAATACAAGTCTAAGTTTATATTGCGTTCATACTTTTTTAAAGTTTAGGATCTAAGAACAGCATTTTTCATCAACAGGCAGCAAGAACGTGTGAAGCTGGATGGAAACTATTGCATATACCTAACATACTTAACGGCATTTTTTATTTTTGCAACCAAAAAAGAAATCTTACGACAGCAAATATATTCTTCGGCAACAAAACTGCAGACGTTTCAGTAAATTGTCTTGGTAGCACATTTTAGTAATTTCACTTTATGTTAATTTTATCATAAATTGCTGCAATATTAAGATAAGGGGCATGATCCACTGCATAATTCAACATCTTTTATCGAATAATTTCATCCACTCATGAAGAGACATCCAGAACGACACTTAAAAATAGAGATACAAGAAAGGTGCGAAAACTTTTCATGATAACAGAGTGGAAAATTTCTTACAACTTGGTAAATGCAGCTTGTAACTATTCGCTTCGTCTTCGACACGAAATGTTTGGTACTGAAAGGTGAAATATTGACCATCTTCTCTCCACAGATCAACCTTCAGTTCCACATTGAATTTTGTAGTTAGTAAGTGAAGTTTTTCATTTCCCAACCAATGCTCACCCTCGATATTACCAAAACCATTTTTATAGTCCTTCCATGGTAGGTTAAATGCCACTGATCCATCTGCTTGTCTCATGATAGTTAACCAACCTAGTAACAATTAAAATGATTCTTGAACAAAGGTAATCTTATTAGTGATTAATACCATTCTTTTATGCAATAGTTATGATTTTGTAACTGTATAGAAAAAGTGAAAGGAAAACTGACAATTTCAAATCAAAAACTAAAAGCCATTAGACTTGAACAATTTCCGCATCAGCTCTTGAGAAAATTGCTTTCAAGATATCTGAATGACTTGTACACTGACCAATAATTTGATACAGTCTGGAATTCATCAAATTACTCCCTTCTTTAATTTATTTAACGTAATCTTGACCACTTTGCAATTCACTATGATGTTTCGGAGCCAGAAAAATAGTTCAACAATATTTTGCGCATGATGTTTATTCATGAAAATCGAAGATTTTTCGAAATTTGGTCCAAGTTTGGCCCAAATTGTCCAATTTTAGTCAAATCTCACAAAATGACTGCCAAATTTGAAATCAGCACCTTTCAAATGTAATCCATGCAAAATTTCATGAAATTTAGTCCAAATTTGGCCCAAATTGTCCAATGTTAGTCAAATCTGACAAAATGACTGCCAGAATTAAAATCAGCACCTTTCAAATGCATCTTGTTGTTCATTTGATTTGGGTCTCGTTTTTGCAATTAAACCCCCTTCTAAATTTCTACGTGTCCTTAGATTTGTTGGTGCTGACATGATTATTCTCCAGGTGAATTTATGATCTGGGAATTTTCGGAGGTGGCGAGCAGGTTTCGAATCCTTTTTAGGATTTTCGTGTTCTTCCCATCTTATTTCCACATTACGTTTCGTCTGACCGATGTATACTTCACCGATGAACATTTACCCTCGTAAATTTACTAGCCATATACGAAACTTTTAACTTCGTACGAAAAACCGTAAGCTGCTCAACTTCAAAGGATCCCGTGTTTCCGAAGTTTCTGGTTACAACATACCAGTAATAAACTTATCGAACCAAGAGCTCTCCGAAATTGAAATTAAACAGTTGAGTTTTGGTTTAGAACATAATTTCATAGACAAAAATAAACATGTGCAGAAAAGACTAGCTGCCAACCTCGAAACTCTAGCACAGTTAACCGACAAAGATATAGCAAACGAAGACAGAGAGGAATACCATGAATTCTTACGTGCTTATTGTGATATATTGTCAAAAAAAACATTTATGAAACTCCAGATTATACATACTATAAGCTGAAACGTCTCATACAAAACGAATCGATCGTAGTTGTGAGTGGAGATAAGGACTTGTCTGTCGTCATAATGAATAAAGCTGATTACGTCTCTAAAATGGATAGTATGATACAAGAAGGTATTGAAAAAGAAGTCTATGAAACAACTAATGATACAACCATTAACCATGGCCTGCACAACTTTCAAGAATTTCTATACCGAAATTTCAGAAACTACAAACATTACGAAAAGATGTGGCCAAGTGCAAACCAACCAGCTCAACTTTACAGAACTGCAAAGATACATAAAATTAACAAGATTGATGAAATAACCGTCCAAAACCTTAAATTTCGCCCCATCATTGCACAAACAGGAACTTTAACGTACAGTGCGTCACAAGTCATTGCAGAATATCTTAAACCCTTGATCGATGAAAATGAGTACCTCATTAATAATACTCAGGCCTTTGTAAAATTAATTAAAGACCAACCAGTCTTAGACGAGAACGAAGAACTCGTATCATACGATGTTGAATTCTTGTTCACAAACGTTCCCGTTGTTCTATATCCACAAAAAGTTACCTGAGATATGTAGTCGACTGACCTTCAAAAGACTCTTATTAAGACTCACAACACAAAACACTTTTATGTTCAACGACAAATACTTTAACTAAACAGATGGATGCACTATGGGCGGACCACTGTCAGTCGTCATGTCGAACATTTGCCTTACCAAAGTCGAAAAGAAAATTGTTACACCAAACAAACCGAAATTCTACCGGCGATTCGTTGATGATGTGATTAACAGGAGAAAACGCATTGAACCAGACGATCTATTTGATGCCCTCAACAAATATCATCCTAACCTAAAATTCACCATTGAAATCAATCAAGCCAAGTTCCTCGACACAGAATTGAAAATTGAATCAGGAGTAATAACGACATCCGTCTACAGAAAACCGAACAAACATCCGACTCACTGGACATCCCAGGTTCCAAAAAGTATAAAAGAAATGTCATCATAGGAGATTTATACCGTGTAGATAAGATAAGTTCAAACTTTGATGCAGAAAAGGAAATAATAAAGGACAAATATCGTAAAGCAGGCTTTCCGTTTCGCTTCACCTGAATTTTTATTTGCAGAACCCAGAAAGTTTCACGTGGTCTCACTACCATACTGTCCGAAGAATGAAAACCTTTCGAAAAAGTTCCTAACAAAATTGAAATCTTTCTTTAAAAATAAAATTGATTTTACCATTAAATGGGAGACAAAGAAGGTCCGACGACTCTTTCCACTTAAAAGCAGAAACCCTCACCCATCTTGCCAAATCCATGCAAAATTTCATGAAATTTGAAGAACTTTCGAAATTTGGTCCAAATTTGGCCCAAATTGTCCAATTTTAGTCAAATCTGACAAAATGACTGCCAGAATTAAAATCAGCACCATTCAAATGTAATCCATGCAAATTTTTTGAAGTTTGAAGAACTTTCGAAATTTGGTTCAAATTTGGCCAATTTTTTTGGCCAACTCCACCACGGATGTCCTAAAGTCCTTTTGTATAACATTTAGTGTAGAGTTTTGGGTCAGTCATTAACTATTCTGAATAAACAAACAATCCGAAATCCGAACGGACTTTCCGAAAACGACGAAAAACTGTTACAGAAACAGATAGATAGATAGATAGGATGTGTAAACCAAACAATTTCCTACGCATAGCGCCCGGAAATTGAATGGGTATAGTTTATCCGTATAAGTACGTTTTAAAACTTATATCATATATATATATATATATATATATATATATATATATATAATAAACCATAGAAGTCATATTTTAGATATTTCGACAATTACATGTCTTCATCAGTAGAGTGTATGTTCAAGTAAAAATTGAGGCGTATAAATATAGAGAAAAGCTAAAAATCATTAAAGTGATTGATGAATACATAACCGTCATGTTTACATTTCTATAAGATAAATTCACAGGAAAACGTCAAATTCCATAATCTTTTTAGCCACTACAGACTAGCACCATTACAATGAGATGAATAGAAATTAATGAATTTGCGAAAAGCTTTTAAAATTTGCAGTAAATTTACATGGGCATAATCTATACTTACATGGGCATAATCTATACTTACACAATCATCAGTGACTAATAACTCTGGATTCTTGCATTCGCATCTAAAAGAGTTATCATTATAATGCCGATTGCACTTGTATTGATCTTGTAGGCATTTTTTCTCCTCCATACATGGATTCTATGATAAAGAAAGTAGAGCTTGAACGTTAAAGAAAGTGTTGTTTTATTTTTACATTTTCTTTGCAAAAATATTTTATCAACTATTAGATTATGTTCAAGAGACCACTTCAATTTTTGATTGAGTCTTGAGACCGGACACGCTAAAAAACATATTATTTCATGACATTTCATTACTTTCATTTTATTTCACTTATATTTCTATGTCACAGGTTAACAAATACATAGCATATAAGATGTGAAATGTTGACCTGGCTATCAGAAATAACAACAAAGCAACACAATAAAGCATAAAGGTCGTATTAAGATAAGGGTAACCAAATTACTATCGCGTTATCCTTGAATCTTTCAGCTTAAACAAAATACTTAACAACGTGTATAAAAAAAGAAAATCAGACCTGGATTGCAAGATGGGTCGTAAAATTTTGATCAACAAATTTGCTTTGGTTTCGAAATTTATCTGTCTCTAATACTTCACACTTATTTCCTTCTTCACTTCTTTTGAAATTGGCGCTCTGACAGTTATAATGCGTAGTTATACATGCTGCTGCACATTCATTTGTTGTGTTAACGTCTTTTATTTCAGCAGGTGTGACATCTAATGTAGAATTTTGATAATACTTCACATTCATCCATCCTAGTTGACCAGGACTTGCGTACAACGTATTGATGATTGTAGCTATCAAACATAGAGCCTTCATTTTGTATCTTCTTAAATTTTATATTTTTATAGAAGAAACTTTTCATGTCAAAAGATAATTTTACTGAATAAGTTATGCAGTATTTATATTGACCTACGTATTGTATGAATAAAGAAATAACATTTTAGATGTGGGATTTCCGACGTTTGCAAATAGTCGGAAATCGAATTTCTTAACGATTCCGACGAAAGTCATCCATGCGCAGAAGCGCATGCGCAGTAATTACACATATTCAAGGCGTTTCAAAATTGAGAATTTTCTCTCGCATTGTATTGTAACGTAAGGTTCGTCAAACTAAACATGAACGAGGAGCTAGCCAAGACCATCCAAGATGCTGTTAAGCAGGCAGTTGGCGAAGTTATGGAAATACAACACAATTCCATGGATAAAATGAGAGATAGATTGGAAAGAAAACGGAAGCACGACAATATTTCGTTTGACAACGCTGGAAATAAAGATCAGTATCAGCACAACAGAGACGTTCTGGAGACCCTCGACGAGGTAGACAGTCATTTAGAAGACAAGAACATCGAAGAAGCTAAAAGAGCATTAGAAAAGGGTAAGAAGCTCTTAGAATTTAGAATGAAATGTATACGAATCGCCGATAGGGAGGGTTGGTTAACTGTTAAGCACTTTGTTAACGACGAACTAGTATCTGACGACGAACAAGAAAAACGGTTAAAAAGGGCTATCCGTTCTGCTACATCTTCGAGAGAGAAGTATTTAAAAAAGCCCAGGCAGACTCTTTCTAACCAAGAGAACTCTAAGGATGAAAGATCGCGTGAAAAGCCAAAAGTGTATGACGATAAGAGAAGGATGGATGATGTTATTTGCTATAATTGCAAGAAGGTTGGTCACTATTTGACCCACTGTCCTTTCCCTCCAAGTCGCGAGCAACTAAAAGTGCCCAGGATCGAAAAGAATAGACGTTGAAACTTTATTATTTGGACAAGAACAAATATTACATTGAGTTACGAAACTTTTAACTATAAAAAGATAAACAATTTATATTTTAATTTCTATTGACTTTGTGTTTTCTACTTATATTAGAAAGATATTGGGAGTTTGAGGAGGACGAACAAGTCTCAGTTGCGGGAAAGATTCAAAAACACGTTTCTTATTGGGAAGAAAATTTAAACGCTCCACCATTCGTTCTCGACGTAGTCAAAAATGGATACAAACTACCATTCATCTCGAAACCCCCACCATTTTATGTTAAAAACAATAGTTCTAGTCTGAAGAACAAAGATTTTGTATCAAAATCAATCATAGAACTTCTTCAAAATGACTGTATTCAAGAAGTCGATTATCTCCCACATTGCGTCAACCCCTTAACAGTAGCTGAGCGAAATTCGAAATTGGGACTTGTCCTGGACCTTCGTCACGTAAACAAGTACTTGGACGTAACAAAATTTAAATACGAAAATTTGAAAACAGTTTCAGATTTATTCAAAAAAAACGAGCATATGTTTACATTTGACCTGAAAAGCGGCTATCATCACGTTCCGATTCACAGCGAATTTTTTACATATCTGGGTTTCTCGTGGGAGTTTGATGGCAAGCTGAGATACTTTGTCTTTAAAGTTTTACCGTTCGGCCTGATTACCGCTTGTTTCATCTTTACGAAGTTGATGCGCCAACTCGTTAAAAAGTGGAGGTCAGAAGGGATTAAAATTGCGATGTATCTTGACGACGGCATAGGAGGCAATATTCTGAAACCAAGCGCGATAAAACAACGAAACGTGGTGGTCGCTGATATAATTTCTGCCGGGTTGACTATCAACATCAAAAAATCATCTTTGGAACCTGAAACAGTAAAACATTGGTTAGGTTTTATAGTTAACACTAACAAGATGCTTATCTCTGTACCATCACAAAAAATCGAAAAAGTAATAAGGCTTATTAAGGAAATTTTAAATTTTGACTTTGTCACCACAAGATCCATCGCAAAGGTCACCGGTTACATCATTTCAATGTCTATCGCCATTGGTCCCCTTACAAACCTTTTTACACGTCAATTGTATAAGTTTATCGAAAGCAGAAATTCCTGGGACGGCTATAGGCCTCTAACATTTGAAGTTAAGAGAGAATTAAATTTTTGGAAAAACAACCTGGAACGCTCAAACGGATTTGAGTTCAAAACAAAGCCTGAAATTACAAAAATATGTTATACCGACGCTAGTGAATACGCCTATGGTGGATACGTTGTAGAAAAGCTAGAAAATATTATTGCTAAAGGATCTTTTTCGAACGCAGAAATTACTTCAAGTTCAACTTACAGAGAGCTTCTAGCAGTCAAAAACGTTCTCCAGTCTTTCTCAAGCATTTTAAAAAATCAAAACGTGCAGTGGGTTTCTGACAACTTAAATGTTTCACGCATAATTAATTCTGGTAGTACAAAAGAACATTTACAGAATCTAGCAATGGAAATATTCAATTTTTGTATTCGTCACAATATTCGCATTTATCCGTCCTGGGTCCCAAGGGAGCAAAATGTTTTAGCTGACAGAATATCAAAAGCTTTTGATACAGATAACTGGTCAATTGACGACGAAACTTTCAATTACATTCCAATTAACTTTGGTTTATTCACAGTTGACAGATTTGCCGATAATACGAACACTAAATTGGAAAGGTTTAATTCAAAAGTTCATTGTCCAAATTCAGAAGCTGTAAATGCTTTTACTTGTCAATGGAAAGACGAATTTAATTGGCTTTGTCCACCAATTTACCTAATAGGAAAGACGCTTCAACATTTGAGAGAGTGCAACGGTAGAGGAGTATTGTTTGTCCCGATGTGGAAGTCGTCTTATTTTTGACCTTTGCTGACAACCAACGGCATAGATTTTCTTCCTTTTGTGAAGCATTATTTAATTGTAGATCCCTATTTTTTTAACCGTACGACAATCAAGTCTGTTTTTGAAGGACATGCCAAATTTTATTCCTTAGCTTTGTACATAGATTTTTCTCGCTAAATATATTGAAAGTACAAGTATAGCTACTTATAATAAAAAAAAAAAAAAAAAAAAAAAAAAAAAAAAAAAAAAAAATCGGGATTATTGGGTTAACTGATCAGATTGTTATACAATATCTATGCAAACATAATTTCTAATAATTCATTATTTTCTTTTTCATCATTCAATACTAAATCCTGTTGGGAATCACTGTTGGTTATTGTTGCTGTTGTGGCAATCATATCAATATAATATTTACTGGCCCGTTAATGTCTGTGTATGCTCAACGTGGCATTATAATCAATCTTGTCCGGCCCGTTGGTGTCTGTGTGTGCACGGCGCGGCATTATAATCAATATTTACTGGCCCGTTGGTGTCTGTATGTGCACGACGTGGCATTATAATCAACGTTGCTTCGTACAAAGAAATTTTCAACAGGTATGTGAGTATTAATAGTTTTATCTCCAATTTTCTTAGACTCCATATCGTGTGGAATTTGGGAGAAATTAGACGAAATCGAAAATCCTCACTTAAGAGAAGTCGCATCTTCACTTCCGAGTCTCATAAAAGCTGCTCACGCAGACTCTACATTACTAAAGTACAAACCAGCATGGAAGAAGTGGATTAGCTGGTGCACCAAATTCCCTGAGGTTAATCCGTGTCCTGCAGACCCCTTTTACGTCGCTATTTACATCAACGATATTGTTTCCAATAACGGGAAGATAGGTACGGTCGAAAGTGCAGCTTTAGGAATTCGATGGGGACATATTACCTCCGGTCAAAGATCTCCTACAGACAGTCCATTCGTAAAGTTAGCCATAGAGGGAGGGAAAAGAATAATCACAAGCAGGGGAGAGACGAAGAACCAGAAGGAACCAATCAGTTTAGACTTATTGAAGGAAATTATTGAAACTTACGGGTCTTCAAATAGTTTGATCAATTTACGCTTTCTGACCATGTGCGTTCTGGGGTTTTCCGGTTTTCTTCGCATAAGTGAAGCATTAGAACTTAAAATAAAGGACATATCTTTCGAAACAGAAGGCGTAAAGCTGTTTTTAACCAAGTCAAAAACAGATCAGTTGAGAGAGGGTCACATCGTCCACATTGCAAAAACCGGTTCAGAATTTTGTCCAGTCGCGTGGCTCAAAAGATATCTGTTGTTATCAACACTAAAAGACCAACCAGAAGTCTTTTTATTCTGCAGGCTAGCTAAAACTAAGATTGGTCATAACGCTATCGGAAAGTATCCAATATCATATACAACTGCCTATGATTCTTTTAAAAAGCATCTTTCAGATATTACAAACGAAAGGTCATTTAGTCCACACTCTCTCCGGTCAGGAGGCGCATCCGAGGCAGCCAACAACGACGTTAGCGATAGATTGATATCTAAACATGGCAGATGGAAATCTAAGAAGAGCCGAAACAGATATATCAAAGATGGTACGAAGAACAGGTTTAAAATCACAAAATTGCTCGGGCTTTAATGTCGCAAATAAATTTGAGGAATAACATTGTAGCTACTACAGTAACTTTTTTCTTCTCGTGTTCCAAATACAAGAAATCCATTGTCTCCGAAAAATTAGTTAGATTTTTCGAATAATTTCTGACTGGTAAGGAGGAAAAGTTAAGAAGTGGGATTTCCGACGTTTGCAAATAGTCGGAAATCGAATTTCTTAACGATTCCGACGAAAGTCATCCATGCGCAGAAGCGCATGCGCAGTAATTACACATATTTAAGGCGTTTCAAAATTGAGAATTTTCTCTCGCATTGTATTGTAACGTAAGGTTCGTCAAACTTACACAAAAATACTTCTCAAATTATCATTTTACTAATTTATATTCATTTATTTTCATGCGAAATATCTTCGAGCCGACCAAACGACAAGCAACCACTCTCCAACGAAGAACGACAAAGTACAATAATGGAACGACAATATAAAAGATTCCATACTACCAAAGTCGTCGAGACGCTCAATAACGCAGCTTATCAATATAATTTTTCAGGTCGTTTTTCAACGTAAATGTATTCTGGATTATAGTGTAGCGGCCAGAGGTTTTTGTCCTGCCAAAATACTAGGCAAAGTCCAGACTCCTGTTTCAATTGGAGAGGCAGGTTTTCGTCCCGCGGCGGTACAATCTACGAAAAAGGGTTGCACCAGGAAGCGATGATCACTTAATCCGGATAGGTCATATTTTGTATTTATAAACCTTATAATTACGCTAGTTATAGACTAAATGGCTTACAATCAGCATTACAAGAAACGCATTATTTTTAACTTATAAACCGATATCTAGACATATTATTATTATACCAATTGTACTTATATAACTTATTTTACGAACCTTGCGTTCCAAATACAAGAAATCCATTGTCTCCGAAAAATTAGTTAGATTTTTCGAATAATTCCTGACTGGTAAGGAGGAAAAGTTAAGAATTGAATATGAATCGAAAATAGTATTTATGTTGTCAAAGAAGCAAAATAAATAAATAAATAAACAAATAAATACATAAATACATAAATACATAAATAACGTCACACTTTGAAAGCTATGCGAATGCAATTCTTCAACAGGAAATTTACACGAAGGATCTTCAGTTTAGGAGAGGTTTATTACGAAACAACGAGAGAATTGTATATTGTATAACCTCCGCATTGAAAATTAAACCCACGTCATTTCTGGATGTGAAAAATGGCTACCAGGTATCATTTACCGGAGAGACATGATGTATTTGGTAGAACTTTATTCAATGCAATTAGGAAGAATAATTCGCCAAACCTGCAAAAGCTTCCTCGATCCTACAGTGATGCGCAAATTATAACAGAAGGCAATTTTGAATATTGGTGGAAGGTCTCAGTTAAAACGTCACGGAAATTACCGCTAATAAACCTGATATAATCATCTGGGACATAAATGACAACATAAATCAGTTGTCCTGCTGACGTAAATGTTTCGAGCAAAATTACTGAGAACGAAAATATCTATGGTCCTTTAATTACGAAACTCCAGCTATTATATCCTGAATATAGTTTTTATTTCTCCCGATAATCGTAGGTGCACTTGGTACCATACCTTTTGACTTTCATCTTTTAGTTTACAGCATTCTATTTATTTTAATATACGCACTACTTATATCGTTATTAGTTTATATCAAGAATTTTCTCTGTTTAGGTCGTGTGACCATTGTCTTCAAAAACGTAGTCTTGAGACGCCTTACTCTTGCACTATCGTGTGCCTAACATCTAATGTTTCAAGACTATGCATTATTTGATATTTAATCTTGCTCTATTGTATATTTTATCCAATTTAAGTCAATTTGATAAAATTATTCTCAGTTCATTTCTCTTTTGTTTCAGGTTGCCTTTTCGTTCTGCCCAGAGTCATACTGTGTCATTCCTTGAGATTTCATGATGCGCTTTCTTCACCGTATTGTAGTCCAGGCACTCCCTAAGTCAAGCTGTTTCGTCGGCTGCCAAACTTTTAGAAAACTGTTTTATATTTATTTTAGTTAGATCTTAATAGCCTTGCTCCCTTGTTGGGAGCGGCCGTTGTATATCAATATTTTTAGAAATACATATGTGGAAAGGAAAGAATAAATAAAAACATGCTACAAATGCTATAAATCAAAATGACGTTGTAAATAATATCAAAACTTTTTAACTATGGCAGATAAATATTGTCAAAAATGAATAAAATGTAGTGTAATGAGTAACTGGTTCAGTTCAATGAGAAACTGCTTTCACTGTATTTAGTGGAAATGTTTTCGGTGTCTGTATTGCTGCAGCGCCAAAAGTGTGTCATCGATAATTGGGAGGGTAAAGACCTTTCTTGTATATCTGTTTAAACACTGCATTGCGGTTCAGTTAAGGTGTCTTACGAAATGTCAATACCAAAATTTTTCTTGGACAATTCACAAATGTCATTTTATGACAACTTAATTTTAATTTTCAAGGGCGTTGTTGTTACTTCAACAAATTTTTCTCGTGAACAGTTAAAGAACACAAGTATTCCTTACGAAGAAATAATTTTCAAGTTGATGTTAATTAAGTAGGCCAACTGGCTACAGTTCTATTTCACCTCTACCGAAAACGTCCCCGTAAATTTGTTAAAGTTGAATTTTCCACAAACCTATCAAATCACTTCATTGAATTCTGAAAACAGCCCAGTAAGCACAAAGACGTTGTTTCAACGTTGTTTCGACGTCGTATTCCATCGTTGCTTGACGGTCATTTAATGGTCGAAATGGAAACAGCAAAACAACGTCGGATTTTGACGTCAAAACGACGATTAAAAATAACCAAAAATGACGTTGTGCGGATGTTGTGCAATGTTGTGCATTGACGTTGTAGCATGGTCAACTTAACGACGAAGGGTAATGACAACAAATGAAAAGCCATCAGCGGGAACCGAACCCGACCTCTCGCATGAATTCTGCGAGTGATAACCACTACCCTACGACACTACGGCGCCTTGCTAATGTATTAGACTATGATCAAAATCACCAACTTAATTTCGAGTAGGTTAAGATGGAAAAGAACGTTATGACAAAATGAAAGAAAAAGTGCTATTATAACTTTTGCTTGCTTTTAAAACATCGCTTTAAACTGTTTACAGTGTACAGTTCACAAACCATCGTTTTACGTTTCTTTCTTAATCTTGGATTATAATAATTCCTTCGGGTTCGGTTCCCGCTTCTGACCACAGATGAGTGCAGACGCATACGCATAAAAAAATTCTGACAACACACGCCGTAAACTGTTGACATAGCTTCTAATAAAGAAATGAAGAGAAGGGGAGATATCATGAATGGGAATTTCAATAAACTTGAAGAGATATTAGAAGAAGTAAAAGAAAGCAATAAATCATAATGAAGTATTACAGAATTACAAAAAAATCCAAGAAGACATAAACAATATGAAAGATGTTATAACACAAAACTTAATAAAACAGCCCTAAAGGGCGGTAACTCAGCCGATATAACAATTATAATTGCGATTAAATTGTGCTCATGTTACATCACAGGCAAGCCCTTTGAGATGACGCTTATAGTAAGAGGCTAGTACGAAGTGAGGAAGACTAAATAAATTGCAGAAGTATATCTAACATAAATTATGTAAAATTATATGGACCGGAGACTTTCACAATTGTATTGACTTCAACACTATTAAATCAATTTCAATCAAATGAGTTAAAATAGGTCAAACTTGCTTAAAAACTGAAGACCTTATCAAATCTGCAAAAGTGACTGCCAGATTTAACATCAGGACCTTCCAATTGCTCTTTGTGCAAACCTTTCAAATTTTGCCAGAAATGCGAAACATATTTAAGTAAACGTTACATGAAATTGTTCACAACTTGGATTAGTAGGCGCAGGAGAAACTTGGGCATTTCAAAGATTTTACTCCATGACAATATAAAAATTATATATATTGTATATAATTTCAATCAACATAACATGCAATATGAAAATTTATTTCTACTAAACCTTCCAGTGGCAGATCAAGAAGTACGTGAAGGGGATTTACTTTTGCGTGGACTTATTTTTGCGAGGCACGTGGATTTTTTTCCGAATCGTTTATGTCTTGACGTTTTGCGTGGATTCATAAAGTTAATCGACGCAAAAAAAACCCCCTTAAGATAAGTCGCAACTTGTGCAAGAGAGTGTTAACAATTCAAACATAAAAGAAAAACATTCAAACAATTCCATTGGTAATATAAACCGAAGTGACAAATTATGTTAATGCGCTTCTCCACAAGTTCGCCTGCCCTCTAGATCCGCCACTGACTGCATATTATCATTTGAATCTTTTCATGGAGTTTATAGAAAAAGCAATCGTGCACGAAAAGACAAAAATAAACTTTGTTAGGATCCGATTACAATGTTCTTTTCAAACATGTTATATTCTGTCCTAGCATGTTACACTCCAAATCTTCAAAGTATGTGTATGTATATTGGTTTGATTCCAATTATTATTCCTGACATTGAATATATCCCAAACATAATCATTGTGCCTGCATCGAGCGGTTTGCAGTAGAAAAAATTCCAATGTGAATTTAACACTAATCAGTCCCACACAGTGGTAACTTGATCGAGCATTATACAGTGACTAATAATTTGATACAGTCTGGAATTCACCAAGTTACTCCCTTCTTTGATTTATTAAACGTTAATCTCAACCACTTTTCAATTCACTGTCACATTACGGAGCCAGAAAAACAGTTTTATTAAACATTATCGTTCACCAATATCTTGTGCATGATGTTTATACTTTCAGTTATTATATCGGAATGAAGACAGTTTGGGTCCATTAAGTCACAAGTATTGTCTTTTCCTCCTGACACTGATGTCTCTAGTGATTCTAGTAATGTTACCTGTGATTCCAATCTTAGTGATGATCTCAAATCTCTCCTCTCTGATTTTAACAAAGTTGTTACTGGTATTGAGACCAGCGATGACGATGATGATTGTGAAATCCAATTCCAATCTAACAGCTGCAGTTATGTTAACTGCAGTGAATTTAACTCAATTTCCTCAAAAACACCCACTAACTTTTTCTATGTCATTGAATCGTGTTCCTGAACTAGATCATGATTACAAATTTCCGGGTTACTGGAAATTTTCAACTTCTACTGAATCTTCTGTTGGAGGCGTATCCTTATACGTCTCTGATTTGTTTTCATGTAAACCTAGGAATGACCTCAGTCGTTCCTTTTATCAAGCTAGCAATCTTGAAGCCGTTTTTGTTGAGATTGACCTGCCAAAATCCACCAATATCATTGTTGATCTCTCTATTTCATAACAAAAAAGTTGATTCTTTTGGTAAAAACTATTTCCTCAGCAAAACTTGATAGACACACTTTAAAGTTTTATTTTTGTAAAATGTATCTTTTTGTGACAAAAAGCTTTTTTATTGCAAATATTTTGTTCACAATAAATTCTGTTGTTCCTCTGTTCCCAAAAGTAAAAAGAAATGCATTGTTGAGAAATTCTTCTATCAACTACCTTCTATTGTAAAAATACGTTCCGGTAGTTTCAATCACAAAAGAAACAACAAAGAAAATCTAAGTTCTAGTAAAATTTCTATAAACAATCGTGAAAATCTTTATCTATTATTTACGAGCCGATACATTTTTGGTGGACACACTGTATAACGTAGTTCAATACATTCCATTCACACTCAATTAGTTTTCTTTTGTTTATTTCCCTTATCCCATTAGTGCAACAATACAGGCTTGCATTATAACACTCCTTACGTCAGGACGAAAGAATTCGAGTTAATATTTTTTTTACATTTCGAAAAGTATGCATTAGATTGGGCGTAAACTGGCGTAAATTGCATCGATTGCGCCCTTGCGTGTGTTTGGCAAAAACAATTTGCTTAACCCTTAAAAAATCCTTAGTCCGCCCCTGTTAAAGTGCCGGAAAGTTTTATTAAATATGAAAATATGCCGTCGTGAAAGAAACGGTACGGTGTCTGCAAATATTTACCGTCTCTTTAGCTACGCCGTTGACATTAAAAAAAAAGCATATGTACCTTTTTCTCCAAACAGTAAGAACTTCTGTTTAGGAAAGACTGACCACAGCAGAATCATTTCAAGATAATGGCAAATTACTACTGCGAATTTTCTTTTTCATCTTCAGCTTTGGAAGTGTGTATTATCATTTATGATGTTAAATTCATTTAATACTGATTGAAGATCCTTTCGGATCTTTTTGTATCTTTAGATCAGGGGTATGTTAAAGCGTCACTTTGAACACTATTCTGCGTTTAGCTAGGATAAAATACAAGTCAAACAGAAGTTTGCACGATTTATTTCACGGCGAAAAAAAACAATCACACACATTCCTGAAATTCCTGACAACACACATAGAACATAGCGAAATCTATCGCTCTGCACCAACTACGCTTTGACATATCCCTGATTAGATCAATATTGAAGGCGCTGGATTAAGAGGGTCGCCCTATTTGCAAATTGCTCGCGTTAATAGCAGCACTAAAGTCCTGACTTACCACAAGACGTTGACATTTAGCAAAGTCAGCAAACTAATCTAAAGGAAATACCAAATGACCACGTTAATCAAAATGTTTTACAAGTAAACAAACACTTTATAAATTTTGTACTTTCCCTGGATTTGTCATATGATGTTTGAAAAGCAATAAACATAACAATGATAATTTTTTGCTCATTTCTGCTTCGAAGAAACAAGTAAAGGAACGTAAAGAGAAAGTAAAAAGGATCTTACTTATGATATTCGTGTATTTTCTTACACTGACAAAAATACAACCAAATCACGAAGTAAATAGTCATGACCAGTATTTTAGCGACTGGATTGTCAGCTGTTATCGGATTTGATGTTGTTATTAGTGACCAGGATGACATGATTGCTGAAAAGCTAGATTTATTAAATGTTACCGATAAATTCACAAAAGATAATGAACAGAACGGGAAACAATCATCTGGAATACAACAACCTCTAACAATGTCTGACCTGCACAAATCCTCTTTTATATGGAAATCACAAAAAAGAAGTCTTGTAGACAAAACAGAAAAGGAGTGAAGTATGCAATTCTTTATAAAAACATTATCAGGAAAGACAATTGCATTGGAGGCTGGCTCTACCTTCACAATTGAAGATGTAAAATATGAAATTCAGTGCCTTGAGGGTGTTCCTATAGATGAGCAACAGCTGATTTTTGCTGGAAAACAATTGGATAACAATCGATTGATTTCTGATTACAATATCACGAATAATTCTACATTGGATCTAGTTTTAAGACTTCGCGGCGGATGGGATGAGATGGAAATGAAGATATTTGTAAAAACTGTGACAGGAAAAACAATCTCGATTGGCTGTAATGCGAGCACAAAAATTGATTACATCAAAGCCCAAATCCAAGACCTAGAACGTACACACTCTGATTTGCAACAACTGATGATTGATGGAAAGGTACTGGTAAACTCGCGAACGTTGTCAGACTACAATATACAACACGAATCCACACTTTATCTATTAATTCGAAGAACAGAAACTAATTTAGTGGCAGTTGATCCAATTGACTTGGATCCTCGTTTTGATTTCCAATATCCAGATAAAGCTACATCAAAAGAACAAGAGTATAAAAGAGGTGGCAGAAAATTGCAACGACCACTTGGCTATCAAAAGTTTGCAATTAAAGTCCTTGGAAAATATGATGATGATGTATGGCTTGGTGTGTCTGCTTCGGTCGATCGCACTTATGACGTAGAAGGAGAATGGCCAGTCTCATACCATGGTACAGATCGAAAGTTTGCAGATTCAATAGCAGCTAATGGCTTCGAGCTGAAAAGAGGAAAAAACTTTAAATTTGGACGAGGAATATATTCAACTCCAACACCAGCTGTTGCAGAGAGGTATGCTACGATATTTGAATATAAAGGTGAGAAGTATAAGTCAATTTTCATGAACAGAGTCAATCCAGATTACACAAGAGAAGTTGAAGAACCTGGAGTTGGAACATATTACGTCACATGTGATGACGCACAGATTCGCCCCTACGCAATCTTGATAAAGAAAGTGAGTTAAGTTGTATCTCACATATTGACAAGGTGATATTTGTACAGACTGATTTAGAGGATGAAGACTTTACAAAAGAATTTTTTTTTTACTTACTGGAAAAAAATATGATTAATCTGTCATCTATGTAGGGTGTTTGTTAATTAAGTAGCAATCCAACTAAAAGTTAGGTTGCAGATATATTACCCATATTTCGTATGCGCTCATTTTTCCTTGTAGTCGACTAAAAAGCAACTAGTACTGAGTTGATTTCTGAGAAACTTTTAGAGTGAAATTTAGCAACTATGAAAACTTTTGAAAGAACACTTCCTCATTAAGTAAAAGTCAACAATCTTTCGTACATTTTGATTATATTTGATCAGGGATATGTAAAGGCGTTTGATTCTTCCTTGGTATGTGTGGATTACTTTCTGTTATATCTTGAAAATATAATGCTGATAAGTATGTTAATCTGTGTGTCATGTGCCATAAAGCCTAGTTCAGACCTATTGATTATGACGATTACAAAGAGTAAAAAATATATCAATTGTCGCAATCGCCAATCACCAGGTCTGATACTTTTTTTAATCGTTGTAATCGTGGTAATCGTCAGGTCTGAACCAGTCTTAAAATATCAAAATATTTTGATATCAAAAATATTTTATCAAAGTATTTTGATTTCTGAGAAACTTTTTTGAGAAATATTTTATCAAAATATTTTGATATTTTGTCGTCGTAAACACCAGGTGTTTATGACGATTACGACGATCACAAGAGTGTTCACATTAGACGATTACGACGACTACGACGATTACACTAAATTTAAATCGTCGTAATCGTCAGATCTGAACCAGGCTTAATTACTAATAAAATACTTGAGTGTTCACCTGAAGATAACGAGGATTACGACGATTAAAATTTAGTGTAATTGTCACAGAGATGTGCATAACATCACGAAACTAATAATTATAGAAACGAGTGAGCAGCGACGTACAAAACAACTAGAAAATGGCGGAAACACAGACCAATGTATTGAAAAGATTAAATTTCGCATTTTCACGAGGTACATTTCCCTCTATTTGCTTGAAGCCACAGCAAGTTAAATGTTTAGATTTTTTGCTGAAAGGTTTGGATGTTATTGCAGTCCTACCGACAGGGTTTGGCAAATCTTTGATATTTCAGTTGCTGCTTTATTTGCTACCCATCAAACATACGAGAAATATTGTTTTAGTGGTGTGCCCTCTTTCTTCGATTATCGAAGACCAGGTTAAAGTAGTTGGTTAAATGGGACTCACTGCTGCTGTCTTGCATACAGAAAATCACTTATTTTCTAAAAGTGAAAAGTTATTTCCAACAGCATCCTCATCATCTGAAGAAAATGATGTTGATAAGGTTGCAAGCATTCAAGATAACAATCCTGTAGTGGCCGGGAGAGTTGACATGTTATTTGCACATCCTGAGGCTTTGCTTAGCAAGGAAGGAAGAAAGTTGATGAGTTCTGACGTAATATCAAAAAAATGTTGTTGCTTTTGTTGTGTAGATGAAGCCCATTGTGTTGAAATATGGTAAGAAAATACTCAAAGTTATTTTGATAAAATAGCTGCTCTACTTGTTTACATATTCATCTCAAAATAAGAGTTTGCCATAAATGCATGCATACATACTGACATACTTTATGTACATTACATTTATATATACATACTAAACACTGGTTTCTACCAGATATAGTAATAGCGTTCCTTTACAGAATGATAATACATTTTTTTAAAAACTGTTACTGATCTACAGACAAAATTCATTGATCCGACATGTTTGAACGGGTTTTAGAGTTTAAAACAGGAATATATATGTTATATATTTTGCTGAATCTCTAGGAAAAAGCCTAGTAATCTCGCAGCGTGATCAATGAATGATACTGTAACACCGACATTACAATCACTGTGTGTTTTATATATAATATCAATAACTAAACATGTTTAGAAAGTGTAAACTAAATACATATTACTGAATAAACAGTGGGATTTATTATGTATTACAAATTATACATGTATATTCTTTCATAGGGGTGACAATTTCAGGATTTCAAGGATTTCAAGAATTTGTCGTGTGTTAGGGCATTTTTCCCACTTACTCCAATATTAGTTCTTACTGTAACAGCTACAGTTGACATAATAAAATCTATCAAAAGCAAATTTATGTATGAGCAAATGCAGGACCATTAGTGTCAGTCCTAACCGCCAGAACATTTCTTTGGAGAAGAGAATACGAGGAGGCAATTCAATTGGATTTGTAGGATATGAGCAAATCTTATCATCATTGGCAGAGAAATTGTTAGTTCAGAAACAAAACGTTCCAATGACAATAATCTACATGAAACTGAAATATTGCGGATTTGCATATTCATAATTTGAAAAAATTTTAAAGGAAAATCAGTATGTTGGTGAGGAAAAAAGAAGATTCAAAAATCCATGTTACATTCGCAATTACTGCTCTTGGTATGGGTGATGATTCCCCTTATGTCACTTCAGTCATACACATCTCTCCACCATCAAGTATTGAAGCGTATATGCAGGAAATTGGCCGTGCAGGGAGGGGAAACATTTCTGCGAGTGCAATATTGTATTATAATAATTCAGATATTGCTGCAAATAAAATAAATATTCAGCAACTGATGGAAGCTTACTGTAGAGTCAATACTTGTTTAAGGAATATCTTACTGAATCACTTTGGATTTAAGAATGTTTTACAAGACCGTTGTTGCATATATTGTGGTGAAGCTAATTCATTAGATGTAGTTCCACATTGTTCCATAATTGTTTGTCTTATCAGACAAAGCAAAACTAACCATTACACAAGTTACTTTAATCATAATCGCAATAACATGCAAAAGGTCTGGTCTGGTGTTCGTGACCTTATCTCCCTTAAATCTAACAGCTCTAGTTCACCGATATTTCTTACTATAGGAGATACAGTGACCTCCAAGCCTGAAGCAGTAGCTGATTGTCTTAATGACTTTTTCACCAATATTGCTGAGAAAATTAGGTCGGAGATGCCTCCTGCCAATAACCATTTCTCGAGATTTTTGAAGCTCCTTTGTGATTTCCCCTACTACCTCTGATGAAGTCATTGAAATTATTAACTCCTTTTCAGAATTTAAATCCACAGGTCCTAACAGTGTTCCTGTTAAGATACTAGATCTACTCAAACACAACATTGCAAACCCAATTTCAATACTGATTAACAGATCTTTTGAGGAGGGGGTTTTCCCGTCTGCCATAAAGGTCTCTAAAGTTGTACCAGTTTTTAAAAATAAGGGATCTCCTCTTGAGACCTCCAATTATCGTCCTATATCTTTATTATCCAACATTGAGAAAATCTATGAGAAGATTATGCATAAACAACTCATGGGTTTTCTTTTATTTATTTGGTATATGCTTTCCAGGAGGGGTTGAGGTTGGAGGCTCTGGAAGTATTTGACACTCTCATGAGTGACACAAACCCAATCAACGGCCTGTGCTCTTCTGGATGACCTCCTGCAACACCCGATGTATCATCTACCCAATTTCCCTCACATGGCATGGGTCGACCCGACGCTATAGTACATTTACTCGCGCATGGTGAATCGCCACCAAGGGGAATTGAACCCGATCTCTCGCATGAATTACGAGAGCGATAACCACTATACTACGACGCCTTAATGAATTTGAGCAAATCTATACCAGCCACTTTGGCTTCCGTAAATCGCATTCCACAAAAAATACTCTAATTAATATTGTTGAACGTATTAGAGTAAGACAAAGGTGATTTTGCCTGTGGTGTGTTTGTCGATCTTCAAAAGGCCTTCGACACAGTGGATCACGAAATTCTTCTTGCTAAATTGGAACACTATAGCATTAGGAGGACTGCAAATCTGTGGTTTAAGTCGTATCTTTCTAATAGATTCCAGTTTGTTGTTATCTCTAACTCTAAATCCAAAATTAAACTTGTATTACATGGGGTTCCTCAGGGCTCAGTTTGGGGCCTCTGTTGTTATTGTTGTATATTAATGATCTGCATTTTTGTATCAAAACCTCAGAAACCTATCACTTTGCAGACGACACACATCTACTTAACTTTTCCAAATCTGTTGAATCCCTTTGTGGGAGGGTAAATGCTTATCTCAGAGTGTTAGTAATCTGGCTAAATGCCAATAGGATATCACTTAATGCGGATAAAACTGAATTTGTTATTTTTCGGTCTCCCTGGAAAAGGCTTGAAATCTTACCTCGTTTAAAACTCGCAGGTCGAATTGTAACTCCAAGCAAAAGTGTTAAATATTTAGGTGTTCACCTTGATGAGCATCTAAACCGGAAGGTCCATACTGCATCTGTTGCACTTAAACTTCGTAGGGCTAAAGGGGCTCTCTCTAAACTTCGACACTTTGTCTCCACCAAAATTCTTGTTAACATTTATCATGCAATCTTCGCATCTCACACGAGATATGCCTGTCAAATTTGGGGATTGTGTGATAACTCTGTAACTCGCAGAATTCTCACACTCCAAAATACCGCCTTAAGGCTAATTACCTTTAACGGCCCTAGAGCATCTGCCACACCCTTATTTGCCTAGTTGCGCATGTTCATAAATACCTTAATGGCGATTTGCCAACAGATACTCTCAACACTCTTGAGTTTAACAAAACAAATCACTCAATTGGAACTAGAGGTAACCTTGTTAACTTACTTAACCGCCAAAATGTTAATACCAATAATTTTGGCCTACACTCTTTCACTCGAATCTCTACCAATCTATGGAATAACGTACAGGAAAGTTTTACTGAACTAAGGCTTGCTGAACTTTCTAACTCTAAACTAAAGTCTATTCTGAATAGATATTTCCTTAACAACTATATGGAGCAGCACTAATTTTTTTGTTTATTTTGAATAGTATATCCTGGCACATCTTGTATGTAGAATTATTAGTAGCGTCCTCTCTGGACAGTAGTTATATTTTTTGTTCTGGTTTTTCTTTTCTTCTGTTAATTTCTGACTTTTTATTTCTATATTAGCTTGCACCTATTGTAATAGTTTTTAACTAGATGGTGTCCCTTTAGCGGTAAATATGTTTTCAATTTCAATTTCAATTTCAATTTCCTTCAGACATTCTTCTATCCTTTGATACAAATGTATGGAAGCCGAGAAGGGTCAAGCCATGAATATATTATCAAATCCAGGAATATATTTCAAAATCGAGAAATATTTTTCAAATCCAGAAATGTATTTCAAAATCGAGAAACATGTTTTACAATCTAGAAATATTTTTTAAAATCGAGAAATTTTTTACTGGTAAATTCATTTACCGACAAACAAGCGAAAACAATCTAATTAAAGATGGTTGCACCCGCAAGCATGAATTGCACCTCCTGTGGTAAAAAAATAGGATCTTCTAACCTATTCTGCATGTATTGTGGTAGAAAAAAAGAAAAAAACGATGAACACTCCAAAAATGATGAACCTCTGCTGGCTTTAATGGACTTTCAAAAAATGAAAACTGAAGAAAGAACTTCAAGGTTTGTTGGTAAAAGAAGAAAGAAGGACAGCCCCTCTCCTCCTCCTCCACCTCCTTCCTCCCATTCTGCATATGGTCATAAATCGAAAGTGAAGGGTTTCATGAACAAGAAATCCACGGAGACTGCACTCATTAATGTTGGTATTATCAGAGAACGTGAAAACACTGGGCAATTACAAATAGTTAGAGGAAGCAAGCTACCTCTACAGGTTTCAAGAAAAGCCAATGCCAACACAATATTGAATCTCGCTTTAAAGAAACATGCTAATCAGGACCAGTTTTTTTATTGGATTGGAAGAGTACATACTGCTTTACCCAGACCAAAAGTTGGTAGAGACTATACCAGGGTCTGATTTACCATTTACACTTGAAAGATACAAAAAAGACCTTGGCAAACCATACTCCAAAATTGATTTGTACATTTGTAAAAAGCATGACTTGGATGCAAGAAAACTGAGTGTTTTGAAGTATCAGCTGCAAGCTCCATTAGCAGAAGACCCACAGCATTTTAATGACAGTGGTAATGAGCATGAGTTAGGACAGTTATTCAAAGAAACAGATTTCCTTGATCCAAATTCATTACTACTAAACAGTTGTTTCGATATAGGTGCTAATGATGATAACTCTCCTGTAACTTCTGTGCTTTCAAAACAAAATATACAAAGCAAAGATACTGTTACACCATCATGCTCTGCAAATTTGACAAACTTAAAAAGCATTGATATTAATTGTGGTATGTGCCCAATTTGTAACAAAAAGTTTCCATTTGCTGATGACTGTTTGCAGAAAAAGCAAAAATCAATTATCTATTCTATAGATAATGAAGAGGATCCTTTTGATGAAAGCGATTCCATTGACCCTGTTGTTGAAGATGAAAATACTACTAGCAATATAGACACTAACATAGAATTTAATATGAAACAACTTCAAGCAGTTTTAAAAAAATGCCATATAGAAAATGGTGAAATTCTTTTAAATGTACGACGTCATTATGAATTTGAAGACTTCATGAAATTTTTGGGAAAACTTGGAATAAGAATAAGATTGATAAAACTTATAGAATCGCTTACATTGGTGAGCCCGCAATAGACACTGGTGGAGTTTCAAGGGAATTTTATTCAGGTATACAAAAACATATGTATGTTTTTTTTGTTAGTGTATTAAAAATTTAAATAACCTTGTTTTCATGTTATTCTAACTTCTTTATTTCTATTTAGTTTTTTTTTTCATTTCTTTTTGTACAGTATTATTGCTTTTTGATTTAGAAGCAATAAAGTCAATCAAGCAAATTTATCCCAGCGGGCACAAGACGTCTTTGAGACGTCTCATTTTAATCGTAAAATGGTCGTTTGCTTTCCAGATCATTTTGCGACGTCGTTGGGACGTCTGAAACGGGACGTCACAATTGGGATCCTTTTACGACGTTTTTGGGACGTCTTTATACGGATTGAATAACGACCTTCGAAACAATTATAAACTTAAGATCATTTTGCGACGTCGTAGGGACGTCTGAAACGAGACGTCGCAATTGGGATCCTGTTACGATCAGATAACGACCTGACAAAAATTTTCAAATTTCATTCTGCAGTCATTAAACAGTATAAATCGAGTAACTCTAACATGCTTATACTGAATTTACATTCGTATCGAATTCTGTTTATTGGTCGTGTGAGGGATGATTTTACGACGTTTTTGGGACGTCTCTCTGCAGATTCAATAACGATCTTCGAAACAATTATAAACTTTCAAAAGCAATCAGTTTGTATAGAATGATTTATTGTAATGTTTTTAAACGTCTTGACAACAAGCAGCGGTGGCATAACGGTAACGAGTTCGGCTGGCACACCAGAGGTTCCAGGTTCGGGTCCGCCTGTGGCCTTGTTACAGTTTTTGAAAGAGTAAATTTCATAATCCTGCGACGTCGTTACGATGTCGTTGGGATGTCATTGAGACGTCTCAATTAAGATGTAATTGGGACGTCTTTTGAGATTCCCACTTCGCGACCATTTTGCGACGTCTTAGGGACGTCTTGAAAAGACGTCTTTACGACGTCTTTACGACGTCTTTGTGCCCGCTGGGATTTTACTGGAAATGATGTCAGTGGTTATATACCAAACTTTGGTACTTTAAGTGTAACAGACGGTACTGCCAAAGTGGTTGGACATTTTTTTGCTGCTACAATAGTTAAATGGAGGGCCAGCTCCTGCATTCTTTGCTGACTGGATATTTGATTACATAACTTGTGGGCTAACAGCTGCATTAAAGTCTTGTCCAAAAGAAATATCTGAAATATCATCACTGAAAGCAACATATGATAAGGTGTATTATATAAATTTTACATTTTTCAACTAAAATAGTTGTGGCTATGTCACACTAGATTTTCTGATATCAACCATCTTTCAAGTTTATTTAGTTTTCTATTTATGTGATCATGTACATGTGTCAATTGCAATGACCATCGATTTTAGTGTTTTTTGGCTTAGTAACTTTAAGTACTGTCATGATAGAAATGAAAAGAGAAAAGAAAATATATTGAACTACTGTGCACTTCTCTAATGAAAGGGGCGGTTTGTCTGTTGATCTAATAACATACTGAAATTATGTCTTATTGAATAAGTAATCTGATTTAGGTCTTTCTTGCAAAATCTGATTTGGAATTAACATCGATACTTTCAACAGATGAGGGTTTAGATTTATTAGAGCGTATTGGATATAGAGGAGATCCAAGAAAGACAACAATGCAAAAGAAAAATTCTATTTTAGAGTAAGAAATATTGACATTTCTTGATTTAATAATCTAATAATCTTATCTAAAGTCTGTTCAAAAAATATGTGCACTAATTTCAGTTACCATGTGGAAACCAGATTTAACAAATTACATAAATTCCCTTGAGCCTGGTTTTTATACAAAAGCTGAAATCAGTGCATATAATTTATGAACAGACTTTAGTGTATATGTTATGGTGTAAGCACTTGTAAATTTCTATGGAAATGTTTCCTCCAGTTAAGATAGTATGTACTGATAAAAACTTCTATTAATCTGTCTTAATTGGTTCTACTTAAAATATCCATTCATTGTATTTTGTGCTTTTTTTATAGGTCAATTATAGTAAAAGAAACACTGGAACCCTTACTTCCAGTTATTCAGGAGATAAGTAATGGTTTGCAGTGCTATAATGTGTGGCAATTACTTAAGCAAAATGGAGTAACTATGCACCCTATATTTTGTCGCAATCAGAAGTTTGTTTGGCAATATGATGATTTCATCAGTTCTCTTAAACCGCAATTTAGTGAAGATGCCACCAATAAAAAAACATTAGAGGTAACAAAATACAAGGCCCTATTAGATGTTGCTGAATATTGTTTTAATTCTGGTATGTATTTAATTGCTATATTTTTTGTTTTGTCTTAAAGATAATGCATTCTCCATATTGTAAATTCGATTACTTAGGGAAGAAATTTTGTGGGAAGAAAATATATTGGAAAATGTATCCAATTCAAAGTCCCTCAAAGAAGGGAAAATTGCTAATTCTGCAAACAAAATCTGCTACTTTTTGATACCTAACTAACCAAATGACATATTTGTTGTTTAGATAATCCAGATTTTTCATCTGAACAGTTAATTCAGTTCATAACTGGTTCACCAACATTGCCAGTACTAGGATTACACAAAGATATAACTGTTCACTTTATCCATAGATGTAACTCAACTAATGGTAAACCATGTAAATGTTTGCCAAGTGTCAGCACTTGCGATGTACAAGTAAACCTTCCTGTACACATAGCATCAGAGGAATCCATGATGCAGGCTTTTTCAATGGCAGTGGAGATGGTAGTTGGTTTGGACAACTGTAATACAAAATACCTTTGTTGTTGCATGACATAGTTATTTCGTTAAAGTTTTATTCATACCGTTCTGTTTTGTTAAGATTGTTCTGTTACTCTAATATATTCTAATATAGGATAATATTTTGTTGATATTTGTTTTTAGTTCTTTTGTTTTTTGATAGTAAAATGACGGGGTGAGTCTCATCGTCAAATTTTGATAAATTGATTTTGGGGTTGAAAATTTAGAAAAAGTGGAATTTGACCTTCTTTCTATTACTGATTATGTTTGAGATGTGAAAACGTTGTTTTTATTGTTTCAGGTTTTTAGATCTAAGCTACTTTTTCATTTGAAATATACATTTTATTGTGCTGCAGAAATGATAGTGTCATAAATTGTTCTTGCTTCTATCCAATCACGTGGCGACATTAAAATTCCTAATGCATTTACCAAATACTTAAAATAGTTATTCAATTCTTCATCAACTTCATTCAAAAGATTCTCTGTTTCACCCAGGATATCCCTCTAGTTAATATTCCAATCAGTAACATTAGTGTTTACCCTCATACCACATTGTTGATAACCATAGAGTTCAGGAAAACAATACATTTCATCAGGTATTCCACAAACTTTGGCTTGGCATGATTTTCTAATTAAATGAGAGTTCCACTCTAACTTCGCCTTATCCAGTTCAGCCTGCAGGAGATCTGAACATACAAACCAAGCGCATTCCATATGCAATCGGTTTCCAAGACGCAGAATGTCGTTTTGCACCATGTTTTTAAAATAATCTATTATCCAAGAGGTGTAGGTTCTCTTATAATGGGACCAAAGGTTTTCGATTCTTTGGTTTGCCTGTGATGTACCATATTTGTGTGCACTGGTATCATTATGAAGAAAAGCGTGAATACTTGCCATTAACCCATTTTCTGTACCGCAATCTGTTTTAAGGACGTCTAGGCTAACTTGGACATTTTCGACGGCATTGAGATAAAAATGAGTCGGGATGACTGGGTTGTTATTACTTCGACAAACTTTTAGCCAAATAACCTTTCGTGAAAATCCATCGACACAACCATGTATAGGAAATCCATATGGCTTAATTTTGTCGTAGCCGTCCGCATGCCATACTGCATTCGGTCCAGGAGATGTATAAATCCTTCGGTAAAGTTTCCTGGCTCTTCTGTTTAAAGACTCTCGTGGATTAATATCTCGTACAATGTTCATAACGTCATCACAATTAACTATTATACCATAAGCAACACGTAATTTATGCCAAATACTACGATATCCCTTTATTCCTGATGGAGTACTTAGCTCTGACTCTATAATATTGGGCACAGAAGAATCGATTGCCGGTCTCCCTTTTCTTTTTAATCCAGATGCTTTTAGATAACATTTTACGTACTTAAGCTAATTTCTATGACATGGTATCTCTTGAGAATCAGTATAATTCTCTTATATTGAGAACCTTTTATAAAGAAATGACAGATAAGTTCTTCTGTTGTGGTGTTTTCTTTCACAAGTATTTCCTCGTTGCTAAATGTCTTCGTTGTGTACCACAATTGGTACAAAACAACTCAACTTGAAAAAAACTCTCTTCACATCGAAAGCAAAATCTAACCGTGCATTATGATGATTAACTCCTGTAAGTAAAAATCACTTACAAGAAGAACAGCACGTGTTTAATAAATGGCAACCAGCAAAAATTCAAAATCTTAAATTAATTTTTTAGATTTAAAAATATTTTGGAACATATATCTCAAGAACATTTTCTATCCCTGGCTTTCAAAAAAAACAAAACAATATTAAAAAGATTTTTCTGAGTTTCAATTTGTTTATTTTTCTGGATTTTAAAATATATTTCTTGACTTTGAAAGATATTTCCTGATTTCAAATATATTTCTGGAGCTCAAAATTATTTATCGAATGACCCTTGTCGGATTCCGAACAAATGAATAGGTAAAGGAAGACACGTTTTTCATGGTTTTTCAGAGATGATTACTTTGCGAACTAAATTGCATATAGAATGCTAGAATATAAAATGCAACGTTCTTTTGACGTCGAAAGAACGTCAGAATAGACTGTAAGTAAATAAATGATTTTAATAGCATAAACTTACAGTATATACCACTCTAGTCATGACATAAGCTTTCACCATTGTAGGATTTTGAAATGTTTTTTTTCAGGTCGCAATTATTTGCGACCAACCCCGGCGTTTTCTAGACGTCGTTAAATGGTCCATTTTGGTTTCCGACCAACATCAACGTTTTCTTGACGTCGCTTAATGGTCATTTTTGGATACGACATTAAAGCAACCATAAAACAACGTTGTATTGACGTCGTGTGTAAACTGGGAAACAGCACTTGTAATGCATGCATTTTGCAGCGATAGTGGAAAAGGGGCTTAAGTTCGCAAGATCATTGCGATTGCATCTTGGAAAAATGCAAAATTATGGCCTTTTGTTTTTTGAATAACCAGCGTTTCTTGTTAGTAACTTGATATTCATTCATTTTCATTCATTCTTTCTTTTGTCTTTTTAACAATTTCCATCCAGTTTCTGGTCTTCATATTGGTTTCTTGATGAAATATTTTGCTATTATTCTTCTATTCCTTAAGGAAGCCCATTAGTGCCATATTTTGCCGTTTGAGTTTTCAATTCTTGAGAACGTATTTTTTCTCACTTTTCACTTTACTTACGGTAAGTCTAGAGAATGCAGTTATTCCCACTTTTCACTTTACTTACAGTAAGTCTAGAGAACACAGTTATTTCCACTTTTCACTTTAGTTACGCAGTTTTTCTAAACTCCAGTGCATTGTAGTAGGGTACAATGACCCCTTAGAATATTTTCACACCCTGTGGTTTACGCTAATGACCTAACCCTAACCCCTAACCCTAACAATAACAAAGAAAACCTGAAAACAGGTAAAAATAGTGACTATAAATCGCATATGGTACATAAATTTTTTGCAAGGAAATGTTGGAAATTTATAAAGATCATTGTTCATCATTTTTGATCCTTCGTCCATCACAATGAAGAATTCATCTTCGATATGTTGCTTAAATTAAAAACTTGGACCGAGGCAAGTTGTTTTAAGTTTTTTAAAGATTTGCCTAAGGTGTTTGTTTATAAACAAGTCGCTTCACCAAATTTCCCCGAATTTCCTGGGGGAAATTGTCCTGGCATTATCCGAATCGCTGTAATTAGAAAACCCTCTACAACTCCAACAAATTTTAATAGTAATTCTATTATGGCCCTAACCCTAACCCTAACAATAATGAAGAAAACCTAACAGGTCATAAGCGTAAACCACTTTACTGCGTAAGTAAAGTGAAAAGTGGGAATAACTGCATTCTCTAGACTTGCCGTAAGTAAAGTGAAAAGTGAGAAAAAAATACGTTCTCAAGAATTAAAAACTCACACGGCAAAATATGGCATTAATGGGCTTCCGTAATTCTTTTTATTATCATTTACGTTTTTAGAAATTCTCAGAACTAATATTGATTACAGCAATGTATTGTCTCTATCTTGTGCAAACAATTTCTACAAATAAACAAATAAATAATTCAATAAAAACGTAAAAACTGAAACAAAAAATGAAAATGAAAGTTCTTTAATTTGGGGCCTTACTGGAGAAAAATGATGATTTTATAATCGAATTCCAAATACGTTGATTTACATCGTGTGGGAAAATGCTATCATTTTAATGATTATTATCATATCTAAAAAGATAGCAATACTTCTAGACATTAATCGATGATAACAAAGGAATGAGATTTTAAAAAATAGTGTTTCAATACACTTAAAATGGATCAACAAATACGTAAATAAACCACGTGCATATCTCGTATTAATTACACAACATCCAGGTACAATATTTCTGTTTTTTATTTATTGACCAATGAAACATTGAAACATTTGTTTGGTATGATTCGCCATTAAACGTAGATAAAATAAAATAAAAAACAACAATTTGGTGGTTTTATTTTCTTATTGAAACATTTCTGCCTGTCGTTTTAAACAAATTTTGAATAGCTAATTATACACTAATTTTCACCTAGGTTGTTATCACAAGCCTTCCTTTTGAGTTTGAGTTTTTATCAATAAAGATGAACCAAAATACACAACAAGTTTCTCGATCAATGCCATAAATATTAATCAACATCTTTGCGTCATTTATGCAACATCATGACACAAAGATTCATATTGAGCGTGTGTTACATAAAAAACAGTTTACGTTTAAGTCCTAGCTCCTTACACACAACTTTTTTGATGGAAATTAATCGAGCAGTTAATTGCTTCACTTCACTTCACCCTTATATACATGGCTGCAGCGACAATGCGGATATTCTCAGAAATTCCATACCAGTAATTTCGATAATAATAGTGAGCATGATCATGGTACGCAGTTAATCTCACGGTAAAGCACTTGCTATGCCACCATCCTCCGTTTCCATATGGTTCTGACCAGACATCCTTAGCGCAATTGTTAATATATAAATCATTATCAACATCAATTGTTGTGAATTTCATTGCATGATGTAGACATAGTTGAGCTGACGGCCCAGTCTCACCTACAGAATACAAGCAGATTTAAGTTTTACGTTTCTGACAACAGATCTACGATCACATTGTGTCTATGTTCTTTTAAAGTGAGGGTCATTCAAAAGCACCAAGGACCTGCAATGCATGTGGAAAACTGTTGCGTGTTGGCAATGTTTATTTTTGCAGCGACAAAATGCTGCAAAATTTACGCAACAAAATTAAAACCATTGCAAAAAATACATTCTTCCGGAACTAAAACTTCTTTAATAGAAAACAGGCTACACAAGAATTCGTTTAATAGTTAATAGTTTTCTATCAACCAATTCTTCCATGTTTGCATGACTATTTGATGTTTAATTAATTGCTATAAAAGTGTTCATCTCATAGAAGACTACGGTGACGGCGATATAACTGTTCTTTGACATTTTTGTTAACATAAAAAACATTTTCACACAATCTTTTGTAAACTTTTTAAGGATAAGAAAACATTATTGTTTAAGTTCGCTGTCCAATTTTCCATTTTGTAGTAAACGGCGCCCTCTATTAAACGCCGCATACACAATCTGGAGTTTGTAATAAACACCGCGTCGTTTATTAGAGGAAATACGGTAAGTTATGCTTTCATTTCCAGTTTATTTGATTATTTAACATTCGTTTTGAATGGAGATATTTTGAGATTATAATTTAAAACGTTGTGCTACATAACAAACGATATGTTTATGAAATACTAAATAAAATATGCAAAAATGGCGATAATTATGCCAATTATCCAATTATTTGCATAGTTTTAATTTTCATCCAACCCATAGTTACAATTCTAAGATTTAACTACGCAATAAAAATGCATTTGTACATAAAGTTGAAACACTTCTCGGGAGCCTAACGGCACAAGCACAGCAGAAAGGCTTAACTATGGAGCATAAAACAAAACCACATCCATTATATAGGTCATGGTTTTGTTGGTAACTTTGAATTATAATTTAAGCTCACAACATTTTCGTTGATGGAAGTCACCGTGGGTGCTAGGAAAAGAAAATCATGCTATACAATCGATTGAGATCCTTTTTGTCAGATTGACATGTGTGCAATTCTTTTGCAAAAGGTACTTTGGAAATGTGTTGAGATTTAGGTACTAATGTTCCTTTTTTTGACCCAATTTTGAGAATGGATTCAAACTTAGAAAAAATTTGATGAATATGCAAATTTTCAATTAAATTGATGAACTCAGAAGATTTGATCTAAATCAGTTTCAATTTTCACTTTCCGCCAAAATTGAGGAAAATTTTTTTTCAGTTTAATTAATGTCATCTGCAAGAAACAGAACATTCGAAGCAGAACTAGAGATATGAGAAAGATGTGAAAGCTTTTCATAATAACAATAGAAACTTCCTTACAACTTGGTAAATACAACTTATAACCATTCGCTTCGTCTTCAACATGAAATGTTTGGTACTGAAAGGTGAAATTTTGACCATCTTCTCTCCACAAATCAACCTTCAATTCAACATCGAATTTTGTAGTTAGTAAGTGAATTTTTTCGTTTCCCAACCAATGCTCGCCTTCGATGTCACCAAAACCATCTTTATAGTCTTTCCATGGTTGATTGAATCCCATGGAACCATCTGGTAACCGTTTTATAATGATTAACCAACCTAATAAAGAAGATGAAGGCCTCTGGATGTGCTGCACGTTTCGAACTTCATAACAACGTTTAATGCAATAAAAGCGCTTAATGTGGTAAATTTCAAGGCTTAATGTAATAGCTCTTCAATAGCAAGGGTCGACAATTAATGCAATAGCCATACTTAATATAATAAGGCATTGTTAACAAAGGTATTGTACTGGTATTCATAGTAAGAACTATTTTGCTAGTACACTTATCATATGTGATTAATATTTCTAACAGTTTAAAGGGTTTATGTAAAAAAAAAAAATTGCCTAAATCCTCGCATTATAAAAAGGAGACCGGACTTTCTTCTTCTTATAGCCTATCGGGAAGTGGTGGAGTTTACTAACAATTTTTTTTTATATTTCGGAAGACCTATAAAAAATGAGATTCCTTTGAAATTATTTATTGTTTTGTGAAAGTGACGTCACTAAGACGAATCATTTGCATTGTACTCTATTGCAAAATTTCCCAAGGAAAATGTGAGAGAAATGTGGTAATAATAACAATAGATATTGAATAACATATCTGTGACAATCATCCTCTAGAAGTGTCAATATTCTCACATTTTCCAAATTTGTCCATATCTTTCATCATGATATATCACTTCTACAAAGGGATCCAGTGTGTTTTCGCTAAGACATCAGTTTTAAAAGTATTTTCTGTCGTCTTGAACGATTTTGAAAATCATCAACAACAGTGATGCATTTTTAGACTTGACATATAATTTCACTGTTATGTTATGAGAGCTCGCTTAAATATAAAAATTGGTGTGAAAATGGAAAGAAAAAATGTTTCAAGTCGCTAAGTAATCCAACGAATGGAAAAGTAACTTAGTCATATTTCTTCATTGGTTAATTGATTTGTTGAGTTATTAGAATGATATAGGAGGGTAAATCAGTTGGGAAGAAATCAAATGAAATTAAATTTTGCTTGACCTTTGCTTGTATTACAACTCTGATTCCTTTTCCTAGCAATTCATAGTTAACAAGCAATATATCTGAGACATCAGTGGACATTAATTGTTCGACATGAATTCCAATTTTCTGAAATTGTTCTTGAATCTTTTATACTTTCTGAAAAACCTTGTTGAGCTTTAACGCATGGAAAAGGAGACCATCAAAATTTTTGTGTGCTACTTGTAGTTGTAGTTTTGTAGATTTTCTACAAGAATAGGATCTTTCACCGAGATTTTTTTACAAAAGTTATAGTCAGTACACATTGAAACACACTGCATTCTGCATTCTACCTCCATGATTAAAAGCTCGTTAAAATGCAGTGTAATCACTTCTTTCAAAATTGCAATTCTGGATTGTAATTTTGCAAAATCTCAAATATTTATAAAAAATTCGTTTTGTCCAGTATAATAAAACTTTTGAACTTCTTCTGTAAGAAACTAAAGTTGGGTTTGAGAATTGTAACTCAAACGAGAACAAAAAATACGATATGTTACCTTCTTCACACATTGCCTGAAACAAAGGCGCATTTTCAACTTTCAAATATGAAAGTTCATGTCGTAATGTGGTTGAGCACAAGGATGTCGAAATACAATCATGCTGCAATGATAAACCAGGTTTGCATACACATACGGGATAATCATCTTCGGGGTTATTGATGAATACATAACCATCATGCCTACATTTCTATACGAAGACATCAAAGGAGTACGTTTGTTGTTGCTTAAACTAATTCAATGAACTTTACGCTGTGTAGCAGTCCACTCTAATATTTTATAGGAACTATAGATTAACAATATTATTGTTCGTTTTAAAAGCGTAATTCGTTTAGGGGCTTATTACATGATCCCGCTTAGCCGGGATGAAATTTTATCCCGCCTTGCCGAGATGGAGTTCAACTCGGCGTTACATGCAAAATTTTCATCCCGTTTAGGCGGGACGGGACAAAACTAACCCTTTGTGTTTTGAATTTTTGACAAACTACGCATGCTCAAACCTCAAACTTGTCCCGGCTGACCGGGACGAAGCGATTACATGGGAAAATTTCATCCCGCCTAACCGAGATCCCGGCTCTTGATAGCCGAGATCTCGGATAGGCGGGATGAAAATTTTATCATGTAATCGCAATGGGAAATTTATGAAGATTTGACGAGGAAGCCAAGACCTCGGCAAGACGGGATGAAATTTCATCCTGCCTAACCGGGATCATGTAATCAGCCCCTTAGTAGGAATATCATATTTTGGAGCGATCAACTTTTCTTGGAATCTAAAATCATGACGATATAAAGTCACCAACATATAAATCGACATGACTTGTTCTTTTTTTCAACGCGTAGGGCATAAGAAACAAAAGAATATTTCAGGACATCGAGAAGTCAGCCTTTTGAACGTTCACACACTTTACTTTACTTTCCACGAACATAACAATTTAACTCAAAAAATATTAGTAATTCTGTACTTCTTCTGAAATTTATTTTCGGTTGTGCCTTAGATCTAGGAGGATAGAAAAGAGAAGGAGAAACAACTCAAATTTAAAGCCTATTCAAACTATTCAAATTTTGCATTGTTTTTAAATTGAATAGAAACGTAAGCGCGATGCGCTCGTCCCAGTTTTTTCCGCGCAAAAATGATGAAGTTCTATTTTCTCCTAATTGAAGCCTATATCAAAAATATACTAATTTATCCCCTGAGAGACCACTATTAAGCTTTTATCTATTGAAAATAGACCGATATGTCCCTCACTGTGGGTTTCAAAACATTCGGCGTCAAAAACCCGAGAGGAAATTTATAAAAATCGCCATTTTGAGCTTCGACAGGAAGGTGCATGTGCTCTCACTGATCATGTTTTTTTTTGAAGAAATACTTGTGCGTGAGTTTTGCGTGATTTATATAATCTTTCTTATGAATTTATCTGTCAGTTTCTTTTTATTTGAACAGTTTTGATGCAGGATTACGTAAGTTATAAGGATTTGTTTCACAGTGTTTTTACTGTCGTTTTCTTAATATATTTTGCATAAATTAACTTTCAAAAATTTTACTCAGTCAGCATTATGTTTTTACTTACAGCTCTCTGTAATGCCTCTCTGTTATTACTTTTGATTAATACTGTTTCTGTTCTCCAGGAATTCTTTTGAGAAATATTTGTTGTATATAGTTAAAAAATAAAAAGTTGGTTGCTCATGGATTTGTCACTTTTAGGTATTTCACTTTCTCTTGCTTGGTTAAATTCTTTGACTTTTGAACATAGTGTGTTGTTGCTAGCCACTGGCAACTTGGTATATTGTAAATGCATATTTTTCCCTTTCCTAGAGCATATAATCTAGAATTGATATTGTCAAAAATTATTAAAAAAGAAGAAAAAAACGACCATGAAGGAGTGTTTTGGTGTAGTAGTTGAACATGAAGAACCAAATGTGTACCCTCAGTAACCTCTGTAGTAGTTAGTAGCTTCGCAAGAAGAGTTCAAAGGATTGAATCACAACAACCTAAGTATGTTGGGGATGCTCCTGAATTTTCAATACATGATGATTCGTGTGATATCTGTTTTGTGCCTGCTAAAACATCATTAAGATTAAGTGAGAATTAGTAAACAAACATAGCATTTCTACAAGAACAGCAAGACCACGGAACTGGTGATTTTAAAATTGACTCAGAGGAAGAAATAACAATAGAGCCCCTGGATGAGTTTAACGAATTCGAAGAATTTAAGATAAAAGTCTGGACGATATTTTAGTGGAAGATTTTCAAGAGTAAAATCTGCTTCCCCTGAAATCACATTTATTGACGAAAAATATCGTGAAGTAGCTGGACTACGAAACATAGTCACAACTGAGCTTGTGTGTCAATCGTGTGTCAAATGTTTTTAAGAAGAAGTCGTTCTTCGAAAAACATATTTGAGATGTGCTAAACTATTTTATATAGCTATTATTTTTTTGCTAGCTACCTAGTGTAGTAGCTACCCACTGTATTATTTTTTATTCATGTGAAAAAAGTTCTTCATTTAGCTAGGTGACCTTATAGTGTTTTAGTTTGTTAATGATGAGGTCTCAAACTATGACTGTTTTAACCTTTCTTATATTTTACTGGTTCATCTATATAAATGTTTTAACTCCCTACTAAGGTTTTACTTTCAACTGTATATATGCATGCTTAAAGGTGTACAGATTTTATATGTCCTGATGATGATTTTATTCGACGTTTTTATTTAAATCTTGTTATCTTATTTTACTTTGAATTTTAAAGTTTCCAAGATGCTTAAATTCGGAATTGATTTCTTGTTATATGTTTTGAAACTATGATATCCATGATTATTTTAATAATATATTCCCCTCACTGTTAGGAGAAACAGTTTGTGATAAAAAACTATTACATCATGAGTTGGTGTAAGCCAATAACATTTCGCCCGGATTGTTTTTTGAAAAACCAATCGCATTGCTACTGCTTAAATTATGTTAAATTATTTCTTTGTTCAAAGAAAGATTATGCAGTTAACCGCTAATTTTAAAATTTAGATTTGAATAGAGCCACACGCTAGCGCATCGAGCTTATTACAATGGAAAAACTAGAGTTGTTTCTCCTTCTCTTTTTCTATCCTCCTAGCTTAGATCAAGCACCCGCGTTGTTGATTATGGGGTATTTGAGGATCACTTAAACATTGGCATGCACAATGGCTGCAACAACAATCTAAGCTCTCAAAAACTCCTTTTCGTGTTGTCAGCAATTTTTGAAGGCATTCTGTTTACTATCAAACATCATAGTTGTAAGACGTTGGTGAATAATTACTAAAATCAGTTTTAAAAATAGTAGTTAATTTACATAGACATAATTTATACTTACACAATCATCAGCAACTGATAACTGTGGATTCTTACATTCACATGTAAAAGAGTTATCATTGTAGTGTGGTATACATTTGTAACGATCTTTCAACCGGCATTTATTTCCCTCCATACATGGATTCTATGATGAATAAGGGAGAGTCTGAGGATTACGTTGTTTTGATTTTATCTTTATTTGCTAAAAGATATTATCAACCACTGGATTGTATTCCAGCAACTACTTGAAATTTCAGTTGAGTCTGGAGCTGAAGTAAATCTTGTTAATATCAATTTTAAAATCAATCGAATAGTGATGGAAACTAAAGTTTGCTTAAAAGTTCGTGGCAGGAAAAATTTACAAGTTGCTATCAAGTTCGAATCCAAAAGAGGAGACTTTTATAACATTTTACAGCTCCTTAGATTCTCATTTCAAATCATAAATTCACTCAAGTATAATTTTCGCTCAAGTCAACAGCTAATTTGAAATACCACATTAATCTCATAATTTGCGAGATAAGGTTTAATAATCTTATGCAAATAAAAACTAGACCTAGAGCCATTTTTATTAGTAGTTTTTTAATGCTAATATAATGGTCTCAAGTCAAATCGGCGGGCATAATAACTACTTGTGCGACTATACTGTACTTTCTAAACAGATTTTTGAAATCAACTGAAGACAAAAGAATAACCTATCACTGTGGCGTTAGGTAGGCGTTAACATTATCTATGTCGCGTTATGCTTGAATCTTTCAGCTTAAACAAAATACTTAACAACGTGTATAAAAAAAGAAAATCAGACCTGGATTGCAAGATGGGTCGTAAAATTTTGATCAACAAATTTGCTTTGGTTTCGAAATTTATCTGTCTCCAATACTTCACACTTATTTCCTTCTTCACTTCTTTTGAAATTGGCGCTCTGACAGTTATAATGCGTGGTTATACATGCTGCTGCACATTCGTTTGTTGTGTTAACGTCTTTTATTTCAGCAGGTGTGACATCTAATGTAGAATTTTGATAATACTCCACATTCATCCATCCTAGTTGACCAGGAAAGTTCATACTGTTTCTTAAATACTGGATATTTGGTGAGCTTGCGTACAGCGTTTTGATGATTGTAGCTATCAAACATAGAGCTTTCATTTTTTCAATTCTTGTTCCTCCTGAAATTTCATTCAATTTTTATTTTAACCTCTCTCATATTTAAGAAGGTAACTTTACTGAATAAGTTTTGCAATATTAATACTGAGCGACGTATTGTATGAATGCATACAAAAAATCTTTGAATATAAATCGAAAATGTTTCTTTATGTTTGTGGTATGGTTGTCGAAGAAATAAACCGTACACATATGTTATAAAACATAATAAGGAATTGTGGACCGGTGAATACTGTCCCAAAGGAAACATGGTGTACTGATGTACTTTTCAAACTCCGCCCCACGTTTCAAAGACCATGTCATTTTGTACCCTGAAACGCTACTCTAATTATCTTTAAATGCAGCGTAGGAGCTTACCAGGAACGAACGACGGGTAACGGAGTAATGCTCTATCGGTATCTGCGGGTAAATCAACTACCAGTCAGTAGTTGTGGGAAGATTCAGTTGGTATCAAGTTCTTTTGATTCCTGTTCCAACTAATCATTCAAAGAACATTGTTTTCCTTATTCATTGAATTTGAATTCGAATTGCAATATTGACATCGCATCAGTAGACTTAGGGGAAGTATCAAACATTTGTTTCAGGCCATGACAAGTGATAAAATCACTTTGGATGAATTTCAACTGGTGACTTGTAACTGCAAGCATGTACTCGAGTTGACAAATTCCTTTTGAAAGTCAAAAAAGTAACCTATTTGCATCATGTGTCAGAATGATTATATAATGGTTGTATTTCCGACTTTCCTTAGCATTTTGGCAGATGTATGATATTTTGTGACATTTTAGTGAGGTTATTTCGAATATCTCATATTTTATTCTACTTTTCTTTAGAGATTTTAACCAATCGCTGATGATGAACCTTTTTCTGCTTTAGATTCTTCGAAGATCCATCTAAGGAGTTTGTGCAGAAGCAAACTTCGTAGTTAGAATGTGTTATTCAAGAATTCACTTCACCTCTGCAAATTACTTATATTCTGTCAATGTTCTGTGTAATGATAAAACTCCATAATTTCTATCGATATCAAAATGAGAATTGAATGATCCTCTAATAGAAGAGAGTCTTCGAAGTAATCAGAGTAAATAGTGTATCCCTAACTATTGGAGTTCTAATGCTTGTTTGATTTTCTAAATATACCTTTTCTTTAAAACGTTTCCTCTTAAATTCGCTGACTGTGACTGTTGCTTTTAGCGAAACCAGCGAAATAGTCTATTTATTGAAATAGAAAACTGCAAAATTCTATCAACGAAATCTGTAAAGTTACTTGGTATCTCTATTGATAACAAACTCACCTTCAATGACCACATTTTGAGTTTGTGTAAAAAGACCAATCGGGGTATCAAGTGCCTTTACGGAGTAAGAACTCATTAGACAAGATCAAGCGAAACTTCTATTCAATAGCTTCATACTATCGCAATTCAACTATGCCTCGGTATTATGGATGTTCTGCAACAACACCGCAAACTCTAAAATTTTAACAATACATGAACGATCGCTTAGGGCTTTACTCCTAGATTATGTAAGTAGCTACACAGAATTACTCACTCTGGCAGGAACCCCCAACATCCACGAATTTCACTTACAATTTTTAATCACCGAAATTTTCAAAACCAAAGCTAATGTTGGCCCTACCTTCATTCAGGATTTTTTTATTCCTAAACAAGTTAAGTATGATCTTCGCACTAATGATCTTTTGTCACCACCTGCTACGAGAACAACAAAATTTGGTACAGCCTCCTTCATATTTCGTAGAAGTCTACTATGGAATTCTCTGTCGGAATTCTCTTCCGGGTTAAAGATTCTGTGAACAATGTAAGTTCCTTTAAATCATCAATCAGAAAACTGAACCTTAGTAAGCGGTGCAGTTGCAAAATTGCCAATATTAAATATTTTCATTTTTTATAATTTTTGTTCCAATTTTTTCAATAATTTTTGTTGGTGTAAATTACATTATTTGATTTTTCTTTTAACTACGGCAAACCAACGTTAAATAAATGGTTCAATTCAATTCAATTCAATTAGTACCATGATTGAATTTGTTTCCCGTGCGCATGCGTGAATAAGTATTATTTCAAGTTACTTACAGACTAGTAGATTCATGAGCAAATTAAAAATTCCCATCAGCATTAGATTTTTGAGGTTTTAACAGAAGACAGTTGCCGTTATTCAATTATCTCCATGATAAATTCCAGTCATTCATGATTGAGGTTAAGTCTTTACTAACTAACATCATCAATGAAAAGCGAATGAAAATAAGTTATCTTTAAAGTTGTGATACGTGTTCCAAAATACGACACACAAAACATGGTTTGACGGGATAAGTGAGAGCACAAAATCCAATAGCTATTCATGAAGTAGATCAAAGGCTATACCTTATCCATTGTTGTTTAAGACGTTTGCTGAAAAATGTGTCAGTAAATTGTCTACAGATGAACGCTACACTGATGAAACATTAGATGAACTTTGCAACATTAAAATCATGAAATGGAGCAAATCATATTTTTGGTATTTTTAAAAATATAGTGAAAAGTTAAAATGGAGATTTCGAAATGTTTTATCCAAATTTCCATAAAGCTTGGTTTCCATTGTGAAATAAGGTGAAATAAGGTGAAATAATTTTTGAGAATAATTTCTTATTTCATGACAGAAAATTAATTATGCATAGGTTTCCACTGCACTCACTATTATTTCATGTTGTTTCAAGAAACTCATTAATAATATGGAAAGTATCCCAGAAGATGTCTTCATAATGTTGTTGCTAAGAAGAAACCGAAGAAGAAAACAGAAAAAAGTTCACTGTGATTTTGGATAAGAAATATATTCCAAAAAAGGGAGGAACTTGGTGAATATCACCGTCTTATCAAGGAGCTTCGTAAATGAAGACAAGGAATATTTCTTCAGGTAATGCCATTGGATGCATTGATAGAAAACACAGAGTGAAAACTAAACAGAACACTTTATTAAACTTATAAAAAGTTCCTTAGTGTTTTCTAATAGCTGTTTGCGTCGCGAACTGCTGCTTCACGCTTTTTGACGGTTCCAACAACGACAGTGGTGTTCTGGCAAATTCAGAAAGGACAAAATGTTTGAAGATGATTTCCTACATGATCAGTTGATAGAAAATTAGCTGAAAGTCATGAACAAATCTTACCATACTATCTACTTGGAGAATTTACAATTACTGCAGACCACGCATTGTTAACTACATCCTTCTCTTTATATCCTTTGCACTGTTTCTCATATAAGACAGGGTTTTATTTTTCTGCTAAAGTTTCTTCTTCATGTAAAGAAATGCTTGCCATATCAACTTTTTTACGACACACACACTGACAGTTTTCATCGAAGCCTTTTCAACTCACATATGCATGTCGCTATCCTTTGATATTCTCTTATTTCATGAAATAAGACGTTGGTGAACTTGAAATAAGAAGAGTTGAATATGTTTCCACTGTGAAATAACATGAAATAAGAAATTATTCTCAAAAATTATTTCACCTTATTTCACCTTATTTCACAATGGAAACCAAGCTTAAAGCTACGAAGCTAGTCGATCTCGATGACATAAGAAGATCAGCGAATGACGGAAATCTTACGAGCGTCGTATTCCTTGACCTATCACGCCCTTTCGACACCATCAGCCATTCTATCTTGCTGACCAAATTAACCGCCTATGGCATCCAAGGATCCGAACTTCTGTGGTTTACAGACTACAGTGGACAACAGGTGGACATTAACGGTGCTATGTCGAAAGAAGCGAAGTGTTTAACTGGAGTTCCCCAGGGCTCAATTTTGGGACCCTTGTTATTCATAATTTACGTTGACAACATCGCGGTAAAGCTGAAAGATAGCTAGATACTGCAGATGATACTGCTATATACGTGTCGGCGAAAACTGTGATTTTAGTCAATAAGATGTTAAACGAGGACTTGAATGAGATCAGAAGATTTTGTTACGAAAATGAACACATCGTAAATCTCAAGAAGAGCAAAACTGAATGTATGCTCCTCGGAACGAGCAAAAGGATTCATAATAATTCAGAGGACATGAAAGTCTTCTATAATGGTGACCAAATTTATAACACAGAGCGATACTGTTATTTGGGAAACACCATTGACCCAACTTTAAAATTTGTCGGAGAATTTCCAACTGAAATATCGGAAAGCTGCTGGAAGAATGAAACTGCTGACGCGAATTCGTGCAACTTAAATGACAAGGACGCTGAAATGATTTATAAGACGATGATTGTCCCACTACTGCTATACTGTATCAAAGTGAAATTGAAGTTAAACCAATATGAGCTCGGACGCATTACGACACTAGAACGAAGAGCGAGAGAGCTTTTGGGTTATGACTGTCACCTACCTGACATTGTTTCCTTGATTAGGAAAAACGCTTGTCTGGCAGTAAAAGAAGTGTTTGCTTGGTAAAACATTATTTTAATGTAAATACTCACACTCTGGGTACAAGAAACAAGGGGATCCTTCTACAGTTGCCCAAGATAAAGTTAGAGTTTGCAAGGAACTCATTTTTTTTTATCTTGGCGCCAAACTGTTCAATGATCTTCCTTGTAATATTAGATCTGAAAAGGATTTTACGAAATTTAAAAAGATACTTTATAAGGAGAAACTTCCTATACTGCGACATTTATGATTGCATTTTTATCTTTTATTTATTTATTCACTTATTTGTTTTTTGTTTTTTATTATTTATTTTCTTTTTATTTATGCATTTTTATCTTTTTTAAGTGTAATTTTTAATGTTTTAAGTGTAATTTTAAATATTTTTTAAATAATTTAAATTGTAATTTTGTTTTACACAGGTCACACATTGATAACAGCGACTTTAGATTGCTGAAGTATTAAACCTGTCAAAATATTATTTAATAAATAAATAAATAAATAAATAAAATAAAAAGACAATTCCTTCTTGCTGGAAATGATGACGTACGTAACTAAACATAATCTTGTGAAAGCCTTGGATCGTGGCGGTGGCTTATGGAAGATAAACAATGGCGTCATCTCAATTTTCTCTGTTGTTCAAATGTGATGAGAGTATAACTATCAATTGTAGAGAACCAACAAAGAACGAATGGTGTTAAAATCCCACCAATAATGCTAAGTGCATATCTTGCCATACCCTAGTCAAGGAAATTTCAAGCAGTTTTCATATTGCTTTCGATCACGCCAACACCTTGCCGCCAACACTCATCAGAGTCATGCAATTGTGTCTGTTTTCTGCAGTCCCACAAATCTACTCATGCACAAAACTCTTAGCTTTATCTCGAGCTTTCGCCACTTAGAGTATGTTCATCTGACTGATCTTAATAGTCAGGAAGCTGAGAGCCAAAAATCAAAAACAATTTGCCGGACAAATTGAAACTTTCAGAGTGTGTTCTCACACATAAGAAGGTGCAAAAAATGTTTGCTGGACATTCTGGATTTTCTTGGGGTCTTTCACAGCAGCAAAATGTGTTTTGCTGACGTCACAACAGTAAATTACTACTTAAATCTTTTTTTTGTTGATCAGAACATAAAATTGTAAAAACTAATGAATAGTACTAACAAAAATACATCGAACAAGTATTTAGGTTTCATCATAATATCAACTGAATCGGGAAATATTGCATACTAGCCGCCAAGACGGCGTCGCTCGCCGCCCATGTGCACCTTCAGCCTGCGTTGGGTCCACGAAAAATGGAATTAAGGAATTGACAATGGAAAGTGTTACCATCTTGTAGAGCTCGAAATTCTGAGCAAAAAAATGTATAGGATCATATGTCTATGACGAACCGTTTCGGAGATATCGTCGATCAAAAGTTTTGATGACGTCATAAAGCCCCGTCCCCAAACATTTTGCCCAAATTTTTTCGTCATCCCATGGCCAATATCGTGGACCCCAAAAAACGTCAGTTATCCCTATTGGTTACCGAGAAAACTTTCCCTAAACGATGCATTCGATTAGGGCCTGAATACAGCGATGGTGTAGTGGTTGGTATCTTTGAGTGCGACCGCTGCGACCCGTGTTCGAGTCCAGTCATGTCGTATCTCAATACACCGCTCCGATGTGCTTTAAAAGCAGCGTGTCAGCCCATTAGGAGCCATCGAAGGACTGCACACTGGCCTTCGGGCAAGTTAGAGCAATGCTATACGTATCTCTGGCGGTAAGTCAGCTAATAGTTGCAAGTCGGCGGGCGGAAGAACCAGCCATTACGGATGGAAGCCCAAGGACTAAAAACTCCCGTTACTTACTTACTTACAATGGTTTCACACTGACGTCGCACAAAATAAATAAAATAATTTATGTGCGGCGTCGCTCGCCGCCCATGTTCAGCGTACGTTGACTTCACAAAAAATAAAATTAAGGAATTGGCAACTGAAAGTGTACCCATGTCGTAGAGCTCGAAAAGCTGATCAAAAAAATGTACGGGATCATTTTGCTACGATCAATCGTTACAGAGATATTATTGATCAAAAATGTTGATGACGTCACAGACCCGTCCCCCTAAAAAATTAGACATCGCCTGTATCGCGGACCCCAAAAAACGTCAGTTATCCCTATTGGTTACCGAGATAATTTCCCCTAAACGTCGCATTCGATTAGGGTCTCAATACAATGGTTTCACACTGACGTCGCGCAGAAGAGAAAAGAAATAATTACTCTCACAACTCAATCTACCATTTTGCGTGACTTACAGACAAACAAACAAACAAACAAACGGAGAATCGGCTATTAATATATAGATTCGTTGTTTATGACGTCATAGGCATTATTCAAGTAAGTCACCTTCCTTATAGTCCGTAGTTTGACTTTTTGCCGCTAAAACAGTCGAATAAATTTAATGTGGCAAACTGTCCGTGATGATTATCTTCATCACCATTTTCGTCGTCATCATTATCATCATCATCATTCTAACAATCTTTACAACTGCACATGTCGGAGCACTTGATGCCATGATAATAACATAAACACCGGTTTGATTCGCATTTGGAGTTTTGACACATGCAATAAATGAAATCGAAAAGGTCATCCGGCAAGGGTTTACACACAATCTACTTGAAATTTAGTTCACCGTCGACCAGGGTCCACACATCCATTGGGATACTTAAGAAAACCCCTTTGGATGACTACTGTGGCATATGAAACTCGTTTTAGGTGGTACAGTGAAATATCTCTTGTCGGCGGTAATTGTTGCGGGTCCGTTTTTCTTAATGGGACAAAAACTTCTTATAACGATTAGTATCAACATTGTCACAATTTTTGATACCGTAAAGACGAGATACGAAGATTTCAAATATACGGAAAAGAGTTGCATCAAATTCCAATGTATCCCCAAGTTTTACAAAAGCATTTTTGAAAGAGATGGCCCTGTCTTCTTTCTTATTCCATGGAAAGAGTTGTAATCATTTCCTGTAAAGCAATGGAGCGCTGGCAATGTAGCAGAGACTTCAGCACCAAGGGGATTTCGTTTAAGTGAGGTATCCAAGATTCTTCGTTTGTCGCTGACACTAATTTCAGTAAGTACTCTACAATTCGATCAGCGTGGAGAGCAATTATCCGCATTGACTATCGATATGCAAATTGAGCATACGCCAAGGTAGTTGCTGCAGTAGTTTGCATAAAGAAGAACCTTCGTATCAGCTTCTTCTTGTTCGTTTCGTAAAGCCTGTACCTTTGATTTGTTGATAACACCATTTTCCATAGAAATTTTGAAAAAATTTCTGCCCGCACTCACATATAGCTTGGCTCCATTATTAAAGTGGCCTTTGTGAGCGGAAAAATGGGAACAATCATGTAACAAAAAATCTGCCAACTCTTTCTTGTTCTGATCCACTGACATGAACTTTGGCCATTGGTTGGGACATTTCTGTTCCGCACTCTTTATTTTGAAGCGCAGCTCTCCTGATGACTTCCGTCGTTTTCGTTCATACGATTTGATTGATTCTATGATTTTGTTCAATTCTCAAATGGAATTCATCTGTTGCTAATAAGCATAGGCCTTAGCGCATTTATGTGCAATCAAAATTAAAAAACAAAATATGTGTTATATTAGTTCCAGACTCCTCAGCATGTAGATTCACAACGTGTAAATACTTTTGTTAGTTGAAAATATATCGTTAAGACAGAAGGTCATAGTGTGGAAGTTCTTTAATACTTCTCAATAATTTAATTTGCTACACTACCTTGCCTTTAAAGCCCGGTTCAGACCTGGCCGTTACGACGGTTAAAATTCAGTGTGATCGTCTAATGTGGACACTTTTGCAATCGTCAGAATTGCCGTAAATGCCTGGCGATTGCGAAGATTACTTTATGTTTTAATCGTCGTAATCGCCTGGTCTGAACCAGACTTAACACTTTATCTATTGCATGGTGAAGTGTGAATTTTGGTAATACCGTCTCGCCCTCATAATAGTTACTAAAATGTTCAAACATTTTTCCTCTGCCATTGATTAATATATCAACAACAACAAAAAAAACATTCGGCCATGTAAATGTTTAAGAAGGCTTTAAAATTATGTTCATTTCAGCATCTAACATCAACTTTCGTTTATCACCAACCTTTTTTTTCATTTTCCCGCTCATTCGAATATTTACATTTTCACACGCAAAAGAGCTAAATGATTCGAAGTCAATGACGGGGGTATCAACAAAATGGCTTTTTGTAATTTTGACTCAAAAAGGTTGTTTAAAATATGTTTTCTTTATTCGTTAAATTTTTTATACATGTTTTTTCATCTCTATTTGAGAGACATTTTATGACTATTTGTTCTGCTTTAGAGGAGCATTTAGAATTATTTACCCCCTAAAAAGATGGAGCAAACATTACATCATGTTTTGCTTTGGCTTCTGAACAGACAAAATGATGGCTGTCAAGTTACAAATTTTTCAAACATTTTGGTCGGTCACCTAACTCTTAATAACTTGATCCACAAGAAAAATTAGAGTTCCCAGCAAAGATAATTTGTTTCCTACTACTTCAAAGGAGAGATAGTATAAGGCCGATTCCAGCGCCGCGCACGCACACACGCACGCAGAGAAGAATCACTATAAAATCATCAAGAATCTATTAAGGTTGTTGGGTCAACAAAACACAAACCATCAACATGCACAACACTTTTGCATCAACTGTCTGAATCGTTTTAAAAATGTAGAGTCACGAGACAAGCACTATGTCTACTGCTCTGGAAATGAACAAGTTAGAGTGGAGATGCCTGGAGAGATGGAAAAATGGTTGTATTATAACAATGGAGCGATGCAGTTCAGAGTACCATTTGCTATCTATGCGGATTTCGAGAGTCTTTTAGTACCTATGAAGGAAGATGGGAGAGAGAAGAAAACAAAAACACTATCGAAGCACAAACCTTCAGGATGTTGTACGTACAGCAAGTTTGCGTATGGAAATGCCCCCGATCCTCAAAAAGTATACAGAGGGGAAGATTGTGTAAAGAAATTTGTGGATCATCTGGAAGATGAAGTTAAGCGATTGTATGCGACATTTCCAAAAAAGTCAATGATAGAACTGACGTATGTTCAGAAGTGTAATCATCGGGATGCAAAAACTTGTCACATATGTATGCAGCCATTTTCAGATCCTCGAAATAATCGCAAAGTCAGAGATCACTGTCACTATACAGGTTTATATCGAGGTGCTGCACATAACAATTGCAACTTAAGATACAAGATCCCACATCATATACCTATCATCTTTCACAACTTAAGTGGATACGATGCACACCTCTTCATAAGAGAACTTGAGGAAAAGTACAACACGAAAGATATAGGATGCATTGGGAAAAATATATATCCTTCCGTATCAAAACAGCAATACCACTTGCTGGTGTTGTCGACTCTGACGGTACACAAGTGTACAAGAAGATCCAGCTGAGATTCATCGACAGCTGTAGATTCATGGCATCAAGTTTGGATAAATTGTCCTCTAATCTTAGCGATGAGCAGTGTATAAATCTTCGATGGTTTTACAAAGAAGATAGTATCTTTCAGTTGATGCGCCGCAAAGGTGTATATCCATACGAGTATATGGATAGTTGGGAAAAGTTTTGTGAGACAGAGCTACCTCCAAAGGAAGCCTTTTACAGCAAGCTGACCATGTGTGGTATAAGTAATAAAGACTATGAGCATGCACAACAGGTATGGAATAGAGTGTCTCCAGAAGGAGACACTTGGAGATTACCACGATGTGTACTTGGCAACGGATGTTCTACTGCTAGCAGAAGTGTTGATGTGAAGTTTCTAATGACTTTGTAGCGAAAAATTCACGAACAACTCTACTAAGCTGTATACAACTCCCTACAAATCTATAGAAAAATAGCTTCGTGTAAACAAAACTTGATTTTTCCGAATCCCGCTAATGCAATGTACCTTGATGCAAATAACTTTTACGGTTGGGCTATGGCATCAGACTTGCCAACACATGGATTTAGATGGGTAAAAAATGTTGAGAAGATCACACCTGAAGGTATTGCAAAGTTAGTTAAGAAGAATGAGTATGGCTATCTGCTGGAGGTGGATATCGACTATCCAAAGAAGCTACACGATGCTCATAATAGTTTACCATTTCTACCTGAAAGAATGACGCTTGCGAAGGTGAAAAAACTCATACCAAATCTCCACAACAAGCCTGAGTATGTCATAGATAAGAGCGCTACATCAAGCGTTGACTCACGGCTTAGTTCTGAAGAAAGTTCATCGAGTCATCAGGTATCATCAGATTGCCTGGCTCAAGCCTTACATAAACTTAAACACAAGACTGAGAAAAGAATCAAAGAACGACTTCGAAAAAGACTTTTTCAAGCTTATGAACAATAGCGTGTTTGGTAAGACGATGGAGAATAGACGGAACCATCGCAATATGAAGTTAGTTACGAACGAAAAGAATTACAAGAAGTACGTCATGAAGCCTAACTTTAAAAATGGGGTTCGTTTTAGCGCAAACTTGATGGGTGTGGAGATGGGTAAGACAAGTATCTGGATGATGAAGCTTGTATACATAGGTCAGGCTTTACTTGATGTGAGTAAGATGTTAATGTATGAATTCCACTATGACTACATGCAGCCGAAATATGGTAGTAAGCTGCAACTCTGCTATATGGACACTGACAGCTTTGTGTACCACATCAAGACGGAGGATTTCAATCGAGATATAGCCGAAGATGTAGAAAAGAGATTTGACACGAGTAATTATTCAGAGGAAGACAGATTATACACATTAAAGAACGAGAAGGTTATTGGTCTGATGAAGGACGAACTTGGTGGTAAGGTCATGACGGAGTTTGTGGCTTTACGATCTAAACTCTATGCATACAAGACGCTAGAGAAGGAAGACAAGCGATGCAAAGGCATGAAAAAGTGTGCGGCTAAAAAATCAATTACATTCGAAGATTATAAGAGGTGTCTAGAAGATGGAAGAAATCTATATAGAGAGATGGTAGTACTTCAAAACAAGAAGCATCAAATGTATACACAAAACTTGAATAAGATTGCTTTGAAAAGAGACGATGATAAACGCATCATACAGACAGATTTGATCACAACGCGTGCTCGAGGATTCATAAATTCATAAAATTCATACTGAATAGTGAGTAATTCATGAGAAGTTTTTTCTCATGAAATCATACGCTTGAGTGATTTTAAGCTAACATAAATGAGCTGAAATCATGTTTTATTAATGTGATGTGTAGTGTGGTGGTTACAGCGTAAATCTTGTAATCACGAGATCGCTAGTTCCATCCCCACTCGGTCTCTCATGTCCTGGTTGAAAAACTTGCATGATTGCGCACTTCCCCGCAGTTACGTTGGATATATCGCGGATTGGGTAGACTTCGGTCTGGGCGACTAATCACTGTCAGGTTTCACTGGTCCAGAGAGACATTCATGTTACCGTCAAATCGATCGAAATTCAACAAAATGTCAAGGCTTGATGGTGTTAGCATGAACCTAAGCTGCAATCACATGTGGCAGACTGGAAAATCCTAAGGGTTCTCCTAAGGGAGTTTTGTTTTCAATAATAATAAGCTCATGGTTGAGGTTTTTGTTGTATATAATAAAAGGAGATGGATCAGCAGCAAATCGTAAATGCCTTTGAAAATATCTGTAGTTTGTAGAAATGGGAGATCGAACGTTTGATGAAGTGGAGGGAAATAATAGATGCAAATGTTGACGCTGAGATTACCAAGCTATGTAAGGAATGGTGTGCGTCGAAAACTAAGTTACCAATGGCTGAAGCAGCTTTCAAGGGTCATATCGAGATCGTTTGCTCAAGGAGTGGGGTGCAACCGATTTTGATAGGGTAATGATAGTAGCAGCTCGCAATGGTCACCTCGAGATCGTCAAGCTGTGCAAGGAGTGGGGAGCGACGGCTTTTGACCGGGCAATGATAGTAGCAGCAGTAGAAGGTCATTTTGAGATAGTTCAACTCTGCAAAGAGTGGGGCGCACCTGAGTTTGACGAGGCAATGGAATTAGCAGCTGAGAATGGTCATGTCGAGATTGTTAAATTATGCAATGAGTGGAAGAAAGCGATGTAATATAATATTGGTTTCATGTAGTTCACCAACACTACATGAAAGAAAAAATGTATGAAGTATTACTACTCGTCTGTTTCTGCGTTCAGACAGGACTTTTGATGTTTGTTTTCTGGAAGACTCGTCATATAATAAAACTGGTCATGAACATCGATGGATTTCTAGACGTAGTCGACAGACGCTATGAAAGCAGAAGCTATGAAAAGAGCAGAACTTATACATGCTGTACAATATGGTCAACATCTTGGCGGTAAAAAACCTTGGACAGTTAAATGGGACAAGACCATCGAAAATCTATACAAAACATACAAGGAGCCGCAACAGCAGCAGCAAGAAACGCTTAATTTCAACGTTCTGATATCTAATTTGGTGGATGTGAGCAGAGGCGTAGCCAGTGGTCAGTCAAAATTTGTGGAGGAGAGTTAAGTCATTTAGGGTAGAAAAGAAAAGCGTGCAAGTAACCTAATCGCCACTTAAGACTGAAAGGAAATATCATAATCTTGAACTCCTCCAGGTTTTTTTGACTGACCCTAACTACGCCTTTGGTGAGAGATGTTTCGAAGATGATGGGGGAGATCAGCGGAAATCCACTCATCACTAGCTCCATCACAAGTTATAGGGCGGCATCTATGCCTAACGCTTCACCTATGGATGTGATAGGGTCTACTATCTACTCGAATTGCAAGTCTTTTCTCGGTCCTTTCGCGCTGTTTGCGATCATTTATACCAATCTTGATTGGAATAAGTACGCAAAACTCGCTGAAGAGCGTCAAATAAATGAGCCACAAAAAGAAGATAGTAAAATCGAAGGACCATAGAAGAGTGGCGGGTGAGAAGAAGTTAGCAGAGTGGAACCGAAAGAATAAAAAGACAATGTTACAAGTACCTAGTCAAGTACCTACGCAAGTACCTACTAAGACCTATATGATTGGAGTTGGTACAATGGCTGTTTTAGCAGTGGGGTTGTTAGTCTACTACTACACACGACCTTCTACTAAGCCTTCCGCTGACACTGGCGTAAAGGTGAAAGCACAAAAACATGATCGTTTTGATTAATATAAATGGTAAAAGAAATCATGGATAGCATATGGCAGACGGCACGTTTACTAGGCTACACCAGCTTGTACGCGTGCGCTGGAAAGAAATTCTTCAGTATAGGAGCTCCATCCGCAAAGCTAGATTTAGCTGATGTGGGAAAGCTTGGACTATACCTTGAGATGGCAATTTGGTCAGATGATTACGCACTTAAGCAAGGGTGGTACAAGGTTAAGATAAGATAAATAGTTAGCATCTTAATAGGAGGGGCAGTAAGTGCAGCACTATTCAGGTTTGGAAACTATGCAGAGAGTGCTCTCTCTGGTGATAAGGAAGCAGCAGCAAAGAGTAGAACGCGCTATGGATTAACGGATTTTTATAACCCTTCTGAAGCTCAAAAGACTGGTGAATTAGTAGCGATCGCTGGAACTCTAGGTATTGTTGGATTTCTGCTCTACCGTATGTAATAAATGACTGAAAAGTTGCATGACATCTACTATCAACCAGAGAATCTGTGGAAAGGGAATAAAGCTAATAAAGTGCTTCAGAAGGCTGGATTCACTAGGAAACAAATTTTGGAGTGGCTAACTCGTCAAGCCTTAAGGCAGATACATCTACCAAGGCTAAGCACACCAACTATCCTTACTTTTACGTGACCAAAGTAAACGAGATACGTCAGGCCGATCTTTTGTATCTTCCTCATGACAAGGTCTATCAGAATACGTATAAGTACGCTTTGAATGTGATCGATATTGCTTCGGGCTATAAAGCGAGTAGACTTCTGAGAACGAAGAAGGCGAGCGAAGTAGCAGGGATGTTCGCAGATATTTACAAAAAGGGTCCACTAAAGTGACCTGAGAAACTCTATGTAGATAACGGGTCAGAATTCAAGTCGGAAACAGCTAAGCTCTTACAGAAGCACGATGCCGAGGTGGTGAAAACTACAATAAAGCATAATCATAGAAAGCAAGCCTTTGTGGAAAACTTTAACAAACTCCTTGCGGAGAAAGTGTTCCGTATACAAGATGCGCAGGAGTTGCTCGAGGCGAAACTGTTCCGTATACAAGATGCGCAGGAGTTGGAAGATCCACAGAAAATCAGTACCACGTGGGTAAAGCACTACCAGAAAAGTGTGAGTCAACTGAACAACAATGTTCTTGCCAAAACTGGCATGAAGCCCTCAATGGCCATTAAATTCGAGGAAGTTCCGTTAAAAGTTGAGTTTTACGCTAAGGAAGAAACTTTACCTGAAGATGGGTTGTACCGCTATTTGTTAGCATCGGGTGAGGAACATGACGAGACACAACGACGCGCGACGGACAACAACTGGAGTCGGCAAACGTATCGGTTTAATTAGATATTGCAATACCCAGGTCAGCGCGTTTTGTACTACCTAGAATATGGGCCGGAGAGAGCTTTTGTACGTGAAGAACTTATTACTATTCCCGAGGATACGGAAGTACCTCCAGAATACTTCAAAAAGTGATAAATTAATTTTTTTCGAAGTTGTTATTGTTTTTGTCCTCTAATTGTCCTCTAAGTGACAGTTTTTGTTGCATATAATAAAGATGCTGCGTTTTGGACAAATCGAAGTTTCAAGGAAGGATTGTAGAACTTTCCGACATTTACAATATCGACATGTCAAAGATCACTATAGCATAACCTATTGTAGCAAACAAGAACGACACGGGGTACTACATCGGCTATGAGAACGAACCGACTAAAATCGTTCCTCTCTTGATCAAAACCGCAAAGAAATGCCACTCTTCAGGTGTATCGAGGTATAATGAGACATCAGCCTGGAAGATGGGATTCAACGTGTTCGATGATAAAGCTTGGTGTGATGCCTACAACACGATTGCTGATTGTGTGCAAGAGCTTATCTTTAATACCTTGACAGGTACTGTGATAAGTACTACAGGCTAGATCAACTCAAAGCTCATTGTCTGGGATGGTGACATCAAAACAAAGTTTAATGATGATGAACCACCATATAACCAATCCTGCAAGGCAACTGGTGATTTGAAGATCGGAAGCGTGTACACACAGACCCATAACCACTACCTCCAAGTCCATTTGAAAGAGTGCAAGTACCATCAAGACAAATTTATACATCACCAGAAGGTGAGGAGGTTGATGTTAAAACGGGAGAGGTCGTAGGATATGAGGTTGGCTGTAGCAAATACTAGTTCAAGTAAATGTCTTCACTTACTAGACATCCGGCGTTGGAAGTTTTTTTCTATAAATAAAAAAAGATGAATTTGTCTTTGTTCGACGGATTATCAATTATTGAAGTACTTTTTGATGCACAAAACCAACCATTCATTCACAGAGCCCAATTCGGTAGGTTCTTAGGGTTGAAGCACATAATTACATCTGTTCCAGATACTGTGAAGCGTCAGCAGATCACTAGAGCAGAACTTGAAGAGAGTGTCCAACGGTTGGACCCCTCTGGGAGGTCGCAAAACTCACACGTGTTCCTTTCCTTAGAGCTTGCTCTATGCATTTCAATGTGTAGTGACAAACCTACTGCGATTTTAGCTCGAAACTGGTTGCGGAAAGAGATTATCCTGAGAGGTTTTGATAAGATTATCGATGCAGAGCGGTAAAAAGTCGAAGAAGCTACGGCAGCTCTTGCTTTACTCAACGATTATCTCATAGAGGCGCAGACTGAGCTTGTAGAGCGTGATCAAACAACCGATAAACTCCTGCAAAGACATGTTCCTCATGCAGAAGACCTGCGCAAGGATAATGTTATCCTGATTGCACGCAATTACTCTAACTCTGAAGATGATAAACATTACAACTTGCATTACTACGTCGCACGGATACGGAGACGTGCAATCACCAGTAAGAGACGATAGTTACTCAGTTTCCGAGCAGTGAGGAGATCGTTGTCATCGATAATCCTAACGGTATAGACGCGTTTAATATATTCGAAGAGGATGGGCATGTGGAATGTTTCCAGTGTCACTTTAGATTGATCGATCTATATGACTTAGGTGTCCCTGTTCTTGAATATTAAAGAGTGGTTCCAGCCGTTGGAACGTCGTTTTGCAGCTTTACAAAGCTACAAAACATAAGGAGAAGGTGCCTCATACATCATATAACAGGTGCACTCGGGGTATCTGAACTGCTCACGAGCTTTTTTGCGATTTCATCACGACCTTCTTTCCGTCCATGTTTTAAAAGCTCTTCCTTCTGATATTCATAAAGCTGTTCGATCACCTTCCTAGACCGTTTTCGCAGATCTAGCTTCGTATCTTCGTAACGCCGTTTCTCCGCTGTAATTTGAGTAAATTCAGGATGATCGATGGTACCGTCTTCGTAGACTTTTCATATTAGTACACGCAGGCTGCCTAAAGCGGTCTGTGCAGCCCATGCGATATCATGATTTTTCTGTTTTCTTACATTGAAAATAGAGCCACTTTCTTAAATGACTATCATTATTAGACCCACAACGAGAGCTGTCATACACAAAGCGATGCTCATCGACGTATCAATTCTTGATACCAAGCATGTAATCTCACCGCCAGAGAATACAATATTTGCAGCTATTAGAACGCAAGATATATATTTCGCAACTGTTGAGTAGCATGAAAATTTGCGCTCTAAAAATGTTCGGTATTCTACTTCCTGAGATAGGTATGCTTCCGTCTCCTTAACCGTTTGAACTCTCAAGTTTTGTGCGTATCTACCCTCCACAGGGTCTGATAAAATAGGATATAGCTTCTCCGTATTTACGTCGTACATAGCCATCTGTTTATTTGAAGATGATGAGCATATTGATAGCTTGTAAATCAACTTTCCTGCCTTGATCGTCGGTGACGTAAAAGATCAACGTTCGCGTTGAGGACCTCAATTTGTTGGTGAACAATGGGCGTTCATAGCGATACGACATGATGTCACCATACTCGTACTCTGGCTTCTGAAGTCTAAAAATGTGTATGATTTTCGTAATTGCACTGTTTAGCAGAATATATAGCTATTTTTGAATTATTTCCTAATCTGTGAACCGAAAATAACTTCGTTTATTTACTTTTTCTAATTACCTTATCGGGGAAAAAAAAGTCGGGGGTAAGTGACTAATTTTTTGGGCTAGTGACTAAAATTTTCCCCGACCAAATTTTCCCCCGACTTTTCAATACCCGTCCAAAAATTTCACCCGATTTTTCATTTCCCCGTCCAAAAATTTTCCCCGGTTTTTTTACTCCCGCCCAAAACATTTCCCCGATTTTTTAGTCCCCGACCGAAACTTTTCCCCGATTTTTGATAATCTCAAGTAGAGTCTATCTATCGATTTTCGACTGGAATTATGACGGTCAAGCAAAGGAAGGGGAATCGAATGAAGTTGAATCAGTCAATGAGGACGATACAGATTTTTCTGTTACGATTAAGGGAAACAAAATTGATGTCAGTGAAAATAAAATGGATGTCAGTGAAGATATAATTGATGTTTGTGAAAGCAATATGGATGCCAGTGATGAAAATAATGACGATCAAACCTCAAAAACTGTTATTGTATTAGATTGAACTCTTAATTAGTTATTTTGTAATATAATTTTTAGTTCAAATTGAAAGTGTCGACAAAAATTGTGTTCCATTTTCTACTTGTATTGCAAATTTTGGTCAGGGAAAAGTGACTTATTTAGAAATTTTAGTCGGGGAAAAGCGACTAATTTCGAAATTTTAGTCGGGGAAAAGCGACTAATTTCGAAATTTTGGTCGGGGAAAAGTGACTAAAATTTCTCGAGGTGACTAAATTTTTCCCCGACCAAAATTTTCCCCGACTAAAATAAATCCCGACTTTTTTTTCCCCGATAAGGTACTTGGAAAGGAGCAAAGAATACTATATCAACTCGAGACAGGTTTTATATTATACTTCGATGGAAGATGTCGTACCAGAACGTGTGAATTAAGAGCATGAGTGAAGAGAGAAATCAAATCAAATAATTCATAAAATTCTGTTGAAATGAGATTATGTATACTTATAAACCCAGTGATTCCGTAACAATCAACATTTTGTTTAAATCTTCCGGCTAATGGATATACTTTAAATTCAGGGGTTTACCCGTCATTATATCCAAGATGTCATCACCAAGTGATATTTGCGACTGTTAGTTTCCAAATCCCATTTCCTCCGGCGTACCAAAGGCGAATATGGGATTATGCAAAAGCTGATACAACTGCTATTCGTAATGCCATCAATGCCATTGAGTGGAACAACATATTTCTGAATCTTGGCGTTAGTGAGCGGGTTGAGTTCCTATCGGATTGTATCCGCAATATTTTCAGTAATTACGTTCCCAACAAAATTGTAACCATTAGAGACAAAGATACACCTTGGATGACACCCGAGATTAAAGGCATGATTCTTGAGAAAGCCAAGATACATCGACGATATGTTAAACTTGGACGCAAAGTCTCTGACTTTGAGCAGCTGCGAGAAATCAAATTTCGTTGTAAAGTTGCAATTAAACAGGTAAAAGACATTTACTACGCAAACCTTGCTAAATCCCTGAATGACCCTAACATTGGCTCGAAGAAATACTGGTCTATCTTAAATCGATTCTTAAACAAACGCAAAACATCCCAAATTCCCCCCATCCACCATGAAAACAAGGTCATAACTGATCCACTTGAAAAGGCAAATATTTTCAACGATTTTTATGCTGATCAATGCACCCCAGTTCAAACTGATAGTAACTTACCTGCCCCATATTTTCTGACAGATCATCGACTGGAAGACATTATATTCGAACCGGATAAGGTGCTTAACATCATCAGGTCTCTTGACGTGAACAAATCCCATGGCTGGGATCAGATATCTGCCCGAATGGTCAAAATGTGTGATAAATCTTTAGTAAAGCCACTCATTGACATATTTCAGTTATCTCATGATAGTGGTATTTATCCTAGCCATTGGAAAAGGCGTAATCTTACTCCTTGTCACAAAAAGGGAGACAAATCATTGGTGAAAAACTATAGACCAGTATCTTTGCTGCCTGTCTTAGGTAAAATCTTTGAAAAATGCATATATGACGAGATTTATAGTTACTTTGAGCAGCACAAGTCAATCTGGCTTTTGCAAGAATCATTCCTGTATATCTCAGTTACTTTCAATAACGCATAATATCTTTCAAGGCTTTAATCTCAACCCACCGCTAGACACTCGAGGGGTTTTCCTTGATATCTCAAAAGCTTTCGATAGGGTTTGGCATGAAGGACTTGTTTTTAAATTGGAAACTTATGATGTTACTGGCAAACTTTTGAAATCGTTGACGGACTTCCTGTCTATTAGGTTTCAAAGGGTGGTCCTTAATGGCAAAGAATCTGAATGGCAGCAAATCATAGCAGGTGTACCCAAAGGCTCGATTCTCAGACCATTGCTTTTCCTAATATACATAAATGACCTCCCCGAAAATATGGAATCGACAGTCGATATCTTTGCTGATGACACTTCACTATTTTCTTTGGTACTAAATGCTGCTGTCTCAGCTAGGGAACTAAATGCTGATCTTAGTCGAGTGAGTGAGTGGGCTCGTCAGTGGAAAATGTCTTTTAATCCGGATCCATCTAAACAAGCCGTTGAGGTCTTATTTTCGAAAAGGATAAGTGTTGCCACAACTTATGATATTTATTTCAACGGTGTACCTGTTGCTTGCGAAGATGTTCAAAAACATCTTGGCCTTTACTTAGACAACGAGCTAAACATTCATCATCATCTGAATGAGAAGATATCTAAAGTCAATCGCGACATAGGAATGTTAAAGCGACTGCGAGGTAATCTGCCAAGAGACACTCTTTTGACAATATATAAATCTTTTATTAGGCCACATCTTGATTACGGTGATGTGATTTACGATAATCCTGGAAATGACTCGTTTACCCGGCGTCTTGAATCCATTCAATATCAAGCTGCTCTAGCCATTTCTGGATGTTTCCGTGGAACTTCAAGTGAGAAACTATACAATGAACTTGGACTCGAGTCATTGTCAGACCGAAGGTACTGTAGACGAATGTGCATGTTTTACAAAATTGTAAATGGCACAGCACCTCAATACTTACAAGACATATTACCAAGGACTTTTGCCCAAAGGTACCCTCTAAGGGCTACCAGCGCAATACCCCCAATGTTTGTTCGAGTTGAATCTTTCAGAAATTCTTTTTTTCCTTATTGTATAAGTGAATGGAACAAGCTTGACGCTGGGCTAACGGGTCTTCCAAATTTGTTAATGTTCAAAAGGGAGATTTTGAAAGGTCGTAAACCTATGCCCAACTCGATCTATAGGCTAGATGACATACCTGGACTGACCTTGATTACACGACTAAGAGTAGGCTTTAGTCACTTAAAAGCACATAAATTCAGGCACAACTTCATGGATACGCTTGACCCTTTCTGTACGTGCCGTACTAATTCGGAGGAATCTACTGAGCACTACCTGCTTCACTGCCCAAATTATTCAAACTTACGTATTGTTTTATTTAATGACCTCCATGATGCGAACGTTCCTTTTATGCCTCTTTGTAGAAACGCTCTTGTCCGACTGCTTTTGTATGGAAATCCAATGTTTAAGGATGCAACCAATCGTCAAATTCTTAGATCGATTGCTAAGTTTATCAAAGGGACTGAGCGCTTCAGTCTGTCTCTTTTTATCGATACACCATTTTAGAGTCTGTTTCCATGCTATACGTTGTGTGTGTGTGTGTGTGTGTTTTTTTTTTATTCTGTCTTAGCTTTTTGTTTCAAGGCTGAATACCTGGCGATCTCACCTTCTGGTGCTTCGAAGGTGTTCAGTCTTACGTCCCGTTTTGTAACTTGATGTTTTGTAACTTCTTTCTCATAAAAAAAAAAAAAAATCTTCCGTAATATATTTATTCTTAACGCTTTCCGATTTCCAACGACCGTGTTTCATGATCAGCCTATCGTTTACCCCGAAATTTTCAGCAGCAACGCAAGCTGTGCAGACCATACTTTTCTGGATATAAACTGGTTTCTTTTAATACCGTTTTGATGTCGTCACGAATTGATGAGTAGGATGTGCCCTAAATGCATCTCTGTATAAATTCTAAAATCAGATCTGTAATAGTAGTGCTACAATAGGAACTAGAAAATTATCGTTTCCGAGAATGGAAATTTTAAAAGCCCTTAGAGTTAAGAGACCTTTAGAGGATTGAAAGATTCTATAGTCCCTAACAAATTCCTTGAACATGCGATTCTTGTCAATGAGGAGCGGCTAAAATTTTTAAAGAAGGCCAGTAAGGAAAAACTAAAACTGCTGTTGAACTGCCTGAACTTGCTAAAAAATATTTAATAGATTTAGAAATTAAATACACTGGAGGCACTAACAGATTTGTTTCTCCGGACCAGTCGAAAGAAAATGCATCCACTTGATAGGTATTTGGACACCAGCAAAATTATCAAAAGGAAATGGACCCCAACGTGAATGTAACATTTTAAAAAATGATTTGGTTAATTGACAATCGTCAACTTATACTATCTGCCCGTGCGTTTAGTTCTCTGGACACCCAAAAAAAGCAGTAGTTACTCCAATAGACAAAGGTGATCTTGATAAGATAAAAAATTGATAATTATAGACCAATAAGTGTTTTAAACGTTTTCTCAAAATTTTATGAAGGATCTATCAAGTCTCAAATTAACTCATTCATCGATGGAAAGTTATCGATCTTTCTCTCCGCTTATCGGAAAAATTACAGTACACAACATGTCTTAATGAGACTTCTCGAAGATTGGAAAAAACAGCTAGATCGGAATTATGTCGTTGGGGCTGTATTAATGGACTTTTCTAAAGCCTTTGACTGCGTCCCGCAGGACCTCATTATTGCTAAACTACATGCATATGGCTTTGAAATTTCAGCACTGAAATATATTCTTTCATACTTGACTGATAGACATCAAGCAACAAAAATAAATGGAATTTTTAGTGTTTTCCAACTTCTAATCTCAGGTGTGCCTCAAGGATCTATCCTAGGACCAATTATTTTTAATATTTTTTAAACGATTTTCTGTTTTTAGTAAGTAAGTTTGTAAGTGTCCACAATTATGCTGATGATAACAGTCTGTCATGCTTTTCAAAGTCGATACCCAATCTTATAGAAACATTGGAACAAGAGGTTGAAACAGCAATTTCTTGGATGAAAAACAATAATATGATTGCAAATCCTAAGAAATTTCAATCTATTGTGATAGGAAAAAATATATTGGAGAAGTCTGTGACTATTAAAATTGATGGAAACGTATCACAGACACAGCCAATCGTTAAACTATTAGGTGTGCATCTTGATAATAGATTAAAATTTGATAAGCATGTCAGCACCTTTGCAAAAATGCTTCAGCACAACTTAATGACGTTCTTAGATTTAAAAAGAATTTGTCCGTTAAAGCCAGGAATGTTTTAATTTATAGTTTTATATACGCAAACTTTAACTATTGCCCTCTAATTTGGCATTTTTCTTCAGCGAAGTCACGTGAAAATATAGAGCGAATTCAGAAAAGAGTACTAGCTTTCCTCCACAATAATTATGACAGCTCGTATGTTATACTTCTAAATAAATCAAACAGAAGTTTGATGAGCAAGTACAGGTTGAAATTTCTTTGTATTGAGATTTTTAAGTCAATTAATGATCTTAGTCCATCATATATGAAAGAAATCTTTCGTCTTCAAGTAAATAATCAACCAACCAGAGCTAAAAACGTAAACAACTTAGCTACGCCAACGGTTTTCAAAACTAATTTTGGCAACAAAAGCCTCATTTCATTAGCCCCTAAAGTATGGAACAAACTACCTTACTGCCTAAAAACATGCAAAGATCTAGCCACTTTTAAAAAACTGATAAAGAAACACAAACTTGAAGTATGGTGACAATTTATTTATTTATAATTTTAAATGAAAAACTTGTTGAAGTTATTTATCTCTTACTATGATATTCTTACCTATGAAATTTTACAAAATTTGGGTAAATAATTCAAAATTGTAAATATTTCTATTCCCTTATATACAATGTGTTTCGTAATGTTGGAAATGGAAATTTTAAAGTTAATTTTTTAACTGAATATACCGAATTTCAAAATAATAAGGAAAATGTCTTGGAAAAATGTAATTAAATTTTTAATGGTCGATTAAGATGTGAATGAAAAGAAAAGATTTTTTGAAACAATGACAGCAATTTGGAAAACAATGAACAAATTTAAGCTGTGTGTTCGCGAAAAACGTTAAACTTTTATGTTTTAAAATATCAATTTGGGGGTCTCATCGCAAACATAAAATTAATAAAAAATTTGAATGGATTCAGTGTTTTGAAACAATAAGCACGATGTAATTAAACTACGTGTTAATCGACCATTAAAAATTTAATTACATTTTTCGATGACATTTTCCTTATTTTTTTAAAACCCACTTATTCATTTTTCACAAAAATCAACTAGCCGAAAGAGCTTGAAAATGGCTTTCCATTGATGTAAAAATTATTATGAAATTCGGTATATTCATTTAAAAAAACAACTTTAAAATTTCCATTTCCAACATTACGAAACACACTGTATATCCTTTGACAATAGCGGCACCTGCCATGCTATCTGTGTGTATGAGAACATGTTCTCCTTCGTAGGTACTCACTAGAGAAGAAATTGCATGTGAAATAACTACAAATTCCCTGACGATTCTGTTTGTTCTTTAGGATCGAGGTTTCTGTAACTAATGTTATTGTTCCAAGGGCCACAGGTATACCTGTAGAACTTGCATCAGAAAAAAAAATTTTTTAACTGTGGAACAGAATATTTCAGAACATCTATATATTAATAGACGATTCTCCGTCTGTCTGTTTGTTTGTTTGTAAGTCACGCCAAATGGTAGATTGAGTTGTGAGCGAAATTATTTCTTTTTTTTGTGTGCGACGCGAGTTCGAAACAAATACATTGCAACCCCAACCGAACGTGACTTTTTTGCTGGTGAACCAATAGAGATAACGTTTTGTTTTTATTATTATTGTTAATATTATTTTCCACGTTAACTTGGCTTTGAAAACAATACATCAACTAAATACAAAGAAACTAACTGATTAAACATTTTGGACAAAAAGCAGCAGTGGCAGAACGTGGCAGCATGTGCGGTTTGCCAGTGTATCCTAACGCTTTCCTGACTGTCTGAGTCAGGTGAACTTTTTTTCGAGCAATCAAAATGTTTAAAAACCGAAAAAAAAGAGTATCATGAAACAAAATATTTTTTGCTTTTGTCTTAATAGTTGTCTTAATTTCTTTAAATCGATTTCTTTTGATCCATTTTAATCTGATCGAACGTTTTTTATTCACTTCATTCATTTAGCACGTGCATTTTTTTCTCCTCCCGTGTGATCTTTTAAAGAGAAACCATTTTTTCACCTACTTCTGACAGCACCCATGTTAGAGCGCGTAAAACAAAAGCTAATAATAAGTTGAAAAGTTTTTTCTCTCTGCGTTTTGAGTGTATTGTTAAACCGATATTTGATTGGTTTGAAATCGTAAAGAAAAACCACACGAAGTTCACGTTCGGAATGCATTGTGTAAAGCTAGAAAGTCTGCCGGCATTTTAAATGCGACCGCGACAATAAACGGCTGAGTTAAGAACATGCAAGATTTGAATCACCTGGAATGATTTCTCTTCACGTGCAAACGAGCTTTAGCGATAAAGCCAGCAGCAAAGGAAGTCTTATCGCTGGTTTTAACTGCAATAATTTGGAGCAGGTGGTGATACAACGCAGGCTGAACATGGGCGGCGAGCGATGCCGCCTTGGCGTCTAGTTTGTGTAATTAAGAGTGAGTATATTTTTCTTCCAAAAGAGTACCTCAACTATAACATCGTGATAGTAAGATGTATTAAATTTTTTATCCCAAAACGATCTAGACTCAATGACTTTATACACGAGTTTTAATCTGACAATACTATGAAGCACAAATTTTGTTGAAATTATGTTGTCCGTGATACAAGCTAGTTATCTGGCCGAAACATAAGAAGAAGAAAACACACCATTGATACCCGATAAAATGGATTGGATTCCTCTTTCTGAAACCCTGCAAGTCCTTTTATCGCAATCTAGAATAACAGCCAACCACTCCAAGCGAAAAGCAGGTGCCCAGATAGATTTGTTTCCATTTACAATAAAATCTGCAGATCTTAGAGAATTTTCAAAACCATCCTCTCTTGGATCGACATTTGTGCATCCAAGTGACCTTGCATTTATTCTTGAACGAATACTCTTATAATTTCCTATATAATCCAGATGCAGGGGGAACCTTGAACCGATGGGGTCTTTTTTGATACTTGATCAATGGTAAATCTAGCGTGTTGAACTAGGTTGAGCCACCCTACGTATAAAACTGCTTCTTTTATCGCAATCTCCGTGCTTTCTTTAAACTCTGTTGGTAACCTTGTTTCTCCAAGATGAGTGACGTTCAGATATATTTCACGCTATAACATTTTTTATAAGAGAAATAAGCTACAAGGTAAAGTATATGCCAAAATTTGGGCGACCCAGTACGCTCTTAGGTGCTAAGGAACTCTGGGAGCAAAGGATCGTTGTGGATCAACAGGGGCACTTTTTCATCGCTAAGTTTCGCGATATTTTCTCATTCCCCTTTGTACCCATGGAGAATGACGTATGGCTCGATATCGACATGTACCCAGGACAGTTATCTTTTGCTACCTGGTTAGCCGCGACTGGCTGCGGCATATCCACGCAACATCTACACCATAAGAACCGTATGATTACGAGCATCTACCGCTTTCACGTCTATTTCCAGATACGTCTCTTCTTGAAGCAACTTGGAATTGCTCTACCAAGTGAATTAAGCTTCAACCCGCGAGATAACAAATACAATTCAAGTGCGTTCAAGACGCTCTCTACAGAGTTTGGCATACCAGCGATCCTGAAAGACACCTCTTTAGCGAAATAGATTGGTCAGTTCCAAAAAGCCTTATGTTACGCCAGATCAGAACCTGATTTTGGTGTTGCGGTCGGTACATACCTGATACTCAGCGATTTAAAGCTTGGAAATCTCGACAACGTCTGTAATTTTTCGACAAAGCTTACCGTGCGACGCACATCGGTAAACTACCACTTAAACAACACTCCTCGGGAGGATTTCAGGGTTGCAGAATGGTTCCTTCACAACCTCATCGTCATCCTCAAACATCTCTCGTTAAACAAGTTCCAACGTCTTCCGCGGCTAAGCAACACGAACAAGAAAAGCAGGCTCTCATGTGGGTAGGTGGTGGATTAATTGCTCTTCTTTTGTATTTCAAACCATAGCCATTTTCCTATCAGACCAACCCCCAAAACTACAACTAGCCATGCATTGCTCGCCTGAGCTATGACACCTTTCTTCAGAAAGTTTAAGAGCCAGCTTACAACACTTACGATGATCCCCGGCAATGCAGCTCCAAGTTTACTTGCAAGTTTTCCAAGAAGGCGTCCAAGTGCTTCGAGCTGCTTCTTCACCCGTTGCTGCACACCAGCTCTATCTGAAGCAGCAGGATAAGGACTTCCTCTAGTAGGAGCACCACCACCTGTGAGAGAGGTTACTATTATTGATATTTCTAGCAAAAACGCTGTTAAGATTGAAACGATTGTGATCCCTTGCTCTCGAAAGAGGATACGAAGTTTCTCCCCTAGTGTTCTAACCTTCTCGAGGACTTTGAACACCGTCTCTTTGATGCGCGACCATTGGCTAGACAACTCCTTGTGGTTATCACTGAGCACCTGTAGTCGATCTGCACGCTCCACTTTAAAATTGGAGAGTCGTCGCTTAATCTCTTCTTCCATTTCAGGATCAATTGTTTCACCTAGTTTACGTTCTTCGTTTGCTATTTTACTATCGAGTTTGCCTAATTTTGCTAAGTTGTTCTCCAGCTCCCCACGTATTCGTTTTAGTGCATCGTCTAAGCCCCTAAGTTCACGCAAACTAAATTCCATCCCTTACTCGCTTAAGAACTCCTCCATCTCAAACGTTTTTTTGGTGCCTTGCTTGAGCATTTCACCCATTAACTCACTCGCATTTGAGATGTTGTTGAGGACTTGACTGTTATCCAAGCTATCTATTTCAATATTTTCTAGTTGTCTCGCTAGTTTACGTCTTCCCTTATGCATCCACTCTGGTGTACTATCAACATATAACTGGTTTTTTATAGCATCCTCACCACCTAGGATTCCTTTAATAGTCTTTGGAGCTAAAAATCCTCTATTTTTTTCGTTATTTGGTGCCATTCATCATTTTTATAAAATTCAACTTTTGCGACACCTGGTGTATTCGTTGAAGTTACTCGAAACCGATCCAAATCCAAATTGGGATCTTCTTCTATACCGAGATAGTTGTATAAACTTTTTATTGTCAGTCTTTTAATTCCTGTTCCCTGTGCACTTAATCTGCTTGGTATCTAGGAAGAATCGGCTGTGTTAGATATAAGCGGTGTAGTGTCAGATATAAACGATGTATCTTCAACATCATCAAGTTTACGGTAAGGTGTTTCAACTGGATCCATTTCTCTTATAATAAACATGTATGGTATTGCAAACCCCTCTAAGGAATATATGGCTCGCTTTGCCTTCAACGCACCGCGTCAGCATGTCAAAATCTCGCATACACCAAGTACCATTGACCAGAATCAAACACTACATGTGAGGCTGCCGAATCTAGGTGCTAATGATGTCATTCTACCAGAATTGCTCAAGCTCACGTTTGACATTAACCTAAACTCCACCGATACAGGACGCTACATCGTCAACAACTTAAGAAAGGCGTTGATCGAACAGTTGATTATCAGTTACGAATGAAATATCATCCAAGACATTCAAAGTGTGGATGTGATGGAAATTTACAAGGACAGATGGCTACCTGAGGAAATGCAAGTGGAACGTATCCAACAGGGAATAGATCCGGAAGGTGATGTGAACAAGCTCAGAGTGACACCGGGTGCAACGAGTACTGCAACGAGTAAGGCCACCCCGGCAGCTGTCTATGGTAACCGTTTTGCCATTCCTCTATGGGAATGTTTTGAACTCCTCAAACATCTCCCCTATGTACAGCTTGATGATTGCTTAAGCTTCAAAATAAAATTTGCAGAGTACAGAAAGGTCATCAAAGATGCAGGATCAGGATCAGGTGCTTCGAAGGAAGATCCTGACGGCGCCTACACTATCTCCAACATTGCTCTAGAATTCGACAAGGTAGAAGACTCTGAGTTCAAACTGAGAGTCTACAATGAACTTGCTAATAAACGACTACCCTACACGCGTGTTTTACAGCATAGAATAATCCCTTTGGACAAGAAAGATACCACCTGGAATATACAGGTAAACGTACCCAGTAGAAGTTTAAAAGCTCTTGATCTATTCTTTCTTGATCCAGACAAACGCATATGCTATGGATAACACCCATTACTACAACCCAAAAATCAGCAAGGTAGATATTACCATCGAAGGATAGCTTAATCAGCTCTATACACATGGCTTACTTCCAGAAGAAATGTATGCCCCGGCACGGAAGTATTTCACTTCCGACAAGCTGCTGCCGGCCATTAGTCCTTCTAAATTCTTTGATTTTAATTTCTGTCTTTTTATCGACTTTCGAAGTGTTGCTGACAACACTCTACATGGTGCAAGGAGGAGCCTCCAAAACACTTGAGATGGTGTCACACTATGGATCACAAAAAGCTGATGGTGCGGGGGCCATTCAATGTTACCTCTTTGTGTTACAAGATGGACAGGTTAACTTCGCGAATGCTCGCTTCCACCGTGTCCGCTACTAAAAGAAATGGACCTTGTTAAAGATCCTTGTACCACAATTTTTTCTGGACCGACAGGCTGTGGCAAGATGGAACTGGTTCTACGCTTACTACAGAATCAGTTCAAGCACCTGGTGTACGATTCTCTGGGAAGATGATGATATTTTTCTAATCGATTCAACACCACAACATGACTTACTATGTTGGATTGAGAGATTCGCCGTGCATTTTGCAGGGTAGGAAACCTTATTCATCATTGATGATTCTATAGTTGATGAGATACTCGATAAGAAGAGAAGCACACTTCTTGATCTAACTACCACAGGACGTCATCAAAAACATAGTCTATGGCCTCTCATCTAAGTCTACACAGCTCTTCCAAAGAACATCAGGTGACAGGCAAAGATGCTATTCAGTTGGTATCCTAAGCAGTTGAGCGACGCTAAGTTTATCTGTGAGGAAACCAATGTCATCTCTAAAGACGACTGGCGTGACGTCTTCCAACATTTGAAGAATTTGAAATATGCTTAAGTATACATGAGATCAGAGTTTCCTTGGAGTTACAATGTTGTTCAATAAGTATACAAACTACTTATTGAAGATAGACACCTAAAAATTTCTTATCCTCTTCATCATAGTACCAATCCCACACTCTATCTGGATGCATGGCAACCTGTATCAATTCGTAGTAGAGATCTTTCTCGAAGCGACGCTTGTGATGATAGCAAAACAACTATTCATGTATACTATCGTAACCTAACCAACTTCGACAGAGTGCTACAATCTTAACGTCCCCTTCATCTGCTGCTACTATCATTGTCATGTCAAAATCAGTCGCTCCCTGCACAGTTTGATGATCTCAATATGACCATTAGAAGCTGCTACTATCATTGTCAAGGCAAACTCGGTCGCACCCCACTCCTTACACAGTTTAAGTATCTCAATGTGACCTTTTCTACCTGCTACTTGCATTGTTGAGTTGAAATAGTTTGGACCCCACTCCTTGCAGAGTTTAACGATTTCGGCGTGACCATAATGAGCTGCTGACTCCATTGTCATGTCAAAATCAGTCGCTCTCCACTCCTTGCAGAGTTTGATGATCTCGACGTGACCCTTGTAAGCTGCTACTATCATTGCCTCGTTAAACTCTGACGCACCCCACTCCTCACACAGTTTCACAGTAGTATCGATGTCACCCTTAGAAGCAGCATTCCACATTGACTCGTTTACATCTTCCTCATTATCAAATTTAGATTGGTTATTTGACATCCTTTATTACAATATTGCTGTTCAACTTTTTTTACGAGTGGACAGAATTGACGCAGGGGAATTCCCTAACTCATTATCCATCCCTCCACTTGTTATGGCAGTTGTTACATTCATTGAACACTGATGTTCCCTCATCACATGACCTGGCTTGTTTTGCTATTGAAAGAATGTTCCTGCTCCCACAGCGATGGCAAGTATACAATGTTTGTTCTCGAGCAGTCGCTCGAGGCTTTGACATTTCCTTGAGTATTTCAAGTAGTCTATTCTTGGCAGAGTCAAATACTGGATTTGAAAAGTCCTCTTCCATTTATTTCAGAAACTTAGAAATTTTTTCCAGTGGACCTCTGCACTTTTCCACGATACTGCTGACGTCAACACTTTTCCACGCATGCACAGTAGGGGATTGATGACGTCATTGCTTGCGCTAAAATCTGATGACGTCATTGCTTGCGCCAGAATCTGATGAGTTTTGTGTGGGCGTTTTTACCTTCGTTTTCGTGTGTGTGCGTGCGCCGCACTGGAATCGTGTGCGTGCGTGTGTGCGTGCGTGTGCGGCGCTGGAATCGATCTTATACTATCTCTAAAGGTACTTTCTGTGCAGTTTTTATTTTGTCCCAAAAAAATGCCACTTTGACTTTTCATTTGGCTCTCAGCTTCCTGACTATAAACATTACATGAAAATGAAGCTAAGCCTGAACCTCACCATCAGTAACCCAGACACATTTCACAAGGTTTACACCGAAAGTCCAATGTTTAAATCACTGTTCCGCCCCCCTTGTTGTTGCAACTGTTTCTCTCCATGTCGGATCCGTTTCGTGTATTCTTACCTGGAGTGCCCCGTTGTTCTGATCTTCACCCTAGAATATTAAAATGGCAACGTGAGTAGCTGCAACTTACTTAATTCACTTTCAGTTTTGATTTATGAGTCCATGGTGTAGGGAGCGTACTTGAAGCTCACAAGTGGAAATTTGTCACTCTTATTCTGTAAGTAAATTGTTCTCAAAAAAAGAAAGAATAAGCATACCAAAAGCAAAAGTGAAAGCAATTTTTTTCTGGGATTTGATTGAACCATGTCGATGGATGATCAAAAACCGTTTTATTTTTATTATGTTGACAAGGGGGTTATCATGAGACAGCCATACCTCAGACGTACTTGTAGAAAACTAATGATAATAGATGTTGTGAATGGCAAAATCAATTCAAAAGACATGTATATATGTTAGATAAGGGGTCAGTCACAAATCGATCTTTAGGTTCAAATAATGTCATATGACATTACGAATATTACCCACCCACTCACCACCCATAACGTCATATGTCGAAAATGGCCAAAAATCGATGTACTTGAGTCTTTCTGTAAAAACGCTAGTTACACGCTTTTTTTTTTGTAAGAACAATTTTATAAGAACACGAGCCTCAGATTTGACCAAAAAATAAGAACAAAATAAGAACAACCTAAGACTCAAATCAATGTTTCAAAAATTAAGAACAGCCTGAGCCTGAATTTTCTTATAAAATAAGAACAATTCATGATAAGAACAACTTATGATATGAATTCTGTCACTGGTAAATGGTTTAGTAGTTTGTTTTCGCCTTGCATGCTCATACATGCTTTTAACCAGTTGTTTTTAAAAAGATTTATTTTAATTTTACTCGAAGCCTGACAACGAAGGTATCAACAGCCTTTCGAAATATTGTTGAAAATTTAAAACGAATAGAGTATATTTCCGTAAAATGATGTATCTGAATTTATAATTACAAAATTACTCTTCGAAGATGACTCTGAAACAATACTAGAAGTTCCATAAATAAGAACAAAATGAGGCTGAAATCTGAAACTGTTCTTAAAGCTAAGAACAAAATAAGAACAATTCAGTCTGAAAAAGGCTCAAAAAATAAGAACAACCAGCCTCAGGTCAGATTTTACTGGTTCTTATAAAAAAAAAGCGTGTAGTTAAAAAAAACATCGTACATATTACCATCTCCCCACAACCAACGACATACATAGATTCGGCGGAACATAGCCGACCATAAAACTGGAAAATAACCCGAATTACCACAATCGGGAAATCTTGCAAAATCTTGCCAAAAAGAACCACGGTAGTGGAGAGTGTTCTCGCAAAAAAATAGCACTTTCAAAATCGATGTTTCTGTTATGAATTTTTTAACGTCACTTGAATTAACCCACCCACCCACTAACGTCATAATGACGTTATCTAAACCTAAAATCGATTTGTGACTGACCCCTAATATCAAAATGATTTTTAAATGTTTATATCTGGTTAATAATAATGGCATGCAAAGTGTGAGTGAAAGTGCAAGTGTTTATCACACACATTTTTAAAATAAGAAACACCCTTATAAGATTAAGAAAAATTAAGGAACTGATGAAATAGAAGGAAAAAAAAGTAAGAAACAATTAAAATGCTCTTTTTAAAATAAGAAACAAATATAATAAAATACGCTGTGTCTGTATGGCCGGCAGCCGGTCAATGTCTTGGCATATACTAAATGGCCGGCAGTCCAATTATTCAGAACTCATACTTGTCGCCGGTCAAGAATCCTTCATATACTATATGACCCGCAGTTCAATTATAATATAATATAATATAACATATTATGTCGAATGGCAACCGGTCATTGTCTGAGCATATACTAAATGACCGGCAGTGCAGCTATAGCTACTTGCGAACAATACCATTGGCAAAGTCGCAGTGCAGAATATTGAGATTATGATACCACTACCATTTTTACCGACGAAGTTGTGAAGAATAAAACTGAATGAACTGAAAATTATGACACAATGCTTCATGCTAAATTTTTCAAGTAATTTGGTTGTCTTGGTCTTTTTACTTTGTTTACATTAGATGACAATGAAAAGTGAAAAAAAAAACTTTCATAAAAAGTAACCTTTTATTTGGTGTTAATTGTAGGTATTCCACGCCACAGAGAAAACAGGGTTGCAAAAATGCAAGAAGACTGTCATAGTTATATATACTATGATATGTGTTTATCAGTTTACTAAATATCAGAGTATATAGATTGTTTATTAATAAATTTTGCAAAATTAAATAATAGAATATTTTCCATAAAAAGATGTGTCTTTCTTTTTATAATAAACAATCGAATTATATATTTGTTTATATTCTTAGTCACTGGCCGGCGTGGAGAGACTTTTTAATTACCAACCATTATTTGTGCGTTCCCGCTGGACGGCAGTATGTATATCACGAATATTTTCTGCTGGCCATTTAGTATATGCCAAGACATTGACCGGCTGCCGGCCATGCAGACACAGCGAATAAAATAACAAAAAAACAAAAAACAAAAACACTTTAGATATTTTTATTTATTAAAAAGTGTGCAAAGCAGCAAGATCCAAATATACATGTTTGACATGAGGAAGATGCTGCTAAAAAGCAAGGAACTCGTTTTGAAATTCTAAAAGTTTTGGAAAAAATAAGGAACCAGGTAAAGGTTCCTTATATGTGATGTTCCAGGGGATTTTGATAACAAATGATAAAACGTTTTATAACGTTTAAACGTTTTACACTTTGTTGAAAAACGTTTTTCAGTAACGAAAAAACGTTTTCTTGTCATGTACGCAACGTTGTAAACATTTTCTTAAACATTATTTCATTTTCGTAAAAAACGTTTTTTTTGCTTTCGAAAAAAAGTTTAAACGTTTTTACATAAAAAAAGATGAAAATGATTATTAACTTTTGTTTACAAAAAGCTTTTTCAGTTACTCAACCCGCTCAAAACGCTTTAGCCTTCTGCTGTCCAAGAAGAATTCCTAGTTGGTCTGGAATCAATGGAAAATAGTCGTCCAAGGGCCATGTCATAAATAATTACGCTATAAATTGTACTGAATAAGTGTAGTTTTACGTTAGAATTTAAATCCTGGAATACGGTTTAATCCGTAATACATAATGTCATTAATACCTGGTGGCTGTATTTCGTTATTAAAACCAGTTATAATACATTTTGTATAACCATTCACTTGAGAGAAAAACATTGACATCATTAAACTCAATCAAAACAAAAGAATGCACCTTGTTCATAAATACATTTGCAGGTAACACATGTAATTATATTAATGCACTGATTACCTGGTTCTCATTCGATTAGAGATTCAAGAAACAACAGCTGTCTCAAAAGTTACTACAAATAGAAACCGTCCACTATAATTCCATTAATTCTATAATAGAACAAAGTTGATAGAATCGCTATCTTGTAAATCGTTGGGGGAAAAGCTTCATGTTTATTTTCGTAAAGATGTCAGTGACGTATCCAGAGATTTTTGGGGGATAGCGTTTTCTTAGTTTAGTAACTTGCACTTATATAAATTTTTTCATATCTGAAACAATTTCGTAAACATCTTACATTTATGTGGAAGACCTTAATAGAATAGAAGATTGAAGAATTTGCTCTATTCTGACTCAACGTAGCAACTGTTTGCAACACGGTGTCCACATAAGCGGCACTCAAATTTTCTTCACTTCTTCATATCGAGCAAGTCTACTCCGGCAAAATTCGCTGACGAGTACAGAAATATTGACCAATCAGAAGCTTTTTCACTGGGGAACATCGTGTCTTCAATCGTTTGTCGAGATAAATCATAATATGATTATTTAAAATATTATTTTAAAGGTAGCTGGAAACTAAGATGCTTTCTAATTTCATTGAATAACACGAAAACGAGTCCTACTGGCACCACTTATGTTTTCATATTCTTTCGTTAGGTGAACAAGGAATTCGTATAACGAAGGAAATTTCAAAATTACCTTAGTAACGGTGGTCGTTCTCCCTAGCAACAACGAAAAATCACTTAATATACCTCAGTGATTTGCTGTCAATTAAGCACCAACGTACAGCATGTTTTTAAGAGTATCTACTGGTGCGATTAAAATCAAGGAGCGTTATATCAATTACCAAATAACCCTTTTGTGTGTGCTATTTACCGCAAGCCTGGCAATTTTTTCATTAAAATGGCTGCAGATGATTTCCCTACCGGAATTGTACCTTAAAAGCCACCTATTTATGTTAAATTGTAAGGCTACCAGAACTAATTCATGAATTCTTGCAATTTTTTCTTTCTTTCTTTACTTTTTCCTAATGTGTAAATAGTTAATAAGACAGCTTTAGCATACTGTTTAAGGAAAGAATATTATTGTTATAATGAAGTTACATCATCTGCATATACAGTTCAGCAGTCTCCGTGTGAAAAGGAAGTACTTTCTCAGTATTAAAAAAGTTTTTTTGGGCGTAATTTTTTGGGCGCCCATAGTGTTCAAACACTATCAAATTGTGCCTGGATAGGTCCCTGGATGTATTTTCACTCGGCGAAAGTCGTTTTGACCTATTGGGTTTGTAAACAAGGGGCTGCCAGTTCAACACCAGATACCATTTTGTTATGCTAAAAAAGTCTGTTACGGCAAGTACCGAATTTTAAGGTGATCATGTTCACTATCCTTATCAAATATATCACGGGAACATATAAAACATGTATCCTGTGGATGATTTCCACAGCGATGGATAGAAGGCAGGAACCTCTCTGTTAAATATTCATTGTTTCCATTGCAAGTTGAAATTGAGCAGTTGTAATGATTCACAAGCAGGAGTTTACTCCCCGAGATCGTGACTTCATCACGACAGCTACGCGATCGCGTTCCTGCGCGCTGTCGCGTAGCTAAAGCTATGCAATGGACGTATTTTTTTGCGTAGTTATGATTTAGCTTAACATGAAAAACTTTTTCTTGTTTATTAGATTTTTGCGTAAGCAAGAAATCTATTAAAACCTTCCATGTTCAATTGGTTCAATTTTCTCACTGTCCAAATATGTCCATGACACTTGTTTATGTCTGATATGGCACGTTGTCAAAATGTCAATTCCCGTGAAAGGAAATGGCATATACATCCATTCTTAATTCAATATCGCATCAAAATATCTTTTGAATAGTTATGAGATGAATAATCAGAATGTCCAGAAACGATAGAAAGTGTTTATAATAATGTTTTTATGTTACTATTTCATTTTTTGAATTATACCAAGTGGTTATTATTTAAGTACAAAGTATGAACAAAAAATGTAGAAATCATTAGTACGCGATCCTGTAACTAATGTATTCTGGCTACGGCTTTTATCCCGCGGTTAGACATTTCTTCATGGTGAAACCTGTTTTGCCATTTTCGTCATACTCACAAAATGACTGCGAAAGAAAGCTTCTTCAGCTAAGATTATGAAAATAAATAATTGAATAGTAACCTTTGTGATCAAAATTTTGAATATCGATGTGATTTAATGAGTTATTTGGCATCACTATGAATACTTTGTTTTTTATCGCACCTAACCTTAAAAACATCTCACAAAACTTTCAAAGAGTACCTTTAAAACATCCTATTCCCAACTCTTTTTTCATTTTCTTGGCTCATGTGTTGAAGTTGGGAACTTCATTTCTTCTCTCTCTGTGAATAAGGTTAATGGTTTCTATAGTACCCTTAATATTATCCTTAATTATCAATTCTTTAACTGATAATCTGATGATATCTCTGTTCCTTAATATATCTGGTATATTGTTTAACTGCTGGTATATTCTGTCTTAAAAACTGCCATGGTCACTCTGGCTTTTAAGAATAAGGGGTCAAATTATCACCAGATCTTATTGTAATATTATTGAGAAAATTTTTGAAAAAACTTTAATTTTTGAATAATCAAAAAATTCAAAATCTTCACTGGAAACCATCAAGCATGGTGTTCCTCAAAGTTGTATATTAATGGTTATCATGATCTTCTAATTTTTTGAAGTATATCACTTTGCAGATGAAACAACTTTTTTGCATTAGCAATTCTATAAAGTCACTATAAAAAGGTAAACATTGATTTAAAATTTCTCTGCCAATATGATTTCCCTTAATGCTGAGAAAACTGAAATTCTTTTATTTAAACACAAAGTTTCAGTATCTAAAAAGTCACTAAAAAATCACTGAAAGAACATGCCCTGGTTTTTTTATGTGGATAATTGCACCACTTCTGTACTGAAGTGGTTCCATTCTAGAAAACCACTTTGCTTCGTACTTGATAAAACATGAACCGGCCAGAACCAACCAGAACCGACCAGAACCCAGCAGGAACCGACCAGAACCCAGCAGGAACCCACCAAGAACCGACCAGAACCCAGCAGAGACCCATCAATACAGACCCTGCAAACAGGACCCAGGACCCTAAAAATCAAAGGCGAGACCCAGGACCCAGGACTCAAACAATTCTCTTGAAAAGATATATATTAGCACACAGCCTTTTATTTTTAATGAGAAAATGATTTGACACTTTTTGTTAAAAGAAGTATTGATTAACATTTACATTATCACACGTGGCTCCAGCTTTGAAGTTAACAAGAAAGGATTCACAGTTCTCCGAGCTACAATTGTATAAGGGAGAAAGGATCTGAATCTGGTGTGTCCCACCTATCACATATAGGCTCCCTGGTCTTGGGTCCCACCTGTTGTATGTAGGGTTGGGAGTCCCGATTCCCGGATCCCACTTTTCCAGTAGGCCTTTTACCACGTTACAAAAAATCACCCACACGATTATTTAAGTTAGTAGTGCACAAATAAATTTTAATACTTCACAATATCACACTGGTGATATTGGTGACTGGTGTCTAGGAAATTACTGCACTTTTAAATAGATCCACTTTGAAAAGCTGAAAAACTACATTGCAATACATTATTATTACGCAACTCGACACAATCAAGAGAATTGTTTGTTTAGAGAAATTTTGTGCACACTTCGGCACCCATATCCCGGGTCTGACTTTTGATTTGAGAGTCCTTGGTCCTTTGATGTAAAGATCCCTGGTCCCTTGATTTTAGGGTCTCGGGTCTCGGGTCCCACTTTTGATTTTAGTGTCGCGGGACGCGGCTCCCACCTTTGATTTTATGGTCCTGGGTCCCGTTTGCAGGGTCCCTATTGGTATGTCTGCTGGGTTCTGGTCGGTTCTTGGTGGGTTCTGCTGGGTTCCTGCTGGGTTCTGGTGGGTTCCTGCTGGGTTCTGGTCGGTTCTGGTCGGGTCTGGTCGGTTCATGTTTTATAAAGTACGACTTTGCTTTCTTAAAAAATGTCTTGGTTTTGCTTGTGTTTTTAATTCTTATTACTGATTGATTTATCAAAATTACTGATTATTTCTGATAAATTTCTGATTATTAATCAGTATTTTTACTAATTATTTTATCAGTAATTACTGATTTGCCAAACAAATTACTGATAAATTGAACAAATTACCAATTTAATGTATTGTTTTCTAATTGGTATTATAAGTTACTGATTAATTAATCAGAAATTATAACTTGTTAAGATTTTCCCTCAAACCCTCACAAATACTTAGGTCAGGGTGTTAGCTAAGGGTCCTACAGACGCCGTTAGACAGCTCTTTCCCAATCCAAAAAACTAATAAGTTTCCCAATTGAGTCCAGCAATAAATTAATGGAAAGTTATTAAATAAGCTTGCTGTTAAAATAAATGATTTGATTCTGTTTTGAAACGTCGGCTTAAAGTCATCACTAACATGTGTTTCAGCTTCGTTATAAAAAAAACATCAGGTATGTTGATTCTTTTATCATTTTATTGAAAAGGAAATATGATAAGGGTTTATTTCTCATGTAGCGAAAGTGATTAAACGAAACTCTTTCTGAAATTACATGAATTGAAAGTCTTAAGTATAGTATCCATATGACCTTCCAAACTCAGGATTAAAGAGCCACTTTCTTAAAAGCATTTATCAACTTTTAATTGTAGGAATTATGCCGTTACATAATTTGAAATATTTCATCACAAAATTTGTGTTTTTTAATGTTTAGTTCCCAAAATATTTGTGATTTAGCCATAACTCAGTCTTCTCATTATGAGGCAAGCACTCGCGCTTGCTACAGTGCTCCTAGAGCGTAGTTAAGATGCGCTTTTAATCGCACATGTAAAAACATGCTCAACTATTTATATGAACCAGTATCTTAGTTTCCAGCTCCCTTTGTTTTATTTCGTTAGCGTAACTGTCATTACGACATTCTTTCCGTATATCTAAATCTGCTGCAACAATTTTATGTTCTGTCGTTTCCGTAAATGTTAAGCAACGGTAACCATAATTTATTTCTCACGAGACACAACAAATTCCCTAACGCCCTGTAGTTATGTATATTGTTTAAAATTTTTAGTTCAAACTTTCATATCAATGAACAAATCTATCACTCTCTAAAATAAAAGTGGGATACACAAGGCCGATTATTATAATAAGATATAATCTTCAATTTTAACTACCTATGCATAACCCTTGAATCTGAGTAAAACTGATTATAATTCCCAAAACTGTCTATAAAAAGCTGTAATCGTGGATTCAAAATTAATCTCACCGAATTGCAAAACACTATTATCCTGGTGAATTAAGTAGCTAGAAAAATTCTTGATTAATGCTTTCTTTTGGAAAGCACAGGTTGATAATGTTTTTGCAAAATTAAATAGCTGAAAATTAGATGCAGTTTTGACGCGTTGTCTTAAATGAGATATACACTCTTTGTATTATGACAACTGGGTAATATTATGTTTAATTTTAATTTAGTAGACCTATATGATTGAAGCTAATGATGGTATCAAAAAGAACTGAACAAATATGTGCAACTGCCGGCGATGCTGAATTTCCTGTGATGTATTATCCCAAGAGTACTACAAAAAGCAAGGTAAACTGATGTGCAGCAGCAAATGTCTTTGAACGAAAAGTCATGATAGTGATTTCTGTTAATTGCCAATTACCATTCGAGTCCTTTGAAAAATATAGGTGTTATATGCTGTTATCTTTTTCACTTGTTTTTCATGATGAACATGAAAAATGTTTGTAGATTTTTTCCGATAACAATTTTTAATCTTATTCTAGAAATTTCCATTGGCAAAGTTAACCAAAAATGCTGGTTCTGAGGAATGTAATGATGTATATTAATTTAGTTTATTTTTGCCAATCAGATTTACTTTTAGTTGGTCATCAGGGATTCAAAGGCAACCTTAAGATTGCAGATGTTATGTGTAGTCTTAAATGAGATATATAGATCTCTGTTTTGCAGCAACCTGTGAAATGATATCCATAGTGAATAAACTGTTTTGTCTTTAACATAGATACTTTGAACTTTTACGAAAAAGATGGAAAGGATCCAAAACATGCGGTGAAGCTGAAACGTCCTGGCCACAATTTTGTCCTAACCAAGCATCAAGGTGGCTATGTTCGATATGATGTATTTCATTTTGGTGATAATATAAACAATATCAGTTCATACCTGTCATTTGAAGTGAGTAATGCAGACACAGATTTCGGGAACAAGATCATAACAGCACTGAAAGGTTGGTGACTTGCATTGGTATATTCAATTCTTATTTCAATATTTTATACTCTGATAAACATTATGAAATGTTGCAGCTTAGAATCATTTACTTATGAGCATATTACAATTAAAAAAGATATGAAGTGATTGATTGACTGCTGATTATAAGATATGTTCTAAAACAAGTTTCCTAAAGAGTCAAGCTTTAAAGGGAATGTGTGTTCTAAAATAGCGTGGTAAAATTTTGCTTTAATCTTTTTCTACTTTAAAAGGCATGCCAAAAGTAATGTTCATTTAATAAATGTTTTTGACTGTATCTCTTATTTTTTATTCAACTTTTACCATCTTCTCGAGTTTTTGAATTTTAAAAAACACGCGATTGAGAAAATGAACAGTTGTAAAATTTGCTAAATATGCAGATGATGTAACAATCAGGGTTCGCAAGTTAACTTGCGATTTAAAAATCTTTTACCCCTGGAAAATTAAATACCTTCTGAGAGAATAATTGGTTTATTTAAAGGAAGAACAAACTATTTTTTCTTTTTTCCGCTGGTAGTAATAAGGCATGTGTGTTGGGGGTTGAGGGATATCCAGGGCTGCGTGATTGGACTTGACACAAACTGTCAACAAGGAGCGTTTCTTAGTCTGAGTGGTTGTCAACAAGAACAGCATATTATTGTTATCGGCTGTCAACAAGGACAATAATTTAGGCGATGGGGTGACAAAAGTTTTGGACCAAAATACTTTTGGGTTGTGTGGCTATTACGTCATCAAAATGTTTGATTGTCAATGTCTCTCTAACGGTTGATCGAAGTGAAACGATCCCATACACTTTTTTGATCAGTTTTTCGAGCTGTACAACATGGGTTTATTTGTGTTTCCAGTTCCCAAATTGAAATTTTCATCACAGCGTTCGCACACAGGAAAGGTTTATTTTACACATCCTTTTTCGAAGTTAAACTCTGTAAAAAATAATAATCAGCTGTCAACAAGGACAGAGCCTAATCTGATATGGCTATAAGTTCTTGGATACAAGCTTAAAATACTGCCAACAATATGATGAAATCTATATCCTTACACAAACCATCTACAAGGACGGTTTCTTAAGTATAAATACAGAACTGTCGACATAGACAGAACAATGCACCCCCGTCAATCCATGTTTAAATAAACAAGAATATACAACATAGCTACATCATAAATACAAAAGAATACGAAGGCAGATAATACTATTTACAACTAGCCACTCCACAAACGCAAGAACGAATAAAGAATATAAATGAAAAATAAAAACTATGTTCAACAAAATAAACGACAAGCTAATAAACAATAGCAAGTACAACAACCCCTGAGGTTGGGAGAGATAGGAAACTGCCGGCATCCGAAACTGCCACCAACAAAATAGATAGGGCCAAGCAAAGTTGATGAAAGAAGATTGTCGCGTGCCTACTAACCATATCCGATCATTTATTGACGATGCTGAGCCCCCTATTAACTAGTGTTATTAAAAAAAGTTTAAAGATATAAAATCTTCAAATCAACACTTCTACATTCCCTTTAAATTCTTCACAAAATTTTTTTATTATTACATAACTTGCAACCTGGGTAAAATTTTTTACAGAGTTTAACTTCGAAAAAGGATGTGTAAAATTAACCTTTCCTGTGTGCGAACGCTGTGATGAAAATTTCAATTTGGGAACTGGAAACAGAAATAAACCCATGTCGTAGAGCTCGAAAAACTGATCAAAAAAGTGTATGGGATCGTTTCACTTTGATCAACCGTTAGAGAGATATCGTCATCAAACATTTTGATGACGTAATAGCCACACAACCCAAAAGTATTTTGGTCCAAAACTTTTGCCACCCCATCGCCTGTATTGCCGACCCCAAAAAACGTAAGTTATCCCTATTGGTTCTTTGAGATATTTCCCCAAAAACGTTGTGTTCGATTGGGGATGCAATGCAATGATTGCCCAGTGAAGTGCTACTATATAATAATCGTAAGAAACGCTCTCGCCTCTATGTGATTTTACATGCAACTAAAAAGAATTTAACTGTAATTTTAAACTATCACTCTCTAAAATAAACGTATATAAGATAAGAACAAGATGAGAACAAGAATTATGTAGCTGCATGTATGTCTATTTGCAAGTACCAGTAACCACTGCCTGAGCTTTGCATTTAATTTGTGTTTATTTGTGTTAAATTTCTATTCTAGCATTCTCATACTGTATATTTGTTTACAAAGATGGATCCGTTCAGAAATATATATTGCATGTCTCATGTCGTCGATTATGTGTCACGAACGATAACCACAATGCGATTCAATTTCTTGTGTCTCCAAAAGCGGTCACCGATTCTATTATTGAATTAAAATGCAGAGAAAGCATTGATGTTCCAGTAACGCAAAACTCTCCAGATTTAAAATATTATGAGTTAACAATTCATCCTAAACAACCCGAACTCTTTAGAAAGATTGAGCTATTGGTTGGAACATTCCAGATTGCAGACATTTATCAAACTTTTAAATCACTGCTTGCAGAAGAAAATTTTTTTGCCAGTGGAGTTTCTGAAATATATGGCAATTCTTCATCTAATACCTATGAAACTGTTAACGAGTTTAAATCATCCACAGGTGCAACAGGTGCAACACTTAATGTGGCCACTGACACTAAGTATGGAAGTAAACGACGACATGGAATTTACAGCTATGTCAAAACTATGCCTACACCAACTAATACTAGCCACACGTATGAATATGTGGAATTTAGAGGGAAGAAAGAAAAGTCAATCCTTGAGTATAATGAACTGACAAATTCTTGTAATGAGGTTCTCATTGATGACAAGGTATGTTTGTATTCCATCATGAAGGTTTTACACATGACATTAGTTTACATGCAGATTGAAGCACCCACCCTTGCAACTCATAGGAGTAGATAGCTAGCTTTAGGATTGAACACTCCTGAAACACAGTTGCAATAACTCCAAATAAAGTGATAGATTGATAAAAACAAGGAAAGTTGCTAAAACCATTATGTTTTTAAAGTTGTCTTTGTGTTACAGAATGAAGAATTGAATTTTTTCGTGTCTGTTTTCGGTTCACTACAAACGTTATCAGACTATTGGTGTATCAGTATCATCTTTACAAAGTTTGGAGATCAAGAATCTTTTCAGGTATTATAGTTATGATATCCAAGTTTGTATAACAGAATATAACATGCAAAAACTGATAATAAATACTTATTATAATGAAAATAGTTAATTAATTGTAAGATTTCATTTTGTATATGTTTAGGCAATCAAAGAGATTGAAGAAAGTGCTGACCACCATCTTATAGTTGGTTGTCGAAATGTACATACAGCCAGTGATCTTCTTGTTGATTTAGTCATACTGTCACAGCAGTTTGAGAGATTTGGTGATGAGATTGAAGTGAGTCAAATAAAAGAAAATCGACTTAGACTTATTCATAAGACCAACAGCTGTAGGATAGTTTAAAATTGAATTGAATTGTTACATTTAATATTTCAGCGTGTTTCATTCAATGATTTAAAGTCACTTACCTCATCTGGAATGCAGAGTTGGATTGTGATAGATATGCTGGTGCGGTATCGTAATGAAGAAACAAAGCCAACGCAGTTTGCTGGATATGTAAAGCTAATGCCTTCCGCTGGTGATGGATCAGAGAAACAGGTGCCCATAACTGATAAATTTCCTGGTGGGATAGAAAAAGTAAGGATTTTGCAAATTATCTAAAGTTAAATATCTTTTTTCTCTTTCTTTTTTTTTTTTTTTTTTGATTTGTGCCATCCAATAAAATGAAGTTATATCAGTAATTATGATACCTTGCTTTCAAAATAATGATACGTTTAATACGTTTAATTTGATTTAGTTTGCAACCTACTTTATTGGCCATTTTTATGCTGGATCTAATTTTGTCATGTAAATTAGATTTATGTTTTGTCACTCAAGTAACAATAAACCAAAAAATTGCAATTTTTATGTTAAAAATCTGTGTGAATTTGCTTTTTCTCTGATAATGCTACCAACACGAAGGATTTGATTAAATCTTTGCCACACAATATTGGATCATGCTCCTTCATTTTGTTTGTCAATAGTGATTTATTTGATAAACATTACTGAAAAGAAAGTTAGGGGATGAATTGACAATGTGATTTTTTTTTTACAGACCTCGGAAGAGATTCTTAACGCAGCTCCCTCTTTATTTCAAACACCGGAACAAAGGAAATTATTCAAAGAGTTGTTAGATATGCATGACCCACTGAGTTATGATTGGAAATATTTTGCTGATCTAATGGGATTGTCTCAACATGATATCAGAGTTGTTGATTCAAATAGATCTGGTGAATCATACACGGAACAAGTTCTCATGATTGTTGAAAGGCAAAACCCTGAGAATTATAATGTTCACTTTGTGAGAAGTGTTTTGGAAAAGATGCAAAGGAAAGACGTTCTGGATATAATACTTGATGACAGAGCTGTTGAAAACAGTGAGTAGTACCATTAAAATGATGAGTAGGAAGTAGTTGATGTGAATCCTATTCTCTTGGTAAGGAGGTGACCTGTACAGTACAAAGTGCTCCTGGTGAAAGGTATGGTTGGTTTCCTCAGTTTGTTGGCGCTTTGTTTCGAAATCATCTAAAGAAGTGAAGTTGCTCACCGTTATATATGTTGTTGATGAACATATTTCCCGGAATAAATAATATTGGAATGATTAAAGATTATGGAGTTTACCCAAACCATTATTGTGTTTCTCTCCCTTAATGTATTGCAAATATAGTAATGAGGTCTTGACATAATAGATTCATAAGATTTATTTTTTAAGTGTACATTAGATTTCACTTTCCCATTCTGCCAAGTTTGTCACCATAAGGATTTGTTGGGAATGTGTTTTCCAAAACAGCATAGAAATGGACACCATTTTGAATTAATAATTTTCCTTTGTGGTACCAGTAAATGTTTGACTTTTCGGAAATGCTACAATAAATGAATCAGCTCAAATGCATATAAACTCATTTTATGAAATGATCTTCCTTTAGTTTCCAATCCTTTTTAGAATTTTATTTTTTTAAATGGTACATGTATTTAAAAACTATTTTTTAAGGTAGGTTTTTTCTGGATAATGTATGTGTTAATGTATTAATGTAATATTTATGCACCAGCTTTGAAAAAAGTGATCCTGTTTTATATCATCAATTTCATTTCATTTATTCTATATGCTTTTTTGTATTATGGTAAAAGAGGTACATGTCAATCCGATCTTCACTTTGAATTTCTACAGATGATAGATTATTCCAAGTTGAACATAAACAAAGAAACTTTCCAGTAAGCCCGTGAGGGAATTTCCCACTAATTAAAAAGTGTCAGCACATTTATTGTATTTTGACCATACTTTCATTTTAAGGAGACAGATGATGAGATTAGTTTTTCATATTTTAGAATATTCCGATGTATTTAATAGCAGTTTTATACTACCACTGCAGAATTTTAGAAAAACTGTCAATATTGATGTCAACATCAAAACTCTGCAAAAGTCCAACAGTTCACTGCTATTGCATTAAACTGTTTGAAATGCTTCACAGTGGAAAATACCGTCTACAATCTTGGACAAAACTAAATGGAATTTTTGTTTTCACCCCCCCGCCACCCCCCCCCCCCAACAACAAGGTTGTTAGGGGCTTGTTTGTGCCCCAGAATTGGGTGAAACTGCACTGAAACAACTTTGTTTATTGAGGGGAGGGGTGGAATGTCGATTTCCAGTAAAAATTCCAATAGTTTTGTCCAGCATTGTAGTTAGTGTATTTGAATTTACTTGAATGCATACTTACATATTTTCACGTATTGCTTGATCATCTTGTTGATATTATTTCAAGTTTTTAGACATGAATGTTACCATGGAGATGAAACATTCAACAAAGTCTTCCCAATAGAAACCTGTTTTTTTCCTTTAGCTTTTTTTGAGCTAAATAGTCATAAAGTTGATACCTAATTTAAAAACTATAGGCCCAAAGGTACTTTATAATGTTTAACTACAAATTGAAAAGAAGCATAAAAACTGTATTACTTAGAAATTTATTTTATAGACTTAATAGAAATTGAAAATAAAACGGTTAGACAAACTGACAGAACCATTCAGCGAATGATGGCAGACGACGGTATATTGAATGACTACTATTTCTATCAGAACTCAATCCCCAAAAAGTGGAATGCTTTAAGTAATGTCATGAAAAGTATTATGATAAACTCTTGGAAGTCCTTCAAGATGTTTTTGGATTAGTTAATCTTTTTTTTTCTGTTTTTTTATTTTCCATAGATGATGAAGTTCCACCGTTGGAAGACATGACTGAACAGCTTCAGACCTCTCTTAAACTGAAACCTAAAGTTGAAAAAGTAAAGGTGAACGAGTATCTAGAACCAACTGAACATCTTGAAAATGTTAAAGAAAACAGTATCAGAAAGTTGCTCATAAACCAGGTATGCTTTTGTTTGCGTCAATAAAATCAGGTATTTCGTAAGGTGGCTGGAAATGCAGTAGTAAGCCACCACCAAGAGTCTCACCTATAAGAAGTTGGTGCTGGAAGATTATCCAAGTAGATTTTCCTTCAGGTAAAGTTTAGAAAACCAATAAAGTGTTTCTACAATACATTATGGTTATGGCCTGTTAGTTATATTTGATAAATAAAAAGTAAAAACAAGATAAAATTCAGCAAAAGCTTTTCGATAAAAATGTCATCATCAGTGCTATATACAAATGTGTCTGTTAGTTGATGTGTAGCAAATAGATTTCCCTTTTCGCTAAATTCAATGTTTGATTTAACCGGTTTGATTTAACCTATAACCGGTTCTGCTCTGAGGAGAAGACACAAACGATATAAGACTTGTAGAGTGCAGTATTTACAGTAATTTGTCTTCTTATAAATTCATTTTCATTATAGAACAGTCCAAGTATTGATAAAAATGAGAACGAAGAATCAAAGTCAAAAAGAAAAGAGAGCAAGAAACCATCGAATAACTTTGGTGGATTCAAGAAAGGTTTTCTTCTTCAAGACGACAGCAGAAAGAAGAAACCAACGAAACAACGTGAACTGCCCGTGGTTAAGAAGAATGATATAAAAGACAAGCATGTAATCCCTGAAGTGCAGGAGTCATTGAAACAACAACTACCTAAGCTGCAATCCAATGGTATGTTGTTGAATGGGGAGGATCATATCGTTTAATGCCACAGTTTTTTTTTTTTAATTGGTTGTTGTTATGTTTGACGTCATCTGTAAACTGAAACTCGTATGTTGTGATGAAGTTAATACTTTATTCGGAGAAACTTTCGCGAATTTTGGCCTTTTTCGTGAAAGTTTATCTCGCGAAAAATTTGAAATCGTTCATTCGCGAAAGTTTATCTAACGAAAATTAAGCAATTTCTTCATTCAGCGAAAGTTTATCCAAAAAATTTCGCGAAAGTTTCTCTTGCGAAAGTTTCTGCTAATAAAGTATTCTATAGTATATATTTTTGCAGTATTTCGATCAACTAAGCATTCGAAATAACCTTGAACTTCGTGGATATGTTCATTTCCTTATAGAATGGGTTACAGAGGAGTTACTCGGCAAAGTTATGGCCAACCCGAAGTTATCGAAACACTTTGCAGATCCTAAATTCAGTGAAGCTATTTCTCTGTTTCAAACCGATCCACAACAAGTGATGTCCATGTGTCAACACAACGTGGAGTTAAGAGAGTTTATTCAAGAATTTTCTGGTCTCATGGGTGATCACTTTTTAAAGATGGCAGAGAGTCAAGAGGTATGGAAACGAAGTCGTTATCGTGTACCAAATTTTCTGAAATTTTTTTTACGGTATGGCAGTGAAGCGAAAATGCCGTATCAAAACACTCGGGAGTATTACTGTTTGTGAAAATTAAGTTTTTGTGGTGGCTTGATATTATGGAGGTTGAAAATGTGTGGCTTCACATTTTAGAGGTTGTCAAACGCAACATGATTACCGAACTACAACTTGTTAGAAAAAGGAACAAGTCTGGTCAAAATTTAGTAAATCGTTAAGATAATTTGATTGTGCAAATACAGTCGAATGCTTTATTTCTTTGGGAAATTTGCACGTATAATACGAATTGATAATCATAATTTCGAATTTGAAAAAGTAGAATAAAGAATTTGAAAATGGAGGTTTCGAGAATGTTACTTGCTATGGTAGCTGCTATACTGTTCGTGTCACGTGACAGTTTTTACATCAACAATTTTCTTTGTACGATCTAAGAGGGAATCTTTCTATTTGGAGACAAACATTGTGAGCACCTCTGCGGAGAAGTTCATTTTTATGGAAAGGCACGCAAATATTCACACAGTTTGAATGGATATGCACTTCGTCGCAGTGATTTATTGTCGATTTTGCTGACCGGGGAATGTCTGATATAACTTTCGTTGAGGAACATATTCTATTGATTTTCAGGGAGCTAAAGCTAAAGTTAAAAGTTCGAAGAAAGCTTCCCAGCATGTTAAGAAAGACTCTGCTGCTACTCCTGAAGATCAAGAGAAAATGCGAAAAATTTTATCTGACCCTGAAATCGCGACAATCATGAAATCACCAGATATACAGCACTTGTTCCACTTGATTAAGACAAAACCTGACAAAGTTTCAAGGTGAGAATGTTTTGTGTGTAAATGTTAGATAATTATGCTTGGACCCTTACGAATCTGAATGCAGTTGGTGAATTCATCAGGTGTTTTTTCCCATGTCCGGAATTCCTTTTAAATTTTTAATAATACTCCAAGTTTCTTCAAAGCGTCTGGTGCTCTTAAGTATTGTAATCACTGATAAGCTAAGTTACTTTCGAAACAAATATCTTTTTGTAATTTGTTATATAGCGCGATTGATTCCTTATTTTCCAAATCTGTTTGGTCTAGTCGGTCCCGGCTTTTCTAAACAGTTTGAAAATCATTCACTAATGTTTTTTCTCAATTTTAGCTTGTTGAAAACTGCTGACGGCGAGTTACGTCACAAAATACAACGCCTTATAGATGTTGGGTTATTGCAGTTTTCCACAGGATGAAGACAAACGCTCGTCCTTTAACGTTTTAGTACGGTTTTGATTGAAGTTTGTCTAGCGGAAATGTACATCTATTAAAGGAGTGGCTACCACTTGTCTCATGAGTGAGATCCACATTTGATAGGCTGGTACTCTCCTTGAATGGTTAACATGAAAAGTTTCTCAATAGCTTATCTGCATCCAGTGTTGCCCTACTTCATGGGAGTACACTAGAAACCCAACATGGGAAAACTCCCTGTAAGACAAACATTTCTCTAAGAAAGACAATTTTCCATTCTCCCAAGGTGTTTGTCTTGTAGTGGTTTCCCTTGCAATGCAGCGTTAAGTTAGCGTTATCTTTATTCGTAAGTTTTATTGATAATGAATTATAAAAGGATAACAGAATCAGTGGATAAACCTTATAAAACAAATTATAACTGAGATTTTATGGTATATGTTTGATCATATAGATGAGACGTAGATTTGCGAGTTTAGAGACTTTTTTATATGTAGATATTTGTGCTAATTTATTTAATATATTTGATGCTACAAACGGAATGATATTTACTTACCAAATCTCCCCATTCTTGTAGTTGTAAAAAATATACTTTGAAGTAAATTCATCGTTTGCTAATCCCATGATCGGACTTTTCTACCATAATTTTCGAAATCATATTTTTGGTTGATTTGCCAAATATTTTTTCAATGAAGATAAAAACTGCTTTCTGGAAATTAAAGGGAAATTAAGCCTTAAAATCTCTTTTCTGATTTTGAGCATGAAATACTTCATTTATCCTAGAGGAACACCTTTTTATGTATAAATGAAAAAAAAACTGCTAAAAAAACAACTTCGCCATTACTTATTAAATCGCCATTACGGTTTTCGTTATAAATATCATGACGTCATAGAACGAATTTCATTTGCAGAAACATCAGACGTAGGCAGCACATGATGACATGTTTTTTACGCCTATGTTCTAAAGATACGAGAAATGGCAGAAAAACAACAAAGAAAACACGAAGATGTTTATCGTTCACCAACATAGCAATCTTAAACATCAAGAAACAGCAAAATGTAAAATAAGTTTATCGTTAACAATTCAAGAAAAACAAAAACAGTCATACTGAAGATTTCATTTTTTATACATCTAAAATATACACATTTGTTCAAAAACTCACTTACGCACATATACCTGCTCTAAATCTAAAATGAAATACTTTTTAATAAAGGTTTTATTAACAAAATTACATCAACAAAAACAACAAAATCTTCACGTTCACGCTATCACTACAAACAGATCGATCGCGCTGTGACGTCAAAAATTCGCATGATCTCCATCGGAGTGCTATTTTGTAAGCAGCAATGGCGTCTGTTGTTAGTTATTAAATAACGAAAAATTGAGTACAATTAGAGTTTTTCACAATTTTTAATGATCACAGAGGATTAATGAGACCTTTCTGCAACTAATATAAAAAATTTTTCATGAAGGCTTAATTTCCCTTTAAGCAAATCTGGAGAGATGGAAACAGCAAAACAACGTCGAATTTTGACGTCAAAACAACGATTAAGAAAACCCAAAAATGATGTTGTACAAACGTTGTGCAGGGTCAAAAGACCAAAAACAACGTTTCATTGACGTTGAAGCACGGTCAAATTGACGACAAAATGCAATGACAACAAATGAAAAGTCACTGATGGGAATCGAACCCTCACCTCTCGCATGAATTCTGAGAATGATAACCACTACACTACGGCGCTTTGACATATCCTAATGTATTTGACTAATATTAAAATCACCAACTTAATTTCGAGTAGTTAAGATGGAGAAGAACACAATGACAAAACAAGATGCCTTAACAGGCAAAAGGATTTCTGCCAAAATCTGCTGAAATATGAAAGAAAAAGCATATGACATATTTGAAAAAGGTTATGTGATTTCCAAAATAAAAAATCACATTTCTAATGTATATAATCCCTAGGACATTGTCAAAAGATAAGTGACACTATGTGAGACTTAAAGTAAACTGCTAATAAACTGGATTACATCTGAATGACATTAAATATTCTTTATTTTGTTGATAAGAAATAATATCAAAGATATATTGATCCTTTCAGATATCACAATGTATATGCACGTAACTCATAAACTGTAAATTTCTGAATTTGATACTTGGTGTCAATCTTCCTAGCAGACTTCCTAAATTACAAGCACAAAAATGCATGCAGATTTTGGCCATGCAAAATACATCCACATAGACCAAAACCAACATTATAACTGTTGTAGTTTGTTTTGATTAGTAATACGGAAAGCACTTACAAACATTCTTGATCTGAGTTATCATTCATGACCTGTTTATAAAAATTCTTGAAGAAATTCAAAAAAGGGTTGAATGATTTTTACGACATAACATTGCATCTCTGATTTCATATGCACCCAAGGGCATTGCGAAAATATAGTTGACACTATGCGAAACTTTATTGTATACGTATATACACCACTGATAAACTTAACTACATCTGAATGACATAAAACATTCTTTATTTTGGGGGTACGAAATAATATTAAGTTTATATTGATTTTTTCGGATATTCAGTGATTACGTATGTAAATCATGTTCTTTAAGCATTTGATATGTACCATCAATCTTCTTAATTACAAATGGAATTATCAATATTTCAAACACAAAAAGTAAACAATAATTTTGGTCATTAACAGTTATATATATACTTACATATGTTCTAAAGCACACACATAAAACATACTGAAAGGAAAGTTTTGTATTGTTACATGATGTATCTTTTGAATTTACAGACAGTTGTTTTACAGATGTTTTAATTTGCTATTGTGATTAGTCACTCGTAATAAGGGACATTGACAGTATCAGTATAACTTGAAATAAACTGATCAAACAATAAAACAAGTATGTTTCATTGAAATGACAATTTACCTTTAGATAAGTATATTAGATAAAAAAAAAAAAGATGAACAATTATCACTTGGTTACGGACGCTACACCTAACGATGTGAGTTATAAGAGAGACACTTTGGACACTGGATTATTCTTGAGTTTGTTTAAGTTGATTTATGTTGTGTTTGTATACTTCTTTAGTATCGAAACATATAGTTGATGTTTACGAGACGTTTCGTGCTTTAACGAAGTGAAACATTTCGATAATCGTGTGATGATCAAAAAAAGAAACTCGTAATTAAATTGGACATTGCAACATTCTCAACAAATGGAGACTGCAATACAAAGTCGCGCTCGAAGTGCAAGAGCATTTACACGAAATTCAAAGGAGGTTAAATCTGCAATCACAGCTGGTGACGAAATGGAGCTGATCAGCTGGCGTTTCGAAGAATGTAAAGAATTATGGCATACTGTGCAGGAGAAGCATGATGATTACATTGATCAGGTGGATCAGACAAATGAGGAGCTCATGAGAGCTGAAGAATCTTGGTTAGAAGAACACCAACAAAATTTCATGACTCTAGAGAGATTGAAAATCCAATATCAAAAAGATAAACAGGAAAGCTCAAATAAGAGAGATCAAGATCTGAAGAGACAGGCAGATGAACAGAATCAAGCAAGAGAAATGGAGAAGAATACTGCGAATATTCTTAAGGCTGATCGCCTTCGAGAAGTGAGAGCAGCAGCATTTCAAAGTCATTCAGAGACTCTAATAAGCTTGATCAATATCGAATCAGAAAAGGAAAATCCTTGTGTTGAAATCGTAAAGGAAGCCTACGAGGAACTTAAGGAGCAGTTTGATCAGTGCAATGCCAGTCAGAATGATTACTTGATGTTAATTAGCGCTGAAAGAGTTCAACAAGAAATCGAGTGGTTGGAAATTCTAAGAAAGCGATGTCTCTCTCTAAGTCAACGTACCGGCTTATTCTTTCAACAGTACGACAAACAACCAGTCATATCGCCATCTTTGAGATCTCATAACGAATCTGGAATAAAATTAGAGAACATGAAAATGCCCACATTCAAGGGTAATATTCGAGACTATCCAAGATTTAAATCTGACTTTAATAAACAAGTTGCACCTCAGACGAGAAACTCCGAAGCAACAGCATATGCACTGAAGTCTTGTCTTTCAGAAGGACCGTATGAAGTAGTCAGGAATGTAGATGATGACATTGATGAAATGTGGAAAAGACTAGATGATAAGTATGGTAGGACAGAAAAATTAACTGAGACAATCATGTTCGACATCAGAAAATTTAAAAGGATCAAGGAAGGTGAAGAAAAAATCTTCATAGAATTTGTTGACACTATTGAAAGAGGATATCGCGACTTGCAAAGGATGCATGTAGAGCATGAAATGTCTAACACTACTGTATTAAGCATTTTGGAAGAAAAGCTCCCTAAGAACATCAGGAGAGATTGGTCGAGGAAAGTCAACAATGAAGACAACAAAGTTGATGAAGCCAGTAGATTCCCAACATTTTTAAAATTCCTGCTTGAACAAAAACGCATTATTGAATACGAATCTGCCGAAATTCGAATTGGATCATTAGATATTACTACTCCTGTTTATCACATGAATGCAAAGAAAGAAGAGGAAACTGCTTCAGAAACAACAAAAAGTTCAAAATGTTTAGTGCATGCTTCAGCCAACCACGCAACACCTAATTGCAGAGTTTACTTGGAAAAATCACCCAGGGAAAGGATTGAACTCATCAAATCAAAAAGAGCATGCTGGACATGCTTAAGAGTAGGCCACAGATCTGTTGATTGTTTTCATAGAGGAAAGTGTTCTGCAGATGAAGCTTGTGAAAAGTACCATCACGAGTCACTACATCAAGCGCACGTTGAAGGAATAACATTTCACACTGGAGATACAATATCTAACAGCTGTCTCCTTCAGTCAATGAAGATCAAATCAGGAACCAATCCATCAACCAGTTTGAATGTTCTTTGGGATGGAGGAGCAACTATAAGCCTCATAACATTTACTAAAGCGAAAGTTTTAGGTTTGATTGGGAAACCGGTAAAATTAGGAGTCATCAAAATTGGGGGCGAAAAGCAAGAAATACGATCATCTTCTTATCATTTACCTTTAACAGATAAGAGCGGGAAAGTGGTTTATTTTCAAGTTTATGGAATTGATAAAATTTCGACTGAAGTGAGCAGAAAGGATTTGATAAACATCAAACACCTATTCACAGGTTTGGAGCATGAAGAACTCGAACGTCCTGTTAGGGAGATAGACATACTGATTGGATTTGAGTATGCAGGATTCCACCCAATCAGAGAACAATCTTATGGGCATCTCCTGCTTCTATCAAACAGATTTGGAAGATGCATAGGAGGAAGCCACCGATTGTTGGAAGAAAACACAAAGAAAATAGTTCAGCATGTGCAGATTCTTCATGTAGACAAGATCAGCTTGAATGACTTCTTTGAATTAGAAGCTTTGGGTGTTCAATGCACTCCAAAATGTGGAAGTTGTCGCTGTGGAAAGTGTCCAATTGGTGGGAAGCAGTACACTCTGAAGGAAGAAAGAGAACTCCATATGATAGAAGAAGGATTGACGCATGTCATTGATCATTGGGAAGCTCGATACCTATGGATAAAGAACCCCTATGATCTTCCCGACAACAAGATCGCAGCACTAGCAATGCTGAAATTCACCGAACGACGATTGTCAATGAATCCTAGCCATTTAGAAACCTATAACTCACAAATACAAGATATGATTGAGAGAGGATTTGCTAGAAAATTATCAAATATGGAGTTACAAGGGTATAAGGGACCAGTTTTCTACCTCAGCCACCACGAAGTCTTAAAACCTGATTCAATGTCAACACCTTGCCGCATCGTATTCAATTCTTCAGCCAACTTCAAAGGTCATGTTTTAAATGAATACTGGGCCAAAGGACCAGATTAACTGAACAATTTACTAGGGATCTTGATTAGATTCAGGGAGAATAAAGTGGCAATAACCGCAGACATCAAGAAAATGTATCATGCTGTTAAAATTGAGGAGATAGACCAACACACCCATCGATTTTTGTGGAGAGAGACTCCAGAGAAAGATCCAGACACATTCGTTATTACTTCTGTTTCATTCGGTGATCGTCCTGCCGGAAATATTGCTGCCGTTGCCCTACGAAAAACTGCTGAGATGAAAAGGTATCAACATGAAAAGGCAGCAGACATGATCATCAACAACTCCTACATGGACGATATAATTGATAGTGTAAAAACAATTGATGAAGCAGTACAGATATCGAAAGATGCAGATAGAATTCTGAAGCTAGGAGGATTTGCTGTCAAACATTGGACAATTTTAGATAGAAACAAATCCAGTTCACAGATAGCAAACAAAAAGGATGTGAGAGGATATCACATGCTAAATGGAACTCCTGAGATCAAGTCCTCAGCGGATGTACAGAAGGTCCTTGGTATGCACTGGTGTCAAGAAACAGACCAATTTGTGTTCACTGTTAAATTGAACTTCTCACCACGAAAAAGAAAACTCCACACAGGTCCAAGTCTCAGTTGCGATCAAATACCAAGCCATCTGCCTAACATTACATCAAAGCGTATGATTTTATCTCAAGTAAATGGAATTTATGATCTTCTTGGTTTAGCCACTCCCTTCATACTGAAAGCCAAGGTGCTAATGAGGCAACTGTGGTCTGGTGAAATGTAATCAATGCAATGGGATGATGACATACCTGCCTCAGTAAAGACAGAATGGATAAACTTTTTTAGAGAATTATTTGAGATGGAAAAAATTGGTTTTGACAAATGCATCATGCCTCAAAATGCTAAAGGAAAGCCAACTTTGATCATGTTCAGCGATGCTTCTGAGGAGGCATTCGGCACCTGCGCCTATGCCAGATGGGAATTACCAAATGGGAAGTATGAGAGCAAGTTAATTGCTGCTAAAGGCAAAGTAGCACCATTAAAAACAATTTCCATTGTAAGATTAGAACTGAATGCAGCTATTATGTCTACAAAATTGCGCAATTTCATCAGAGAGGAAATGAGACTACAGTTTGAAAAGGAGGTTTTTATTGTTGATTCATCCATAGTAAGAGCAATGATTCAGAAAGAATCTTACGGATTCAACACGTTTGCTGCTGTGAGAATAGGAGAGATCCAATCTGCTACAACGCCTGAAGATTGGAAATGGATTGAAAGCAAAGAAAACATTGCTGATTGGACGACCAGAGTGAAACACCCTCTTGAGCTTGATAATAGCAGCTGTTGGCAAAAAGGACCAGAATTCTTGCAATGTCCGGAAACAGAATGGCCTGTTAAAACTCAATGCAATGTAAATGTATTACCAGAAGAAGGCAAATCCATAAACCTTGTAAAACTAGACGAGGACGACACTCTTACTAAAAGAATTAAAATTGAGCGCTTTTCATCATACAACAAACTCATCCGTGTTACAGCTCGAGTTCTTGCTTTATATGATACATTGGAATGTCCTTCGCTGAAGAATGCTGCAAAAACGCCAACTGTAGCACTATTAAAGATGGCTTAGAACTTGTGGATAAAAGAGGTGCAGTTGCCACTCAAGGAACAGATAGACAAAGGAGATTTCAGAAGACTCAACCCGTATCAAAGGAAAGATGGTATAATCGTTGTAAGTGGACGAGCAGAGCAATGGATGGAAATAAGTTATGACAATCAGGAATTACCACTCTTACCAGGATCGCATCGTTTCTCTTGGCTTTACGTTGATCACATACACAAGATATCTTATCTTGGAAATTCAGCTACCATTTCAAAAGTTAGACTCAACTTTTGGATAACAGGAGTTTCAAGACTAGCCAAATCTATCAAAGACAAGTGCTGGACTCGAGATTATTTCCCCAGTTTATTAATTGAGCCAAAGTGGCACACTCAAAACAGGAATGTCAAAGTTGGTGATGTGGTATTGGTGCAGGATTCCAACCAGATTCGGGGGAATTGGCGTATGGCAAAGGTATCGGAGGTTTTTCCAGGAAAGGATAAACTTGTACGTCGAGTAGCTATACAGTACAAGAATTTACCAGGCGATAGGGATTATTCAGGTGATCGTTACAAGACAGTCGAACGACCTGTTCAAAGACTAATCGTAATTGTACCGAATGATACAAAGGAAAATTAGACCGACATACTTACCCCGCGGCGGAGTGTTTCATTGAAATGACAATTTACCTTTAGATAAGTATATTAGATAAAAAAAAAAGATGAACAATTATCACTTGGTTACGGACGCTACACCTAACGATGTGAGTTATAATAGGGACACTTTGGACACTGGATTATTCTTGAGTTTGTTTAAGTTGATTTATGTTGTGTTTGTATACTTCTTTAGTATCGAAACATATAGTTGATGTTTACGAGACGTTTCGTGCTTTAACCAAGTGAAACAAAGTATATAAGTGGTGCAGAGGGTAGACACAAATTTTGTATGTTGGAGCTGAAGAGGAAACTAAGCTGAGCCAAAGTATCCACACGAAATTTCAAAAAACAGCTAGGTTTGAACAGCAGAAAAAAAACAAACAAGATGCCAATGCAGGCATAAGGATTTCTGCAAAATCAGCTGAAGTATGAAAAAAGAAAGACTACGACATTCTTGAAGTTTAAGAAAAGTTTAATCCGCAATATATATTTATTAAATTTCTGATCATGTACTCCCCAAAAATCTGGAAAAACATAATTGCCACTATGCAAAACTTTATACCAATAAACATCAATAAACTTGATTATATCTGATTGACATATGTTCTTTATTTTGATCGTACGAAATGATATCAAGGATTCAGTGATCAATTCAGATAAGACAAGGAGTATGCATGTAAGTCAATGTAAATGTTATGAATTTAATATGTATTGTCAATCTTCCTAACAGAATTCCTAAGGACAAAAAGGAAAGCGTAGATTTTAATGATACGAAATACATCTATATACATACAAAATCAACATACATAACTGAAACTTAAACTTAAGAACTTAAAAAAACATTAAATTTAAATTACGCATACACCCCAGGAAATTATTAAAGCATAGCTGACACAATATAAAACTTACACACGTTAACTGCCAATAAACTTAATGAACAAAAGAACAATAAATTTAAATAGATGCTGCAAGATATCACAGTGATTACGTAAGTCTTTTAATATATACGGTCAATCTTCCTAATAACGAAAAGACTTCCCAAACAAAAAAAAGTAAACAAAGATTTGGATTATGTAAATATGTGATCCAAATTAGCAAACATAACTGAAAGCAGTTAAAATGTAAATAGGAAGTCCTATTCCTAATTAAGGGCATTAATAATAATACAGCCAAGAACTATACAATAAAATATGCTAACATAGCTAGATAAATACCTATCAAACATAAAATGATGCAGGCAGAGGTTAGACAGAAAACAGAAATTTGTGCTTTAATTTGAGTAACAATATGTCATTGCCATCTTTTTAATTTAAAAACATGCATTGCCTGAACTAAATTTCATGAAATTTATTTAGAAACTTAAAAAACAATAAATTTTTAATTGCGTATACACGCCAGGGCACTATGAAAGCATAACTGACACAATACCAACCTTACATTAACTCCTAATAAACTTAATGAACAAAATAACATCAAATTTATATGCTTTCAGATATCACAGTGATTGCATACATACTACGGCCAATCTTCCTAATTACGAAAAGACTTCCCAAACACAAAAAGTAAACAAAGATTAGGATTAGAAATATGACCTAAACTTTACCAAAATTAGCAAACAACTGAAAACAGAAATTTGAGTTGAAAGATGTCCAGTATTTAGAATTTACAGACAATCAAGGTAAGTTTCAATTTGCTATCGTAAATAGTAAGTCCCCATTCTTAATTCAGGATATTGATAATACAGCCAAGAACTATACAAGTATATAAGCTAAAATAGCTAGAGAAACACATATCAAACACAAAATGAGATGCACAGGCAGATGGTAGACAAGACATTCCTTGTATGTTGTTGGAGCTGAAGAGGAAACTGAGCTGAGCGGTATGTATCCAGAGCTTAAAAAGCACTACAGCCCACACATGAAACAAACAGTATTTTGTATCTAGAAAGGCTTAAAAGAATTGCAGACATTTTCCAAAAAATAAAAGTTGCACACACTGTTTTTACAAAACATTGGGAACTTGTTTTTAGAAAAGAATGAACGCAGTAGAATCATTTTAAGATAATTATAAATTTCTACCCTTTCTCCCTTAAATCTTCTTTTAAATCTGTTCAATATTGATCAATCAACACGTGGAAGTCTATGGGTTTCTTCGGTTTCTTCTACCATTATGCGAACGGCGTGCAAATGTTAAGTCGAAAAATACCCGGATGATCACATGGCGGAAAGTCAAGCCAATAAACTAGCGCTATTAAAGTTAATTAGCACCCTTGCGAAATAGTGGCGCTTTATGCACCAATGAACATTAAGACGGCTTTTGTATGAACCAATCAAATTGGAGAAACAAATATGACTAGGTTTGGACAGTAAGATGAAAAGAAAAACAAAGCCGGTTTTTAAGTATTTCTTGCTTTCGCAGAAATCCAATGAAAAAACAAATGCAATATAATTTTTACTTGCTTCTTAAAACATCGTTTTAAACTTTGATTGCAGTGTACAGTTCACGAACCATTTTCGTTTTTTCTTAATCTTTCTTAATCTTGAATGTCAGAATTGGCGGTAAGTAAATAAATGATTTTAAGTGTTTTTTTTTCAATCAACCCCAACGTTTTCTTGACGTCGATTAATAGTCGTTTTTGTTTGTGATCGACCTGACGTTTTCTTGACGTCGGTTAATGGTTGTTTTTGGTTGCGACGTTAGAACGACCATAAAACAACGTTGTATGGAAATCGTGTGTTAACTGGGAGGTGAATAGACGGGACATTAACTCGCACCACGTGGAAAGATGGCATATGAGGTGGTGCGAACGATGTTGTTAAATTTCCAGAGTGAGCTTTCCTCTCCTAATAATGATGCCAAGGAGAAGGTACATCATAATTGGTCAGCACACATTCGAATCTCTCGCTCGCAAAGCACTTTTGCTGAAAATACAATTGCAAGAATTGCCGAAAACAATTACCGTATTTCCTCTAATAAACGCCAAGGCATTTGCTAGCTTCCTTATCCTTAAAAAGACAAAAGATTGTGTGAAAACGTTTTAAACAAACGATATGTTCACAAAAATGTCAAAGAGCAATATCACTGCCGCCGTTCTTTTCTATGAGATGAAAACTTTTATAGTAATTAGCCAAATTCCAAATCGGGGGTCTGAACTCTAATGTGGGGAAATTTTCACAATATCCGCCATATTTGTTGTGATTGATAAGAGATTCAAGCAGAAAAGACATAGATGTACACAGACGGTACAAACAAAATAGTTTACTGGAATTGCACTGTTTCAATAACTTTAAAGAAAAAGATAAGAATGGAATGACCTTGAAGTATTATAGATAGCCAAGAGACAAAAAAAATGTTTTATGTGCTACACATTGTAGGTCAGGGGAAAGAAAATCACCGCACGATTTTCCGAAATCTTATTGTTTCTGAATCACAGTATCAGCTTTTGGAAATAAAGTACACTAGAGCAAAAAAAAGCTGTGAACTGTAGTAAATTACCAACAGAAGACTGGAAAACTACCAACAATCAAGATTTTATTTGCTTGACAGGTTCTAAAGACAAGCAAGAAATTAAATATTGGTATTATCCAATGTATTATTTTTAATATGACGATCTGCTCCGTGACGTATTCAACACATTCGAAACAACCTGTGATGCTATGCGAAGTGGTGTCAAGTAGTTACATTGTTTGTTGATGAGATGAGATGCAGAGTTTATCGAGAAGGTGAGCGTAGAGGAAGAATTATTACATGCAGCAAAATGAAGTGCTGTTGATCCATATTTGTTCGTCGCTTTATCTCTGCACCTCAATAATCGAGCAATCAAGAGTTTGTTGTTGAGAAGAGAAGCAGCCATTAAAAGTGAGAAATGCATTATCCTCACGAAATGGGGAACCTGTTAAATGATATATACCCAGAGAAAAACAGGATTCCTGGTTTTTCTCGAGGAAGAGCACCAATTAATGATAGACAGGGGACTCACTACTGTGCAAGATCTGTGTGTCATTAAAGGTTTTCACTTAAACTGATCTAAACAAAAGGACACTGAAAATGAAATTCAGTGCAACTTGCTTCATAAAGAATTCACATTGAACGATTCAATGTTAAAGTTGGGGACTGGACTATTATATTAAACAAAGATTAGCCACTGAACCAAATGGACTAATTGAGTGTATGAGAAATGCTTTGTCATATTGTTAACTTATGTTACTACCAATTGGAACAAAAAATTAAAAGACAATGTGATGGTAACAAATTTATGATGAATGGATGTATTCAAAGTTTCTACTTGATATTTTTTTATGATCATAATGAAAAATCTCAAACTTGTCTATGTTGATAAAAGGTGTCTAAAAGTCCAATTCTTTGCCTCACAGCACGTTCAGTTACAAATGTTTTCTGTAAACTTTAGCCTTCCCACTTCTTTTGCACATTATACTGATGTAAACCAGTAGAAGTCAGAGATTTTTGAAATTTGTTGGTAATATTAACAATTAAGATTGTACAGTAGTAAAACAACTTTATCATTTGTCAATATATATCTTTATCTGAAATAATGTTGTGTATTTGTTATCTTTAGCTTGCATCAAAATGTTTATTTATTTCTGTTCAAAAACTTTTCTTGAAATTCTACCTGCTTGATGTATCGATAGTCTCTATACTGATTTAGAAAGATGTGCTAAAAATGTTGTATCACAGATGATTGTCTTCCAGCTTTTGAGTTTGATTTAAGATGTTCATATGAACCATTGTTTCAAAGCAACTTATTTATCTGATCTTTCGTGAAATTTGCAATGTTTTCCATATTATTAAACCCCTAATTTTCTCAACACAACTGTCAACATTCACAAAAACAAAAATGAAAGCCGCTTTCAAGCTACCATTTTGAAAAAAATTCCCCTCAAAACATCGCCACCGCGTTTTGGAATTTGGCTAATTAATTACACATCAAAATATTCATGCAAACGTGGAAGAATTTGTTGACAGAAAACAAATAAAACTATTAACTGTTAAACCAATTCTTCTTTAGCCTGTTTTCTAATAAACACCGCTTTCTAGATACGGCGTTTATTAAAAGACGGCGTTTATTAGCGGGATTCGGAAAAATCATGTTTCGTCTACACGAAACTATTTTTCTATAGATTTGTAGGGAATTGTATACAACTTAGTAGAGTTGTTCGTGAATTTTTCCCTACAAAGTCATTAGAAACTTCACATTAACACTTGAAATAAGCGTGCAAAGTAATGGTGTTTCTTTTGATACAACAAAAGGCTTTAAATCTCTGAAGTACGGTTTAATAGAACAGTTTCAAAAAAATTCTCACAAGTAATTGATTTTTTTCGTGTAACAGACTCGTCGAGTTTACGAATCTCCCTAATTAGAGGGCGGCGTTTACTACAAATGCTCGCCTATAAGTGCGGCGTTTAAGAGAGTGTGGCGTTTATCAGAAAATAATTATGGCACGAAAAGCTCGCCGTGTTTCATGATGTTGGAAAAGAAAATTTTAAAGCTGTTTTTTTAAATGAATATACCGAATTTTGAAATAATTTTTGACTTTAGGACAGCCGTGGCGGAGTTAAGTCTTTAAAATACCCGTGGTTTCTTTTCCTCCTACTACTACTACTACTACTACTCCAAGTTATGAACGTTTTTGTGCAGTGTTTACATGACATCGTTGTCGAATTCGCAAATTTGGTCAAATTCGGACTTCCAGTAGGTCAATTTTGACTAAAATTGGGCAATTTAGGCCAAATTTGGCCAAATTTTGAAAATTCTTCAATTCTCATGAAATTTGCACAGAGCACAATTGAATGGTGCTGATTTCAAATTTGGCAATCATTTTGTCTGATTTGACCAAAAATGGACAATTTGGACCAAATTTGTACCAAATTTCGAAAGTTCTGTAATATTCATAAAAATTTGTACAAAGCACAAATGGAAGATGTTGATTTTGAATTTTCCAGTCATTTTGTTAGATTTGACCGTAATTTGGCAATTCAACATGTATTTTTGAAACCACAAATGTAATAATAATAATAATAATAATAATAATCAATTTTATTTCCGATTCCATGATTTACAAATGGTTCTTCTACCGGAAATACGAATAAATTATGTACATGTATAACGTTGATATATAAACTGTAATGCTAACGGATAATTTTTTTTTTTTTGTTTTTTTTTTTGGATTATATATATAAAATATTATTTATGAAAATGTTTCGCTATCGATTTGTCCAGGAGATATTTAAAGGCTCCACGTTTGAAGGCGCTGACTTCTTGGCATTCACGAACAGGTCTTGGCAAGTCGTTAAATGTTTTCATTGCATCATGTTGAAATGAATTGAATGCATCGTTACATATGATGGTATGTCCAATGTTCTCTCTTGAGTTCCTTAGGTTACGGATGTTTTCCTTAAGATCTGCACGGACGTTGGCAGGTGCGTCTTCCTTATGTATTCCATTAAAGGCAAGAACTGCTATGGAGTAATCGATTCGTTCACAGATTGGTAACCAGGGTAAACGAACGACGTCTGTGATGTCAGCACGTTTGTTTAGAACAAAACCAGCAGCAGCGTTTTGGACTTTTTGTAAACGTTTAATTAAATATTCTGGTAGATTTCTTAAAACTGCATTACCATAGTCCAGTTTGGAAAGGATTAGTGATGTTGCCAGTTGCTTTCTAACGTTGAAAGTGAGAAGGCGTTTCAATTTTCGCAGTGTTCGTAGTGTCGCGTAACAATCTTTGGTTACTTTGGTTATATGGTCATTCCAGTGAAGATGTTCGTTGATTATTACACCTAGCAGTTTCATCGACTTTGTTCGTTCCAGGATTTCGCCATTGCATTTTATTTTAATTTCGTTGTTATCAAGCTGGTGAACACGAGATAATTGACTCGTGGAGAAAAGCATGGATTTTGTTTTGGTACTGTTGAAAATTAGGTTCGACGATAGGGACCATTTGTTGAGGTTGTTGATATCTTTTTCCAGTCGTTGTTTTGAGATATACAGATCTTTTGGAAATGAATGGATGTATAGTGTGGTGTCATCGGCATATTGAAGAGTATTGGAATGTTCTAATTGTTCTTTTAGGTCTATGACATATAGGTTGAACAAGATAGGTCCCAGAATGGATCCTTGTGGAACACCAAATCCAGATTGAAGAGTATCAGAGATTTTTTCGTCGATTTGAACATAATGTGATCGGTTTGAAAGGTAGTCGGTGACCCAGAAAAGGAAAGATTTTGAAGTGTCCAGTTTGTGAAGTTTGTGAATTAGTGTTTTAAAGTCAATTGTATCAAAGGCTTTTGAGTAGTCAGCAAAGACAGCAATCGTTATTTCGCCCTTTTTCATGGCTTTGAGTATATCATCGCGTAGTTTTAAGAGACAGGAGATGGTGGAATGAGACTTGCGAAAGCCGAACTGTGTTGATTGGTATAATGATCGTGACTCTATGTATTCACAAAGCTGATGCAGAACAACTCTTTCATAAACTTTGGACAACACGGGAAGAACTGAAATTGGACGATAGTCACTTGGTGACGAAGGATTCATTATCTTTGGAATTGGTGTAATTTTGGCTTGTTTCCACGCATCAGGAAATTTGTTGTTTTGGATAAAGTTATTGATAATATGTGTTAATGGTGATATGATGTATTCTTGTACAGGTTTTAAGAGATTAATTGGTAATTTGTCAGGACCAGTAGAACAATCATTTCGAATTTTCTGGAAAGCTTGTTTAATCTCGTGGTAGGTTGCTGGTCTTAGTTTGAAGGCATTACCAATTGGTTCAGGTAAATCGTGGATTGCTTTATGAAGTTCTTCGGTTGGGTTTCGTTTATTGTTTGTAAGTTTTTCGGCGATTTTATTATAATGTTCATTTAGGCGATCCGGGTCTTCAGTAATTGGTTTGGGGCTAGGTTGTAAAATCCGGTGAATTGTTTTCCATACTTCTTTTGGACGTTTAGATGATAATGCTTTTCTATAAAATAAACTTTTTGCTTCCTTTATAATTGACTTAAGCTCATTACGGATGTTTCTGTAAGCGTTCCAGTCCGCTTGATTTTGGGTACGGTGAGCTGTCTTTCTGAGATTATTTCTTTTTTCAAGTTTCTGTGAGAGATCGAAGTCTTTCAACCAAGGAGCAGGGGGTCTTGTCATTTTATACTTTTTCACAGGCGCATGACGATTGATACATTCACTTACAAGTAAGTTGAACGTGTTCAGTTGGTCGGATGGATTGTCAAATGCGTATATTATGTTGAAAGGAATTTGACTGAAGTCTTTGCTGTATTCCTCTAATCTGAAATTTTTGAAGTTGCGTATAAACTTGTATCGTGGTTTGAAAGGTTCATTCCTGATGTTTGCGATGATGTAAGGAGCATCATGATCACTGATCGTTTCACAAGGAATGACATCTGTGTGGAGAATTTTTTCAGGAATGTTTGTGATAATGTGATCAATAAGTGATGTTCCGTTTCGAGTTGGTTTATCCACGATGTTTTTTAAGTCAAAGATTTGAAGCATTTCTTGGTATCTTCTTTCTGTTGGGGAATTCGAAAGTAGGTTGATATTAAAATCTCCACATATTATCATTGGTCCATTCCAGATGTTGCTTATTTGTGCTAACACATTTTCGAATCCCGAGATCCATAAATCTTTTCTCGTCGAATCTGAGTGGGGTTGGTAGACAATACCGAGTAAAAGAGTGTGGTTTTTGTTTTTACCTTTGATTTCCAGCCATAGATGTTCTATGCTTGGATCTATCCGGTGTAGATCTTTTCGAATTTTATAACGAATACTGTTTTTGATGTAGGCTCCGACACCACCACCTCTTTTTTGGTCACGATTGAGGTATTCCATGTTGTATCCTGGAATTTTCACGTAGTTCAAAAGATTAGGGTCATCTTTCAGCCATGTTTCGGATAATGTCATGATATCAAACTTGTGCGTCTCAATGAGGTACTGAAATTCGTCAAACGAGGAGCAAATTGAACGTGTATTTAGGTGAGCTATGCTGGTATGGTTCCTGTGACTGTCGATTACATTTGGATGACTGTTGATATCTAGATTAATGTTGTTATTAAGGGGAATTTCATGTGGATCATTGACCGATGTTATGTCTTCAACGTTGCAAAATGGTAGGGTATGCCAAAGACAGCTGGGGCAAGTCCATATTGATGGTGTTCTAGCATTTAAAAATTGCACATTAACGTTTTTGGTACAGTTAAAGTGGGTGACAGACTTACATTGGCAGCACTCCATACGTCTAGTATTACACTTCACTGTTTTTAAACATACGTTGCATAGTGCTGGACCAGGGTTAATTTCAATATCTCCTGCCAATAATATGCTATATGTTGCGTCGTGGTTGCTGTAGTAGGGATGTGGCGAAGACCATTTTGTTCGCTTTGATTTGGTCAGATGAAATGTCTTTGTACGGGCGATATTCGTTGCTTCGGCATTACAACTTTCAGTAAGCAAAAATAACAACAGGAACGCGATGTGGATAAAGATTCTTCGTAAGTTCGTCATTCTGCGATAAAATCTTAAAAAATGAACTCAGTCAAGGCCCAATTAGCTCCTACCTCAACTTTGTTCAATTTTTAGATTTCTTGTAAGGCAATGCAAGGGAAAAGAGCAGAAAATACACACTTTTTACTCAATATTTTCAGACGTCAAAAAATTTGCGTCCGTTACGGAAGCCCTTGCATAGTCAATGTATCGTTGTCAATGTCAATGTATCATAGTCAATGTATCGTTGTGCTACGTCTTGAAGTCTTCAAGCCAAGCGGCTTCTTGTTACATTTGAAAAAACAGCTTTAAAATTTCTATTTCCAACATTACGAAACACACTGTATCAAAAAATTTTGATATTTCATCGTCGTAATTGTATGTTGAAATCTGTTGAATTTTACATCAATTTTATTGTTTTAAGATCGTGTGAGAGCACGTGCTTCAAATTTTACGAACAAGTTCAAACTTAACAAGGAAAAGAAGTATCGTGTGTTTGAAACAATTTTGAAATAGTATTTTGAGATACTTGAGAGTGTTCAGACCTGGCGATTGGCGAATACGACGATTGCTATTTTTTTTAATCGTCGTAATCGTCGTAATCGCCAGGTCTGAACCAGGCTTTAACACTTTTACACGTTTAAGACGCCTAGTCTCGTAATCGAGCAAAAAACTAACAAATATAACAAATGTCAAATATTTTCATCTTTTTCTTCTTTCTTTCGTACGTTGATACTTTTCTACTCGTGTAGAATTTATTGCATTCGAAGCGGATTTAATCATTGACCGCCATTCAGAACGATTTTGAACAGTTCTATTCTAGGTTTCAAGAATGTTACTTTTCTTCATGATGTATTTCAAATTGTCCTTAAATCGAAGTTTGGGTCGACCAACAGAGCGTGAACCTTCAGCTAGTTCTCCATAAAATAATGACTTAACAGTTCGTTCATTTCCCATTCGACAGACTTGACCAAGCCACCGTAAACGGTTCTGAGCAAGCAAGATTTCAATGTCATCAACATTCGAGCGAGCTAAAACAGTTTCATTGCTCACAAAGTCGTACCAACGTATTTTCAAAATTGATCTCAAATGTCTTTGTTGAACAGTACGCAGCTGTTTTATATCATGCGCATACAATGTCCATGTCTCACTGCCATACAGTAGAATTGGTAGAAGGCATTGCTTGTAGACACTTATCTTGGTATTTATAGTCAGATCATGGTTGTCGAAAACTCTTTCTTTAAGGTTGAAGTAAGAGCTTGACACGGCTTGGATGCGAGCTGTGATTTCTGACTTGAGATTACAGGCTTGATTGACGTAGCTTCCCAAATACTTGAAACGTTCAACGATTGCTAACTGAACGTCACCTACGAAGAAATCAATGACTGGACCGAGACACATAACTTCTGTCTTTTTGGCGTTGATCTTGAGTCCAAATTTACATGAAGTTTCGTTGTATCTTGTAAGGAGGGTTTGTAGTCCAAAACCAGTTCCACTCATGATAGCAATGTCGTCTGCATATTGGGCTTCTCTCAGATATTCGTAGAAGACCTTGGTTTTAGATTTCAGTCTCTTCAAATCAAAAACATTGCCGTCAGTGCGAAAGCGTATAAGGATGGAGAATTCACTGTCAATATCTTTGAAAGCCAACCAGAGTAAAACGGCTGCATAGATACCGAAGAGAGGTGGTGCTAGTTTACATCCTTGTTTAACTCCGCCGTTGTAGGGAAATGATTTGGACAGTTCACCGTCGATGATAAGACGAGCGTTTACATTCGTGTACAGGCATTGTATCATTCTGATCAGCTTAGATGGACAGCCAACTTTGGAGAGTATCTGGAAGAGGAGTGGTCTGTCGACTGTATCAAAGGCTTTTGTGAAGTCTATGAAACAAATATATAAGTCACGTCGCTGTTCTCTTGACTTTTCCATGATTTGACGGACTGTGAAGATTCCATCAATAGTACCTCTTCCGGATCGGTAACCATGTTGCGATTCCGGATAGATATCTGGTAAGATAGTTTCGAGTCTTTGAAGCAGGATGTCAGCCAGCAGCTTACCAACCGTACTGAGAAGAGATATGCCTCGATAGTTTCCACATTCAGTTCGATCGCCTTTCTTGAAGAGGACGGTGAGGTTGGGGTTGACGAGATCAGCAGGAAGACTTTCGGTTTCCCAGAAAGTTGTAAAGAGTGTGAACATGTAGTTTTTCAAGTATTGTCCTCCAAAAACAAGTGTTTCCGGCAGGATACCATCAGGTCCTGGACTTTTTCCAAGTTTGGTGCGTGTGATTGCTTTTTCAAGTTCTTGTTCAGTGATTGGTTGTTCAAGATCTTGTCTAACAGGGAGGGTATCGAGTTCGTCTAGGATACGATTGTCAGTTTCCACAGCGATATTGAGTAGTTCAGAGAAATGTTGTACCCATCTATCTTTAATTTCATCTTGTGTGGTGAGGAGTTTGCCCTGTTTTGACTTGATCTGGTTAGTGTTTCTGGATCTCGGACCATGTACTTGACGGATGATGGAATAGAATTCACCGAGTTCTTTCTTTTTGTGATAAGCTTCAGCTTCGTTTGCCTTGTTGAGAAACCAGTTGTTTTTCATGGCTCGGATTCTCTTTTGAATTTCTTGTCGGTTGAGGTGTTTGTCTTTGAGCAAGGTTCTTATCTCAAGATCGTTCTCATCAAGCCAGTCTGAATTCCGATTCTTTTTCTTGCCGAAAGTGTGGATTGCAGCATTTTGAAGAGTTTCTTTGAAACTTTCCCAGGTGTTAGAGCAATTGGGTAGATTTTCATTGACATACTCCTGAAGCCGATTGATCTTCTCTTGGGTCATGGTTATGGAAGGTTTCATGGGAGGTTTCTGTCCTTTCTTTTTCTTTTTGAGAGGGAAGGTGCATTTGCAGATAACAAGTCGATGATCGGTAAAACAATCAGCGGTGAGACTAGCTTTAACAACGTTGATCCCTGGCTTGGTGATTGTGTTTGATATAACATGGTCTAATTGGTGCCAGTGCTTGGATCTAGGGTGTTGCCAAGTACATTTGAGGCGGTTTGGTAGTTGAAACATAGATCCCATGATGGAAAAATGGTTTTGTGAGCAGAATTCGAGAAGGATCAAACCGTTGGAGTTCATTTTTCCAGTACCATGTTTCCCCAATACGTTTGGCCATAATTCCCAATCGGAGCCAACACGGGCGTTGAAATCACCAAGAATGATTAATTTGTCGTTTTTGTTCGAGTTAACAACTTGGTTGAGAGATTCATAGAAATGTTCTTTTTCGTTGTCTGAGCGTTGCATTGTTGGACCATAAACACTTACAATTTTCAAGAAGTCACCTGATGTAAGCTGCAGTCTTAATACCATATTTCTATCCGATACGGGTATCAGAATGGGGATGACTGTATTGATGAGACGGTTTGAAATCGCAAAGCCAACACCTGCTTCCTTTGTATCTCCACCGCTCCAATATATTGTGTGATATTTCTCGATGACATTTCCTGTTCGTTCACGTCTTACTTCACTCAAGGCACAGATGTCGATATTTGCAGATTCAAGTTCGTTCGAGATGATGGCAGTAGCTCCTTCAGGTCGACAGGAGTTTGGGCTATCATTAGTGGTTCGAACGTTCCATGCGGCAAAATGAAGTTGTTGCTTGTTGTGGGTGTACGGGTTTCGCAGAGTTTCCACCACCACCGTACGATGTGGGGCATCGGTTTGCTCGAATGCAGTAACATTATTCGTATCAACATTAATCGTCATCTAAATTTGTCAGTAAGGCTGCCCCTGGGATGACGACACTACTTGGGGCAAGAGTAGTGTCCCTTGGCAGGAAACACTCATGACCAGCGGCAAAGCAGAGCTGAGACGGCTGAGAGGGAGAACCTGTTGCGAGGTGTCAGAATTGAAACCGGATTGATTTACAAGACTGCCGGGTGCCAGAAGCGATGCCAGGTAGACACACACAACTGCCGGGATGCCAGAAATGATGCCGAGTTGACGATCAAGGTTGCCAATGTCGTACCCTGACACGGGGGGCTACGGGTGTGCTATCACAGGCCCAACTGTGAACACCCAGGCTAGTGGAGGGAAGGAGTCACCTTACTTCTCCATTCTAGAGCTAGGCTCTAGCCACTTACACGTACACGTATTACATTTAAAAAAACAGCTTTAAAATTTCCATTTCCAACATTATGAAACACACTGTATTTTGTCGTCGTAAACGCCAGGCGTTTATGACAATTACGACGATTAAAAAAGTGTTTACATTAGACGATTATGACGGTTACGACGATTAAACTAAGCTTTAAACATCCTAATCATCGTAATCTTCAGGTCTGAACCAGGCTTAATCGACCATTAAAAATTTAATTACATTTTTCCAAGACATTTTCCTTATTTTTTTCAAGATCACTTTTTCATTTTTCACAAAAATATACTAGCCGAAAGAACTTGAAAATGGCCTTTCTAAAAACTATTTTCAAATTCGGTATATTCATCTAAAACAACAGCTTTAAAATTTCCGTTTCCAACATTATGAAACACACTGTTCAGTGTGTCCACGAGAAAGTGGGAACCTAACTTTCAAGAAGCATATCTTTTGTTTTTCGTGCTTGTTTTTTTCAGTTTTTATACCAAAAGAAAGAAATTTTTTTGTTCTCTCTAAATACATGGCCTTTTTATTAGAAAAATAAATTTGGGAGGAATTATAGTCGATTTTACCATGAAACCACGCAATTAAATCAATAATGATCAATTAACGCTTGCTTCAATAGGAGTTAATGACTCGAGTAATATGGAAAGTCATGAAAAAATTAAAGTATTGTGATAAAGCTGCATTTGTACTTAGAAAACGCATATTTGTTTTACAAACTTGAAACATAAAAGTTTCATGCGTAAAGTTATTAAATCATAACTAGAAGCCTCAGGGCTTGAACAATTTCCGCATCAGGCCTAGAGGAAATAGCTTTAGGCTAATTTTTCAAGATATCTGAATGACTATCCATTCTGTTCTTGTTGCGTCCGTGAGAACAGGTCTATCACCAAAGTATGACTTATGGTTCACATGAAGAATAAAATGATATTCGATAGAAGTGAACCAAAATCATTTGAAAATCAAGGAAAAATCAGGGAAAAATCTGCAAGTAACTGCCAACTTTAATATCAGGACCTTCCAATTGTTATTTGTGCACACCTTCCAAATTTTGTCAAAAATGTGAATTCGGTAATATATTTAAGTAAACATTGTTGGTAATATATATTTAAATAAACATTGAAATTGTTCATAACTTGCATTAATAGGAGCAGGAGAAACTTGGGCATTTCAAAGATTTTAATCCATGACATTTAACAGGATTACAAGAAGATAAAAATTATATATATAACTTAAATCAACATAATATACAATACGAAAATCTATTTCTACTTAACCTGCCAGTGACGGATCCAGAGGTAAGCCGCAACTTGTGTAGGGGAGTGTTAGCAATTCAAACATAAAAGAAAAAGGTTCAAATAACCCCATTGATAATATGAACTGAATTCACAACTTATGTTAATGCGCTTCTCCACAAGTTGCGACTACACTCTAGATCCACAACTGTCTGCATATTACCACTTCTATGGTGTCTATAAATAACACCAATGTGCACGAAAAGACAAATGACACAATGAAACTTTGTTAGGATCTGTATGAAAATGTTCTTTTCGAACATGATATACCTAAGGGGATTTTTTTTGCGTGGACTAATTTTTGCAAGCCAAGGTTTGAAAGCATTTTGCGTGGATTAATTTTTTCGAGTCAGAGCTTCTCAAGGAAAATGTTTGGATTTATATTTGCGAATGGGCACAAAGTGCAATGTGTGTACTTTATAATATAGCTTAGAAGTAACAGTAAAAATCATCATTTCCATGCCTGCCACATTGCAAAACCAATCGGTGCTTGATAAGTACAAGGAAATAGCTAATATATAAAAGGTACACAGAGCCAAAAAATGAGCAAATAGAATCATGAAATTTGGCGTGAATTTATTTTCGTGAATCGTTCATGTCTTGATGTTTTGCGTGGATTTATTTTTTGCGAATTTGGCCAAATTTCGCAAAAGTTGCAAAACTTAATCCACGCAAAAAAAATCCCCTTAAGATATTGTGTCCTAGAACATGTTACACTCCAAATTTTCACAAGGCTTTAGTGATCTCATTTTATGTATATAATTGGTTGGATTCTAATCATCATCCAAAGTTTCTTTTCCTCTGACATATATCCAAACTAAATCATTGTGCCTCCATTGACGGTTTGCAGGATTATTTTGAACAATGTCATCTTAAATTCTTTTAAATGTGAATTTAAAACTAATCAGTTCCACACAAGTGATAGCTTGACCAAGCATTGTACAGTGATGAATAATTTGAAACAGTCCGGAATTTCCCAAATTACTCCTTTCTTTAATTTATTACCGCTTTTCAATTCACTATGACGTTTCGGAGCCAGAAAAGCAGTTTCATAAGACATATCGTTCACCAATATCTTGCACATGTTTATATTTTCAGTATGTATGTATGTTTGGGGTCAATTCATTCACTAATGATTTGTGCTGCTATGACAATTTCATTTGTTTATTTTTTTTCAATATCTTCAACTTTCGGTGTAATATTTATTAAATGAAATGAACATGTTTCATGCATTTATTGATAAGACGTATTCACCAGTAATGTTTTGATACTATAATACATTTTCTGCTGCGATATTGAAAGTTTTTTTCACAGCAAAGTTTCGTTTACTATCAAGCCTTCACCTTCTTTTTCAAGAATTTTTCCCAGAGTCAGCTAAACATCAATATTTCCTCCATAAGGAATGTTCTTATGATTATATTTCGATTGCAATAGTAGATAAAGTCTTAAAACTCTACTTCAAAGCTTCTACCTACAATTTCCTCAAAACATAAACCAAACGGTTCGAGAACGATTCACGTGTTCGGTGTGCATATTTTACTGACTTTTTAAAGAAATTTTAAAGATAATTGAATTGGGAAGTTTTAAATATAAAACGGCTAAAATAACTTCTAAAAGTATTTGAAAAGTATAAAAAGCTTATTATTTTTTGTGAATTATTATTGAAAGTGGCCTTTTTGTATTACATTTTGCATAGAGTTTTAGGTCTGTCATTAACTATTCTGAATAAACAAACAATCCGAAATCCGAACGGACTTTCCGAAAACGGCAAAAAACTGTTACGGAGAGAGTTAGATAGATAGAATGTCTAAATCAAACAATTTCCTTTGCTAAGGCGCGGAAATTGAATAAAAAACTTAAGGTAAGTTTACACAATGAAAAATATTTGTGCCTATTCAAAATATTTCGTGACAAACTTATCGCAAAACCAGTAACAGCGGTTGTTTCAACGAAACAAAGAGCTAATTGCTCGTGTAAAGTCTGTTTTATTGATCATTGTAAAATTAACAACCGTGTCGAAAGAAAAAATAGTCATTATTCTTTAAAATAAAAATTGTTACAAATCACAACTTATGTTAAGCTCGAAAATTCTGCTTTCCAACGGTTTTAAAAAAGGCATTGTATTGGTGAAGATTCGAAAAGCTATTTGTGTTTTAAACCAGGTGCCCACTTTGTCGTGGACACACTGTATAATGCATCATTAAATTTGTCATGCTTTTCATTAATTGATGATAAAAGAGATGTCATGTAAAAAGAGCATGTCTCATGCTAAGAAACCAAATATCTATCATTGAAAAGAGAAGAAAAATATCTACATTTTGATATAAAAAAATATTTCAAAAATTATTTTAGTTTAAAGTCAGAGGCCCACATTTTCTGGGGAACACTGTACTTTTGGTTCAAGAAGAGCTTCATTTTCCGACTGCGGTGGACAGAAAAGAAAGAGGTAATCTTTCTGGTAATTTTTGTTATGGTCTAGCTAACAAATATAATGTTTGTTTTTAAGATCTAAATTGCTTTCGTACGTTTCAAAATTGAAAGAAGATAATATAACAGTTTATTTTTATTTTTTATTTTATGTTACTGTTTTGAATAACTGTCATTATTACAGTGTCAAGTACCATGTAAGAGCAGCTTACAAATAAGGACAGCTTTATACAGCCGCATAATCGCCGTGTCGAATTAAATTACTTTAATTCGGGTAAAATTCGACAAAAATGCGACAGTCACTTTATACAGGTTTTGTTGCCGCATATAAAATTCGACATGACTTTAGACAGCCGCATAAATGTCGAATAAATTTATCATCGTGTGTTTCTTACACGCTGTCCGCTACTTTCATGCACTTTTTTCACAAAGTTCAATCAAGCTGTTATTAAATTCGACGATTATGCGGCTGTATAAAGTGATGCCGAATTTATGTCGAAGATTGCCGTTTTATTCGACAAACTCTGCTGAACTTAATTCATTATGTCGCACTTAATTAAATTTTCACTTTATACAGTCGAATTTACGTCGCATTTAATAAAGAGTTTAATTCGACGCGGCGATTATGCGGCTGTATAAAGCTGTCCTAAAGTATTTTTTGCATAGAGAAAGTTTCACAGAGGTATGAGAATACAGTAGATAAAAAGTGTAAAGTTTCGCTATAATGTAATCAAATTTTTAAAAACCAATGAAATTTTTTTTTGAATATTCTTTCTTTTCTCTCAGTCTACCCTGATTCTCGAGGTGTTCCATACCCTCAAATCAACACAATGAATTTGCCTTATTGTCTATATCATAAAGATCTGATCGTAGAGGTTTGTCAATGGTTTTTGGTTATGTTAATCATAATACACTAGCCGCCAAGGCGACGTTACTCGCCGCCCATGTTCAGCCTGCGTTGTGTCACCTCCCAAAGAGTTCACGAAAAATGGAATTAAGGAATTGACAGTGGAAAGTGCTGTGCTACCATCTTGTAGAGTTCGAAATTCTGAGCAAGAAAATGGATGGGATCATATGTCTATGACGCACCGTTTCGGAGATATCGTCGATCAAAAGTTTTGATGACGTTATAGAGCCCCGTCCTCAAAGCTTTTGCCCTAATTTTTTGTCACCCTATGGCCAATATCAATAAACATTTTAGGCGCGCGCAAATTTGTACCGCCAAAATTTTGGTTATAACGAATTTAATAAGCCTACTACCATTAACCAAAACTTTAAAGAATACATTAAACGTTAAAACAAGTGACGTATTCTGACGACCTTACCGGTACTGGAAAAATCAATTCGTTGAAAATATGGTGGGAAAACTTGTTGAATCTTGGTCCAAAAATAGGCTGTTTTCCAAATCCATCGAAATCATGGTTAATAGTAAAGCCAGAATTCTTGGATGAGACAAACATCTTCAGTGACACATCCATCAAAATTACAACAAAGGGTCACAAACATCTCGGTGCTGCAATAGGACAGAAGAATTATGAAAAGGAATCCGTAGCTGCTAAGGTGGAGACGTGGGTAAAAGAGCTGAATCTACTGGCAAGTATTGCATTGACCCAGCCTCAGGCCGCTTACGTGGCATTCATAGTCGGCTACCGACAAAAATTCAACTACATCTTTAGAACGATTGGCGATCTTGATAAATTACTCCATCCAATGGAAAACCAAATTCGCCTACGTTTGATTCTAGCATTATGCGACGGGAGACAATGCAACGACATAGAACGACAAATAATCTCCCTATTAAGATGGGTGGACTTGGCGTTTTTAACGTAGTAGAAAAAGCAAGATTTCAGAACAAGACAAGTCATGCCGTGACAAGGGAACTGTGCGATCGAATCCTTGACCAATCTGAAGATGAGATTGAACCAGAGGCATCAAAAAAGATTCTGAAAGAAATGAAAGCGAAACGAGCTGGTTAGCAAAAACAAACGTTTGAAGAAATCAGAACGAAACTGCCCGCAGTGCAAGCGAAGGCTCTTGAAATTTCCGCTGCTCAAGGTGCTTCAGCATGGCTTACCACGATTCCATTGAAACACTAGAATTTCGTTCTCAACAAACAGGAGTTTTTTGACGCAATATACATGAGATATGCGTGGGTGATGAAGAGATTGCCAATCAGGTGTGCATGCCTGGCAAATTTTACTATTGATCATGCGTTGTCCTGTCTCCTAGGTGGATTCACAATCCAACGACATAACAATATTCGTGATGTTATGTCATTACTGCTAAAGTGTGCCGTGATGTTTCATTGGAACCAACATTGGTTGGTTACTATAGAATCTACAGGTGCTACTATAGAATCGAATGATTTGCCATCTTCATCCATCAGAGGAGCTGAAGCTAGAGCTGATGTTAATGCAAATGGGTTTTGGCAACGGTATCAAAGAGCATTTTTCGACGTGAAGGTGTGTAACCTTATCGCTCCTACAAGCCCCCACAAAATATTTGGGAAAACCCCCTTCCCCCTGATCTCAATGTTGTATGAAGTGCTGCTAGGCCCCCGACTACTTTTCTTCACCCCAGAAACATTCTGTTATCTTTCAACATAAGCAACATTGAATTTGGGGGCAGGGGGGACCTGGCTTATCAACTTGCAGGGGCATTTTCCCTTTTAAAACCAATATTTTAAGTTTTCCCAATATATTTTGTGGAGGGTTGTAGCTGCCGTAACAAATCAATTGTTGCTACGTTATCAGCAATGAAAAAACAAAAAAAGCGCTGCTACAACCAGAGGATACAAGAAATTGACAAGGGTACGTTTACCCCTCTGATATTTGGTGCAACTGGTGGAATTGGCCGTGAATGCTCCATTTTCTTGAGTTAATTAGCGGAGAGACTTGCTAAGAAGCAAAATTGTCACAAAAGTGAGATCGTATCTGGATTAAGACGCAAGATGTCATTCGTTTCAATCAGATCAGTTGTGAACTGCCTAAGAGGTGAACGATCAAGTCGCTCCTTTACCCCAGATCAAGCTACCATGAAAGATCAGAAATTGACGGATATTCTGACGAAAATTGAGAAGTGACTTTTTTAGATATAACAAGAGCCAGATGGCGCAAAACGGTAGCAGCAAAAGTACTTGCCACAAGAATACTTTTAAATTTGAAATTTTACTTAAAGTTCTTAAACGTTCTGTAAAGCTTGGTTTCCAATAAAATTATTTTTGTTGCGCAACCGTTTTGCAGCACTTTGTTGTGCAACAAGTGTAGGAAATTGTTGCAGAGATAGATTTTTTTCTATCCCTGCAACAGGTGTTGTACAACATATCTTTTGTTGCACAACATTCAGACTGTTGTGCAAAAGTTCTGAAAAACGGTTGCACAACCGTTGTGCAACAAAAATAATTTTATTGGAAACCAAGCTTAAATGTTATTTCTTGAGATATCTTACTGGTGGAAAACAGGCATAAACGATATTATAATGTTTAAAATTACTAACTCGTGTAAATAGGGTCTAATCGCAACACACCAGCAATTTAATTTATTAGAAGACAAAAGAATTATACATGCATGAGCTGTTTATAACGTACGTTTTTTTTATAAGAGCTTATGTAGAAAAAAAAAAACGCGTTTCTTCGAAAAAAAAATGTATGTTTTGAATTATAATTTTTTGAAACCGAAAATGAATTCAAACAGATAACTGCCTTTTTTTAACTCGATTTTTGAAAACCTTGATGTTCAAAGACAGAACAAATAGCTAACAAACGTAGAAAGTAATAAGAAAGTCTGATCTGTGCTTTACTGACACGAAAAACATATCTATTTTCAAGTGCCAAAGTTCATTGATTCAGTACCATAAAAGTAACTAAAAGTCCCAGTTTTATGTAGACCTATTTGATTAATATCCATTCCTTCATCAATTAAGTGATAAAATATCAAAGAAAACGTATTTTAAATGTATGTGATTGAAAACCTTCGAAAATTCAAAAGGCTGCGTTCGTTCATTAGAATGTATATTGAGTTTTTAGTGGGGACTCCCATACTCTAAATCGTAGGCTAAAAACTGCCGTTTCGGCCGGAGTAGTAGTAGTAGTAGTTGGAGTAGTAGTAGGAGTCCAAGGGTGTTTTAATACGGTATTCGCTTACGCTGCTACCGTAATAAACCATTTGTAAGAGCATTGCAGTATATTGCCTATTATTATGCATGCGTGTTCATGTATCGACTTATTCTGTAAAATATATGTAGTTGATTATTAATCATTTACTCAAAAAAATTTAATAACAAAGAATCTATTGTGTTAGGGAAATGCGTTTAAGACATTTTTATAAATCATGGAAATGTTAGATAGAATAATGCTGAAACACGATAAAAATACAACATGGAAAGAAAAAAAAGTTGCCGGCGATAAATTTTATATCTAATTATTTGCGTTTATCATAAACGCTTTGTTTTTTTTTGCTTCAAATTCTATCAAAAATGTGATACAGTAGATTAAGCCAAATTTCAAGAAACCAGTCTAGTCAGTTTGAAGAATGAGGAGCTTAAAAATCCTTTCGTCCGACAAAAAATTAGCTAGCAAATGTGAGTATTTGTAAACTAAAGAAAACGCGCTTATCATTATGAAAGACTGACCAAATCACGTTCGTCATGAATAGTGTTATACAAATTAACTATCTATTTTCAAAACTTTCAAATTTAAAAAGATCTGATCCCGTAAAATAGACAAAGAAAAATTTGTTGCTTCCGTCTGACAAAAAAGTCAAGAAAATCTATAAAACTGTTTTAAACATAAAAGCATGCCTCATGAAACCACATTTTGCATGCAGAGCATTCTAGCCATTCAGTGCCATCTTTACAATCATCAATGTTACAGTCTGCACATTTGTTTTCGTCCTCATTTGACTCTTTGTGGCCACAAACCATTCCACCAACCTTGCTATATCATTGAGTATAAAATGGCTTTTCATCTGCAGCGGTTTTGAAAATTTTGATTGAGCACTCCTGTCTTTGGTTTACACGTCGTTCCAGTTTAATGTGTCCTTGATTAGTGGAGTGTAGTCAATCAATCAATCAATCAATCAATCAATCAATCAATCAATTAATCAATCAATCAATCAATCAATCAATCAATCAATCAATCAATCAATCAATCAATTCACATGTATTTCTATAGATCACCAAAACATTATACAATGTTATTTTGTCAAATTAAGTAAATACTACCACCAAAATGGACAATCTATAATGGAGACCGCCATAATTAGCCAAAGCTAGCAAGCGTGACGGACACCATGGACATCACAAAAGAACTACAGGACGCTACAGGACAGGACAAACAAAAAGTAGGCAGAAAAGCAAAGCAAGCATCAGTGTAAAGGAGGGTGTTTAAGGTGAAGCAGGTCAATCAAAAAACAATCAATAGGAATTTAGAAAAGTAGATTTCAAAGTGGATTTCAGCTTAGGCAAAGACAAATCCATCAGTTTAGAAGTGTTGGCTAAGTCATGACAAAATTGCCAAGACAGCATGGACTGGTGTCTCACAGATTTGAGGCCTTAATAGAGGTGCGAACAAGACGGGAGTTAATGAGGCCTCTCATGGAGGCTCTTGTATTGCATCAATCAATCAAAGCATGAGAGAAATCAAAAACAAATGTGTCAAGTAAGGGTGAAGGGAGGTTCGCATTATACACAGAATGTAAAAAAGTTACATTATGCATATGAATTAAATCAGTAAATTTTATCAAACCCAATTCAGCAAATAAAGGTTCCACTGGGTTATTAAAATCAGCAAAACACATCAAACGAACAGCACAATTTTGGAGAGCTATGATCCTTCGCACATACATAGATGCAGGCTGGCCCCAAACTTGTGCACAACAGTTTAAATGAGAATCAAAAAAAGAGCAAAGTAGATAGAAACAAGTCTCTCTGGGTACCATGTGCCTCAGTTTACATAGAACTCCATTGGCACGCTTGAGTTTGACAGCGATACTATCAATCTGAGGTTTCCAATTCAAGTTAGAATCAATCAAAATTCCAATATATTGAATGTGACTACTCGGAAAAATCGTTTCACCACCAATTGACAATTTTACTTCGAAATCAACAGGCTTAGAAGGGTGTTTAAAGACCAAATATTCAGTCTTTCCAAGGTTAAGAGCAACTTTGTTGGCATTGAGCCAGTGCCAAAGGAACTTGAGATCTAAATTAACCTTTTTGTTAAGAGATTTGAGAGATTTGCTGAAATGAAGGAGATTCGTGTCATCAGCAAAGTGGTGTACAACAGAATATTTAATGGCAACATCTAAATCATTAATACACAAAAGAAACAATAAAGGTCCAAGGACTGAGCCTTGAGAGACACCGTGTCTGACAATAGCTATACTGGAAGAAACTTCATTTAACGCTACAAATTGAGTACGGTTAGTTATGATCTAAAGAGATCTAATGACTTGCCTCTTATGCCGTAATGAAATAATTTTTTCAATAAGATTTCATGATCAACTGTATCGAATGCTTTCTGGAGATCAACAAAAACGCCACAATCATAATTCTCCTTGTCCAGAGCATCCATTATTTTTTGTGCCATATTGAGAATAGCATGAGATGTGGAATATTTTTTCCTGAATCCAAACTGATGGGGATAAATAACTTTATTAGTTTGAAGAAACTGATAAACTTGTTGATAAATCAGTTTCTCATAAATTTTATCCAGATTAGATAATAATGAAATAGGTCTGTAATTATTGCATAAAAGCTTAGAGTTCTTTTTATAGACAGGTAGAACTTTAGGATTTTTTAGTCTTTCAGGGTAGACTTTACAAACAAAAGATAAATTAACTAATTCAAAAATAGGCTGGGCCACAATACTGTCAATTAAGTTTAAGACACGAGGAGGTATACTGCAAGGTCCAGTTGCCTTTGAACTATCTAGCGAGTTTATACAATTGAGTACATCTTACCTTGTAATAGGCGAAAGAAATAAAGAGTTAGGATTAGGGTTCTTTAGAAATGCAGTGAAAGATTTTGGAGTGCGTGGTATATTAGCCCTTAACTTGTCAGCGACAGAGGCAATAGAAGCTATTAAAGGTGTTTACAATAACTTGGTTGGTTTCCGATTTACCATCAATTAACAGTCGATATCTTCATGTCTCTCATCTTCTTGGGACAGATAAATGGTTGTTACGGATGGGAAGAATTCCAGCCATGGCAAAATCTCTTGAGGTGTAGACAATCTGACCGGACTTGGACTTTCGGAAAACCACGTGTTTTTCAGGGTTCCACCTACACCGCCCATGGGCCCTTTTGTCATGATGTCTTTCGTTGTAAAACCACAAAACTTCTTTCGCTGAAAAAAAGGTACCAGATAATACTTTGAAAATAAAACGTGAACGAAATTGTGCACTCACCCCATCACTCCAGACGATCAAACAACGATACTTCTTTCCTGTGAAATCTTCGACGATTTTGACGACTTTTTTCAGGGAGCTCATTGATAAGCGCTCTGGATCTCATCTTGCTGGCCTCATTGCGATAATAAACACGGGTGATTGGAATAAAAGTTCGATTGTAAGCTTCGTTTTTGATAGAATATGCGACACAATGGATTCATTTCTTTTTTTGTCGGACGGAAGCAAAAACCGTGGTGAAAAAATTCGATCTTAAGAGAAATCTCGCGCAAAGTAGACAGAATAAATGATGGGTTCCTTTTTCTTAATAGCTACTTTGATAGTTGTGTCTATTCGCTGTTTAAATGTCGAGCTATACATTCTGGTAAAATAATTCAAAAGTTGTTATTTCGGAAAAATCTAAAATTTCATTTTATGCGTAACTGTAGCGTGAAGATTCTTTAATGGTGTATTCTGATGAAGAGAAGCTGTTAAAATGACCTATACTACTATTTTATTAATAGAATTGATATATAGGGTGTTTGACATCCGTTAAACCATGATAATTATGAGACACCATAATATTATGATAACCATGATATTATAAGACATTTGAATTTTCGGTCCGACATTTTAATACTCGAAATAGCTGAAGAAAAATCATAAAAATATGCTTTAAAAAATAACAGCACTGGCTTGCTTGTTGATTTTCTAATAAAACATACCCAGTACAAACTGAATCGCCTTTAGAAAGTTTTATTTTCCGACATTTGTATTTCAAGGTAAGTGATGACCATTTCAAGCAGGCCCCTATCTTTCATTATTTCGTTTAAAATCTGGATCTCCATTCTTTTTCTGTTGGCAGTCTAAAGATACCTATGCCGGCTTTATGCACAGCTTGTGCCACAGTTGACCACACAGCAGTTTTCTCTGGACACGTTTAAATATCATATTCAATGTAAATGTCATTGGAAGTGTATTGTTGACAGTGCTCAATACGAATGTAGAGCTTTTTATATTCAATTCTATTCAAGTTAAAAACATAGATAAAATGAGTGCAATACTCAGAGTTTCACGCTACTGCGATCTTCAGATGCACTATTTACAATGATAAAAATGTCTTATGTAAGAGTTAAAAAACTAAAAAGTCATTAAGAGGCTTCCGGAGGGACGTGTTTAATGTTATGAAGATAAAACTTGTTGGCATGGAGACACTTCGACACGAGCTCTGACCGTTTGTTTAACAATTTAATTCTACTTGTAATTATGTGATACTTTTCTGTAAGACAAAAGTTGCACGATTTGCTTCCGTTACGGTAGGTTGGGGCATGGTCGATGATTTCCCACTTAATGGGCTCTATCCCTTGGTTTTTAAGGTGCCACAAATGTTTGGAGAGTTCTGTAGCTTTCGAGTTCTCCTCATGACGAAAATCACTGTTGTGTTTATCCTATCTTTTCTTGAAAGTTTGCTCTGTGAGCCCAATATAATGGTTGGTTTCTGAAGAAACACTACATCCGAACACTACATTTATAAATAACACATTGGTCCAAGCACTTTCCTTTTAATGGGCATAATTCTTTTTTCCTGCAATTGCATATGGATGTTGTTTGTGTCTGTGGTTCTGCGAGGATTTTCCGGTTATGGCTGGAAACAACAGATGTCATGGGTAGACAGCTTTAACTCACTTTTATGTTGTTCTTATTAAAAAGCTACTGAAATTTATGGCCTTTTGGGAAGTGTTTTGTAATTAAAGATAGAAACGTTTTTGCGACATTGGTTTTTACATTGACGCTATAGGGTGGGTTAAACCAAATAATGTTACGAGAGCTCGATCTATTTTTATTATTTTGTGGTCGTTTGGAGTATACTATATTCTCTTTGTATCCACATCGTTTTAAGGTGTCATTATAGTACGTGGCAGCTCTATTAAAGACGTCTTCATTTGACGAGATATTGCTGATTCGTTGCGATATCATAGTGGGAATACGTTTGGTTATATTTGGAGGGTGGTTGGAGTCAACATGAATATAGACAGGATCACTATTTGGTTTTGAAAAAGGTTGGTACGTTTCGTTAGAAAGGTTGAAAGTTACATCGAGGAAGTTGACGACTTTAAGGTTCGTATCTATCGTAATTCTGAGATCAAAAAAATTTTTTGAAGATCTTTATCATAGCCTTTCTTATTATGTCAAATTGACGAGCGGTAGCCCTGCGGAAATAACACAGACCATCATCGCTATACAATCCCGTGGTTTGTAATCCATACTTTGTGCTCAAAATATAAAGAATGTACAAACCGACTAATTCACAAAGTTCAGCACCATCAAAACTGCCCATGGTGACGTCGAAATTTTGGTTACCTTGTTTTTTGACCCACTGTTGTCCGTTCGTGAAGAGTAACGACTTTCTGGCGTGCATGACAATTTCTCGGGTTTTAGTAGGAATGTCGATGTAATTACTTGCGTGTTCCAAAGCTTTTGTTAGGAGCTCCTGTGAGATAGATAGGTAAAATTCCTCAATGTCAAACTGTAGAAATACACAATCTCTTTTGTTGTTAATAGCGTCAAACCATTTTATAACGTCATTTGTGTTATGCCATTGATTTACTTTGGAGCGTTCTCGCATTTTTGTGTTAATTGATTCGATTAACTTTTCAAATTTAGCAGAGTTTATCAAACGACATTTTGGCTTGTTCTGAAAGTCGCTTTTATGGTCCTTTAGTGTTATAAATTCTGTGTTCTTAGCAAGACATTCAATGCGGTCGTCCAGTTTTAAACTCTCTGCGAATTTCTTTGCTTCTTGGTTGATCTGGGTGTATACAGAATCGTCCGATTTTTTATAAGTTTTTGTAACGTTTCCGAAGTATAGCTTGTTGTGCGTACATTTGTCCATTTCGTAAAAGTTTTGTGTTTTATCAGCTGGAATGAAAGCTTTAGTAGACGATGTAATCGAGACCATGCCATCCTTCATTTGGTTTTGAAAGACGTTATTGACAGTTCTAAATAACATAAATAACATAATAATCTTTCAAGAAAAGATGGGATAAACACAACAGTGATTTTCGTCATAAGGAGAACTCGAAAGCTACAGAACTCTCCAAACATGTGTGGCACCTTAAAAACCAAGAGATAGAGCCCATTAAGTGGGAAATCATCGACCATGCCCAAACCTACCGTAACGGAAGCAAATCGTGCAACTTTTGTCTTACAGAAAAGTATCACATAATTACAAGTAGAATTAAATTGTTAAACAAACGGTCAGAGCTCGTGTCGAAGTCTCTCCACGCCAACAAGTTTTATCTTCATAACATTAAACACGTCCCTCCGGACGCCTCTTAATGACTTTTTAGTTTTTTAACTCTTACATAAGACATTTTTATCATTGTAAATAGTGCATCCGAAGATCGCAGTAGCGTGAAACTCTGAGTATTGCACTCATTTTATCTATGTTTTTAACTTGAATAGAATTGAATATAAATATCATATTCGCAGGGAAATCTCTTATAAAAGGGTTTTCTTCATTTGCTGTAAAACGGAAGAATTTTATTTTTTCCTCTTTCATAACTATTGTATTTTAAAATTCCTGTTTCTTCTGAAAAAAAGATTAGTAGTGTTTCAAAGCCCATATATTTTTCGTATACTAGGATTCCATGAAGGAGAAAAGTTGTTTTTTAGTAAGTAAAATTTTATTTTTATACTCATTTCATTGCTATGAAATTTTACATGTGCAGGTTGACGATTAATTCTATTCAAATAAATCATACAAAAATTAAATTCAATAGGCTTTTGTTAAATTAAACAAAGTCTCCTAACCAACTGTCTTTTATTAACTATGATTCAATATAGTTTATATAGTGAACTATATACTATATATTTTCAAAACAAGTTTTCCAAATGATCTTTTTAAACCTCTAATACATGTTTTGTTGGTTATAACCTTCACTTGACGATTCTTTTATCGTAAAAAAAAAACCAATTCGAAGGAACTTTTGTCCGCATGGTTAGATTAAGTTGTCATCAAAACATTGCATGTAATTAAAACTTATTTTCTAACAAAACCTTGTTGTTTCAAAAGGTTTAACTTCCTATAGTAACCATCTTACTTTTTCTTTGTTTATATAGCTATTAGGATTGATGTGTTTCGTAGGAAATTATAATCTTATTTCAACCATACTCAAAGATGTCAACCGTTCTATCATTTTATATTTCCTTCCTTGCTGTGTGCTTTGTGTGTTGTGATTTTGAATTAAACTTGCTGCACACAAATGACGTCCATTCACGCGTCGAACAAATCAATGTATTTGGCGGAACCTGCTCGACAAAAGACGCGACAGAACAGAAATGTTTTGGTGGTGTTGCTAGGCGATATACGGTAAGAGGTGATTTGTTTTTTTTCATCCGTAATTAACATTTGCGGGTTTTTTTACTGAAATTTTGCAAATATTTTATTGAAGGCAAGTTTCTTTATTGAATACCGATTTCCTCTAATAAACGTCGTGGCGTTAATACCAGCTTTTGGATGCGGCGTTTAATAGAGGGCGGCCTTGATTAGAGGGCGGCGTTTATTGCACAAGATAAAAGCAGATTTTTCCTAATAAACGTTGCAAAAGATAGTGTGAGGAATCAAACAAAGGCTAAGCAACACTCATATTGAACCCGAAGAAAGTGTTGCTTATAAAAAGAAAGTGCTATTTATAAAAAGAAAGTGTTGCTTATAAAAAAAAGTTCTTTTAAGGCCGGTTTTCAGTTCATTCGCTGTGGTCGCACGAATGAGCGATCTGATTTTTGATTGGCTGACGCAATCTCATTCGCCTGGTAGTTCAAATCATTTCAACTACTGAGCGAATGAAAAAGCTGTTCGCTCAGTCGCGCGACCGCAGTGATTGAACTGAAAACCGGCCTTTAAAGGAAACAACACTTCAAATCTCAACAAATTAATTCTTAATTCATGTGGTTAAAACTTTATTTGGAACTGGCATATCGAGACAGTCCAAATTGAATTTCCTTCGAAAGCCTTTAAAAACCAATCTAAAGTCTAAAAATATTGTTTTTCTTCGCTTATAGGAAACCTTTTATAAAATTTTGTGGTCAAAGATAACGGTCTGTTAAGAAGTTCGTGAGAAAACTGAAATTGCTTGCTTTGCATACAGTTTAACTGCCAATTTGAGACCATCAAAACTTGACAGTGTAAATCTTGTTAAATTTGTTTGGGATAGTGAGCATTTAGTCACGTGATGACTCGTTCTTCCAAACACTTTTATAAGAATTTTCACCAATAAGTTTGATGGTCTCAAATTGGCAGATAAACATACTCTTTGAGGGACGTAGTAGTTAAGATGGCGGTTAAAGCATCTATTAATTTGATTGCAGTGATTACTACTTGTGCCGCAAAAGTAAAGATGTTTTTCTAAAGTTACGTAAAGACTCTTTGAGTCTGCTTCATATTATTAATATGAAAATGTTTTGCCCAGCGTTTAAATGCATCAAATTTTGATGGATGCTTTGGAATAACGTTTCTATCGCAAATATGCAACAATTTTATTGAGATCCTGGTCCATATAATTTGTATGACAATTTCAGATGACTAAAAACTTGTAAAATGAAGTAAATATTTCGTCTCTTTGATAGGAAGCGTAGAGAGTCGTGGCGTTGTGTTAGTGTAGGGGTTGTGGTGTATTATAAGTTTATAGTAGAGTATTGCATTGTGCTGTTCTTGTGTCCTTGTCGTTATGTTGTTTATATGTTCAGTGTGACGCATAGGTTGATGTGTCGTTTGTTAGTAAATAATATTGTTTTAGTGAATTAGAAATCAGAAACATGCGTTAAAATGAGAGAAGTCTTTCATAGTATATACAAGGATGCCTTTAAAAAACGCGCGTATGAGTTTGCCAAGACAAAGGCAGAGTTGTTGTTCAAGAGCTGACACCTACATTTGCACAATGGCAGTTCGTTTCTGGTGACATATGGCACCACGGTCTATCAGCTCTACGAACTACTCATACATTTGGCAAGGGTTCTTGTATATACTATGGGTGACTTGGGTAGGTTAGGAGGCGAGTGATTGAATAAAAAACAAAAACAGCAAAATATTGCTGACTCGAAATACAGCCGAGTGTTTCTGAGTGTTTCTGGTCTGCACTTTGTAATGAATTGTGTGTTTACACAGCAATGATTGATTTTGAGGAAATACACGTGGCTGTCATTCTAATAATTGATCGCATATTTGTTTTCATTTTCTAAACTTGATTACCAATACCAAATTGACAAATATTTCTCTGTAGGTGGTGAAAGAGATACGAGACACAGAGAAAAATGTCATCCTTCTGGATGGCGGCGACCGGTATCAGGGCACTCTATGGTTTGGAGTTTACAAAGGTGATGCATCAGTAGCCTTTATGAACTTAACTGGATATGATGCGATGGTATTGTATATTTCTTAACATTGATGTTTGGGGTATGGAAGATGGTACAGCATCTTAGAGGGGAGGGTACAGGGGATAGGGTCTAAAGGAGTACAAGGTATTGTATGAAGCTAACGTTATGCAATGTTATTGATTCACATTTCACATATCAAAGATTTTGACACCAGACAAGTATATATGATGCAATCTTCAATTGACAGTTCCCCATATTCAATTACCTCCATAATATTTCTTACAACAACGTACCATGCTAAAATTACTTGCTATGAGATTTGCATAAGCTTTCCCTATTTTCATTGAGAATACCAGTTTCGTTCGCCAAACGCTTTTATTTCTCCATTGTGATATTTCCATTGATCATAGCGCGTTGCATTCTGGTAGTCGTGTATTATGGAGATAATTGAGAAAGGGGAACTTCCAACCTTTAGATGCATGAGTTTTAATATAAAACTTGTACGACAGCTGCAATACGCTTTCTAAAAACATGTTGACATGCAAATTAGTATCCCTTAAAAGAACATATACGATGTTATATACAGGTTTGCAGACCTTTCACCTAATGGTGGATGTTGTTTGCGCTGTATACAAAGCCGAACGTCACAAGTAAAAATATTTCTTAAAACAGCGATCGATGTAATTATGTAACTGATGAATTTTATGAAATTGTTTAAAGAATTGTCACTGACGACAGAGTTGAACCTATCGAGATCACGATTAAAAAAACCTTTCCCAAATTTGACCTCGTTTGTAAGTTCAACCTCATCACCAATGTCCTAATAACACTTAATTATCCTTCAGGGATACCCCCTTTGAATCTTGTTGCTTTTGATGTATCAGATCATCCTGCACGATATCGGATTATATCGTAGGATTAACTTTACTTATTTTCGTTTTAACTAATTGGCTTACATCTTTCTTAGTCTATAAAATCTTGTAGATTACAAACTAGTATTACTTTCTATTCTATTTTTAGACACTTGGAAATCACGAATTTGATAACGGACCGAGAGGAATCATCCCATTCATACAGAAAGCAGCGTTTTCGATTCTGTCTTGCAACCTTGACGTCAGCGAAGAACCGCTATGGCCCAAACCCCCTATTGTTGCAAAGTCAACTATTATTGAAAGATCTGGCGTCAAGATTGGTGTAATAGGTTACATTCTTCCTGAAACCACTTGGTATGACGTCATTACATGGTTAACGATGTTGGTTAAATCGTACTCCCTAAAATTTCAGTAACTTGTTCTATTGCCATCTAAGTTAGCAGTTTTTACAAGGGTTTGTGATCAGCTTTGTTTAACTTGGGTTCATATCGTATGATAAAAAGGAACTGGTCGATCAAAGGTGACAGAAGGTGGTAAAAGTTTTTATGATGATTGGAAAAATCATTCGTTGAAATATGCCCTGAAAACATTCTGAAAATATTACATTCAATTCTAGTTGTCATAGATACAAATCCATGTCCATACTATATCAACCAAATGAAAATAAACGTTCATTTCAATAAAGCCCCACCGAGACACTTACTTTTGAATAACTATCAAAGGTGCTTAGGGGGTGTTTATATGGAGGTGAGCTGGCCCGGTTAGCCGGGCTGGCTCACTTAGCCGAGACAATTTCATCTCGCCTTTATATGGAAGCGGGCTGGCTCACCTTTGTATGTTTTTGTTTATGAAATAGTATGCGCATGCTATGAAATTAGCCCGCTCAGCCGGGCTAGCCCGGTTGTGGATGTTTATATGGAAAATTTTCATCCCACTGAAGCGAGATCTCGGCAAATTGAACCGAGATCTCGCTTAGGCGGGCTGGCTCGGTTTTCATATAAACACATTCGAATAAAAACATATATTTCTTAATGTAAGTGAGATCTCGGCTAAGCGAGCCAGCCCGTTTAACCGGGCCAGCTCGCTTCCATATAAACACCCCCTTAGTCTGTGTATTAATCTCCTGAATATTGCCATATTGTTACAGGGCAGTGTTGAATATGAATATGGCCTTGCTGACAAATCCAAATAACTGGAATAGAAGTTGATTTTTAATCATATTATCTGGAATAGAAGTTGATTTTTAACCATATTATGAATTTCAGGTTATCTGCGCCTGGCCCAAACATAAAATTTTACGATGTAATTCCTTGCGTTCGTGCAGAAGCGCAACGGCTAAAATCCAGTGGTGTAAACATCCTTGTTGGATTAGGTCATAGTGGATATCACGTTGATTTAAATGTTGCAAAAGAAATAGAGGAATTGGATATTGTTGTTGGTGGACACACTAATACTTTTCTTTACAACGGTACGTCATGTGTACACCAAAGTCGATTCGAATGAAGAATTTTTTAGTCATTGGGTCTGTTCTTTCACAATAGAACTTTCCCGAATTCATGTTTAAACGATGCATTGTGGCCGAGTTGTCGTGTCTAACCTCACTTTTAATATTCCAGCTACTTCTAATTATTGGAATTGGAATTAGGAATAATAGAAACTATCATTAAGTTATAAAGTAATGAAATCAGTGGAACAATGAATTGCATAAAAACGAGGTTAGATATGAAACTCGGCCACAATTCAGTGTTTAAACTGAAATTCAGGAAGGTCTATTGCATTCTTATTGAAACTTATCACTAAGCTTAACCATTATAGGTCCTCCTCCATCAATCGAAAAGTCAGAAGGACCTTATCCGGTAGTTCAAAATCATGCAGATGGGAGCAGAGCGTTAGTAGTACAAGATTTTGCTTTTGGAAAGTATTTAGGACATTTAAAAGTTATCTTTGATGATGAAGGAAATGTAAAATCCTACTGTGGTAATCCAATCCTCCTAAATAGTTCTTATGAACAAGATGCAGACATTTTAAAGCTTGTTGATTCGCTAGACGATAAAATTGTACGAGCCAGAAACGTAAGTAAAAGACTGGCCTGTTTTCTATCAATACCCATACATTTTTACATCAGCTTTTTTTTTTGAACATGGTGGTACTGTTGAAAAGGTTAATTGTCTTGAATTGTGAAACAGAAAGGAATCTCTTCATGAACAACGTCACATTGATTGTTTTCTAACATTGTTTATTATTGTCGATGTTCACAGAGATATGTAAAAAATGAAGATAAACAACTCACTGGTTTTCGTAAAAGCTATCCGTGTGCCTTTTTCTGGTGTATTGTTTCGCGCGAATATTTTAAATATATAATTAATTCTAATCAGTAAAATTCTAAATATTCATTGGTTGAAAATGAAAAATCATACGAATATTTATTGCATAATTTGCATAATTTTTCCTAGTTTCGCATGTTCATTATCCATTAAACACGATCAGAAACATGTTGACAGTAGAGCTTGGAGTATGTGCTAATTTGTCATTATTGCTTCAGGATTCAATTGGGAAATCGTATGTGTTCTTATACGGTGGAAAACCAGATTGCCGAAAGATGGATTGTAATCTTGGCAATTTAGTAGCTGATGCCATTGTAAAAATGACACAGAAAACACCAGATCAAGGACAATGGGCGAATATCGCGATTGGACTTTGGAATGGAGGTGGACTAAGATCTTCAATAAGCAAAACCAGGGAAGGTCAGTGAAAAGAGAGAAATTTTAAGCTGATAACAACGTAAGGTGCATTTGTAAACCACCAAAAATGTATGCTAAGAATAATTTGTTAAATCTGATTAGTATAAAGGTTTACGATTGCACAATACAAAATTAAATTTTACTGGAGAAAATCAAACCGCTTGTTAGTTGAAACCTTCTGAACTTCATTTACTTCTGGGTGGGCATAATTTTATCTTAATAACTTTCGCCTGACCTGCATCATCGTTTATGTGTTTCACACATGATCATGTACACTCGCAATGTTTAATGTTCTTCATTACATCTAATACCTTAAAACCTATGAACAGATCATCTACCAATTTCTAACTATCTAAAAGTTTGTGTTGTAAACGTTAATAATTAATTTGTTTGAAGTAAGCAATGGTGCTGCTCATGTTCTTGAGCTTGCGCAATCAGACAGTTTTACTTAGGAGAAATTTATTTCTCATGTAAACTCTGCATCATCTGCTTAATTTAAAAATTGTGTGCTCATCTGACTTGCGTACTATTATTTGTTGTATCTAGAGTCAATTACCTTGGAAGATCTTAGCAACGTACTGCCGTTCGGAAATAATGCTGACATAGCAAATATGACCGGCGAAACATTACGTTCAGCAATCGAACATGGCGTATCGGATGTGGAAGGGTTAGCTGGGAGATTTTTGATTCCTTCAGGTGAAATGATTATAATGATAACTAATTATTTTTGTGGTGTTATTGTACTTGTTCTGTGGTGTTACTCATCTCATTACAAAAGACATCCTACAGAATTGCTATTAGTATCTCTTGACCTTTATTAAAAGCTCTGCTGTTGTATGCATGTGCTGGTAGAGAAAGTTGTCAACATACATTATTTTAGTCCGAAAGGATGATGGCAAAGATTTTTATGTTAGCAATGCGAGCTAATCTTGGGTCGATAATAACCACCTTCGTTCACAATAGTGGCGTGGGTAGTTAACTAAGTAAGTAACTAAGAGTTTTAAGTCCTTGGGCTTCCATCCGTAATCGGTGGAATTTCCCCCAGCCTACTTCCAAATAGTATTTGAAGGTCATGCAATCAATCCTAATAGGCTGCATTAGGATTAGCTTATAGTTGCATTAGCTGCTTTTTAAGCGCATCGGAGTGGAGTATCGAGATGCGACTGATCTCGAGCACGGGCGGGTCGCAGCGGTGCTAACCACTACAACATCGCGTAGCAGAAAAGTCCCCAGTTTTGGCTAATCACAAAGCAGCGTTTAAAATAATCCTGGCATCATATTATTTAAACTGAAAAGTCTGAAAAACCCTTTTGTTTGCTTAATGGTTTTTCTTGCGTATTGCAGTTGTATAATCATAATGGCCCTGACTGAGCTTATCGCCTATTATTGCCTACTGGCTGTTAGCGTAGCTTATCAATTGTTTGAGATCTCAACTGTAGGCTCAACTGCAGGCTGTAGACCCTGTCGTAGAACCTATGGTCCCGTTTTTAAAATACTTTATTGGTTTTGATTATACAACAGGAAAATGGAAATTATACTGCAGAAATGTAAGCCAAAAAGTAGAATGCATTGAAACGAGGCGAAAGTACTTGATAACCAGACATTGCTATAGCAAGGCGTTGTTATAGAAATTCAGGAAAGGCCCATTACAATGAGAGAAGTGTTGAATCACAATGAGAGAAGGGTTGCATCACAATGAGAGAAGGGTTGCATTACGAACATGTGCGAGGTTCTTGAAGAAAATGAACTTGAATGAAATTTCCCGATTTCATTTAAAACACTGCGTCAATGTCTAACTTTGTCGTGCTTTGTCTCCTTTCTATATGCATCGTATACTACGTATACTATTTCTTTGTTTTCTTCACCTAGTTATACGCACTCTTCATCCAGCCTCTTTAGCGGATTCTTCCAATCTTTGAATTTTCAAAGAGAATCTTCGAGGTCCTACAGTGTTTAAAAAACTAGTTCTAGTTCTGCTGAAATGTTTCACAGGGATACGATACACGTACGATCCATCAAAGCCAGTTGGAAAACGCGTACAAGAAATTCGTGTCGTTTGTACACAATGTCAACATCCAACGTATGAACCACTCAACGAACGGAAACATTATTTGGTATGTTATCATCTACTCGTTTTTTGACGCAAGCCAATGAAATGGCATGAAAAAATTCGATTCGCACGAAACAATGCGCCTAGTGGAACTGAAGATGTGAAAAATTTTGACGCTGTTATAAATTTATCAGAAAGAAAAAATAGCTTTAAATTAAGTTGTGATTTTTTAAGTCTGATAAGTCTTGTTTCTTTTGCGTACAGAAGAATAAATCTCTGTAGTAGTTTCAGAAAAGTTAGTTTCGCATGGTCAAGTTTCCAATTAAAACATATTATCAAATGAAAATATTAAACACAGCCTTGAAAGAAGTGACAGCTATGCACTGATGTGGCAATGTTGATTAAATGTTGGAAGTTTCTATTTATTTTCTATTGTTATCTCCATACTACTGAATTACAATTGCTGAAGATGATCTCCATGATATTTCGTTTAGGTGATGACGTCTACCTATCTACTAAGAGGAGGCGACGGCTTTCACATGTTCAAAAACGTTCAAAGATTTCCCGGTGAAAGTGCATTAAATTTGGTTCGACGGTATGTTCAACTGCAATCGCCCCTTGTAGTGACGTCAGAAGATAGGGCCCGCCCAATATCTACTAAGGACACATGTTCCCACGCCTCTGTATTTATACCTTCGTTTTTATATTTTTTCTGTTTGATCAGCTTACTGGTATTATAATTGTATTGGGAAGAGATGGATTGTTAACGATCACATTCATGTAATTTTCAACTATGTTCTGTTTGTTTGAAAGATAAAAGTTTTTGAAGCACTTTACAAGCCATGACCTCTTTCTTAGTTTTGTAATTTATAAAATGAATACTGATGTGGAATCTTTAACAAACTCGTACCCAGGGTTTCTTCTTGTTTCCTGTCCCGTACATCAAAAACGCAAGAAATCTCTGCGTATGAGACTGGAATCTTCAATTTAATCCATCAGTCAAGTCACAAAAGTAACAAATTTGCCACTGGTTAGTTCGAAGACGATTTAGGGTCTAACCTGAGTTTCTGTGGGTATTAATCCCAGATGACGTCATCTTTTTGTTGCTTAGGTACTTGGTACTGGCTTTTCTAGTGGAATATTTTAAAAGCAATTGAAATCTTAAAAGATCAAATTTGCAGACTTAGTCAAAACAAACATGAAACAAATATTTGACGCGACTTTTTTTGTTAATAAAAACTTTACTCGAAAGATTTAATCCAGCGTCTGGAATAATACAATATAAAATATTATCGACTGAAATGCCGAATCCGATAATCAAAATGTGAAACGGAATCACTAAATAACAAACAAGGAATTAGTGACATGAGCTTGCTCACATGACTTTAACCATTATCAATTAAAGTCCACTTACGTCATAATAGCTAACGTTGACGTCAAAATCATAGTAAAAAAGGCTTGGTGACTAAATGTTTTGAAATATCAGAAGGGAACTTCTCGCATGTGACAAACAAGCTTAACCACTTTAATTGATTTTTTGTTTTAATGAAAAATTTAACCTTTGGGCAAAAATCGTCACAAAAAAGCACTGCGTCGAAGAGCCTTTTTATTGAAATAGTGCGTATATTTCAATAGAAGTGCACTCCTACGCCGTGTTATTCTACAAATTTACCCACTGGGAAGAATCGTGAAAATCGTTTTAAGTATGTGAATCAACAGAATGAGCAATGACCTTTAACTTTTGTTGCGTATGCATCATTCGACGCCTCGTTTTCAAACGAACGCCATTCAACAACACTGTCTGTGAGACCATTCTTATTCGGAACGCTTATGAATTTGTCTCGATTACAGCAAATACGATAAGTTTTGTTGACGCGCCATGAGTAGTTGAGAGTTACGCGCACCACAACGAGACCGATGTAAATATGCTTTGAGTAAACAGACGTATTTTCGCTGTCAGTGTTTTAAAATGCTTTCAAATGAAAACGTCCGGTTTGCGTTACAGCTGAAAACTAAACAGAATTATCCTACACCAATGGAAACAATGAATAACTTTTTATGTTATTGTTTGACTTAACATAATTTAATTTAAATGCGGTATTCTTTTAATTACGATTCTACTGTTAGCCTTTTCCATTTCTCTGCTTGATGTATTGATGTTGCTGTACACGCTTTTTTTTTTATAAGAACCAGTAAAATCTGACCCGAGGCTGGCTGTTCTTATTTTTTGAGCCTTTTTCAGCCTGAATTGTTCTTATTTTGTTCTTAGCTTTAAGAACACAGCTTCAAATTTCAGCCTCATTTTGTTCTTATATTATAGAACTTCGAGTAAAATTTAAATTAATCTTTTTAAAAACAACTGTTTAAAAGCATGATTGCTGTTCGGCAATGACCTGATATGAGTATGCAAGGTAAAAAAAACAAACTTCTAAACCATTTGCCAGTGAGTGAATTCACATCATGAGTTGTTCCTATCATGAATTGTTCTTATTTTATAAGAAAATTCAGGCTTAGGCTGTTCTTAATTTTTGAAACATTAATTTGAGCCTCAGGTTGTTCTTATTTTGTTCTTATTTTTTGGCCAAATCTGAGGCTCATGTTCTTATAAAATTGTTCTTATAAAAAAAAAAGCGTGTAACATGAGTAAGGATGCATTTTAGTGTGAATTTTATAAAGGGATTGACAAAACTTCCATTGTCTTTTCGTTTCGTTCGCGTCTGTTTGAACTTGTAGGACTAGATTGCCTAAAGATACTGAACTGTTATGAAGGTCGTGAGAAACTAAGAGAGAACCAATCATTTGTTTCCCTAGTTTGGTAGTCAGCAACTCGTTTCATTGGACAACATGTTTTTCTTTTTTATGTAACAGTTTACATTTCCAAATGTTATGAGAACTAATAACTGCGTCTGGACGCTTTCAAGTCATCAAATTTCCGGCGATACTCTTTCATGGTACTATTGTAAAAGCCATGTAGCCGGTAGAAGCGTAACATTAGGTATGTATGTGATTGATATATGGTTTATGTGAATGATTTGGAAACATCAGAAAAACATGGAGTGAGACGTAATGTACATAGGTACTTAATGTATTATGTACTTTGTACTTTTACTTATTTGATCTCATAAGTTGAGATGTTTTCAAAAGTGTTACAAGTTATATAATTTGAGACGAAACCACATCTCCGGAACCTCTGCAAAACATAACGTCATCTTTGACGCTGAGTACCACTTTTCAGATTAAATGGTTAAACTCTATCCTTCGTTTGAAATGGATAATTAAAAGAGATCTATACGTCAATTCTTGAAATAATACAGCATTGTTTTATGGCTTATCTCAAAAAAGCAAATTTTGATCTTGTCTTGACACTCGCCTCTTGTTGATTTATGGGGTTCTAAAGAAGGCCTGATGCAATTTTCTTATTTGATGTTGTTATTTGTATTTACAAGAACAATAAAATTACATTACAATCCCATTCTTTCTCAAAGTATTCAAACATTTATCTAAGATTGGTTTAATATAAGCATGTTTTGTGTTCAACAGTTCATAAGAAAAAAAAACTAACACCAGGACTTTTCTAGCGACAGTTATGTGTTTTCAAATCGCATCTCGTTGTTGAAAGACGTCAATCGCTACACACAAAAGGTATTTGTAGCTATTGTACTTTCTTTTGTTATATTATTGAGTAGCTAGTAGTTTTTAGTCACAGCCGATTCTGCATCCATCTTCAACAGTCAATACCATATGGATAGAGATGTTCGAGTTTAATAGCTTGTCCTTTCGTGTAACTTGAGGGCGAGATTAATTTATATGTTGGACAAATTTGTTGAAAAATCACTGCGAAGGAGTACATTTCTACGGAAATAGACACACTGTTTCAATGAAAATACTCTTCGTCGCAGTGAATTTTGACGATTTTCCTTGCTGGGTACGCTAGAGAATATATTCCATAAAAGTATTGAAACTGAAAACGGATGGAACGTTAAAGATTGCGACGACAACGTGGACGAGGAAAAGCAAAAATAATGTTTAGGGTATTAGCAAATGAAACTTACTTTTGTCGGAGAAATATGTTGAAGTAATAGTGACAAAACATTTATCAAGATACAAAAAAATCTGGAGAGTGAAAAAAATTTAGCTACACATCTCCTTCATCAGTACGACTCCAAAACATCGCTTTCAAAACATGGCTTTCAAAACATGACTTTCAAAACATGACTTTCCGTATGGTACGCGCTAACTTGTTTGTAGCATAAAATTTTCTCATTGATTTGATAAGGAGTGAAGATTCTTCCTAAAGGAACTTCACATAGAAAATGAAGTTTTGTTGAAATTATATGACCGTCTTCGTTACCACCGTTACCATCGCTATTACGTAAAGTCTTAGGGATTTTATAAAGGCAATGAAATTTTGCAGACAATAATTTCTCCTGATTCCACAAAGATTCTGCTGAGCATTAATATTTCCCTCAAATTTTATAAACATACAACACAGGTTTCTGAAAATGAGGTCCTTCATTGTCTTACTTGCTTTAAAAGTAGAATTCGCTTCCCTGTGATAACTTAGTTTTCAGATTACTTCGTGTTTTGGTTATTTGAGGTAATAATGTCATCACTAAATGCAGATACTCTTAGAAAACATTGGGGTCAGAACAAAATAACTTCTCCAAATACGCGTGTATACGGGGTCTTAAAGCTTGAGCTTAGTTTAACGTAGAGTATGTTCATCTGAATCGTTACCGTAACATTATCACGGTGAAAATACTTATCATAGTATTTGAACAAATGTGGCCAACCAACCTTGTGCCTAAACCCAAACACAATTCACAAGGTTTACGCTGTAAAAGTCTGCTGGTAACGGTTTGTCTGACATACATATTGTGAAGTTCTTGAAGTGATGAAGGTCTTCTGCGTAGTAGCTACTTGTATCAAAACTATGAAAGTTTATGTAGAAACATCATAGAGGCTTTTGAGGAAAGAAAAATTACATTTAATTTATCTTCTTCATGGAGTGAGCAGAGCCTTATTTGAACTAACTGAAGAGTGAACTCGAATCCGCAGTTCTGTTTACACGATAACCAATTATTAACTAACAAGGAAGATATTCGGTTTGCAATAACGAAACGTTATTGTAATCTCCGTTACAACGAAGGCTTCTGTTAAGCATGTGAAGTATGTAGTGAGATACGTAAAACAAACAAATGTACATTCATATGTTTCAAGTCATACGGTATAAGTCATGAATACCAAATATAGAGAATGGAATACATTTCGAATGCTTAAAGTATGCGTCAAAGTGTGCAATGACGTCTGACATTGTTTACATAAATTCACAATACCTCACAATGAAATAAAATGTGTCACACAGGGAATAGATTTTGTAAAATATTTTCAAATATGGATGTTGTAAAAATATTTTTCTAAGTGAAAATAACAAGACTTTGTCTTCAGTTACGACACATGTAGATTTATTTCAATTACGATACCACATGTAGGTTGAGAAATACTCATATGATCGGTAGAAGGAACGCAGAGTAATGAAAAAAAAATAAAGATTGCTCAATTTCTAATGAAAACCAAATTCGCTTTATTTGGTATGGAGATGCCGTGTATCTTTTAGGCATCATTAAAGGTAAATATTATCATATTATGGGGCTATCTCTTTTTTCTTCTCCTTTTGTTAAGTGTAATTTCTGAATTTATTTGGTATATGGTAACATATTTATTTTAATTTGCTACTTTTTATACTTTGTGACTTTATGAAGAATTACAATATCTCATATCCTTCTTCTCTGCTCTGTCCATATGTCTTTTGATGCACTACATTCTTTCGATTCTGTACCAAATATATTTATGAAAATTTTAGTATTATACTTTTTTGACTACTGATTTCGAATTTGCCTTTTATTTTTCACAATTTTTGTCAGGAAAGGGAAATTTGCGACTAATCTAATTCAAAGTGCTTTAATTATTTAGAAAATAAATTTGCACAAAATAGGAATGTTGAGCTCGAATTTGCTCTTTATTTTTCACAATTTTCCCTTGAAATGGAAATTTGGATTTCTAATTTAGACCAGGTTTTCAGAGTGCTTCATTTCTTTTAACAAACAGATCTGCAAAATATCCTTAGAACATTTGCGCTGGGTTTAAGTTTTAATCAAACTTAAAAATATTTTCGGATAACAACTCCACAATATGGTTAAATGCCACCATTATTATTTGAAGAAATAATCATTGTTCTAGACATTTTGGTTTGTTTTGGTAGACCTCTTATTTTAGTGAATTAATGTAATTGTTATGTTCCTTTATTTGACAGTTTTTTTATTATTCGGTAAATATTTGCGATACAAACAGCAATCCATCCTGGAGGAATAAAAAATCCTTTTCTTCTCTAATCACAAAGAAATACCGCCGTATCACGTATGAACCAAAACTTGCACAACAAGTTCATGAAATCTTCTTTAGTGGGTGTGTCCCTTGGGACAGGATTTGGAAAGTCTTATCATCGAAGTCATTAGATCCATTTTATATGCCGTGCTGTGCCGAGTCAAACTACCAAATGTTATCTGACTTCGACTCAACACAGGTTATAAAACCAAGTTTCAGCGGTGTGGAACCTAAGCCACGTTGCCCAGCTGTTTGTTTAAAACCGAATTCGGCTTGGTACGGCACAGCTTATGAAATAGCCCTTAGAAAAACGTGGTACATGAACAAATATTGTTGGGTTATCGGTATCTTGTCTGCAGATTTTTTTTTTATTTGAATGAATAAATTTCTTCATAGTTTGTCTAGCCACCAAAATAACGTGCAGTTAATTTGCTGGGTTATCGAGGAAATTATAAAACCTTCTACAGCCTTCTTAATGGTGTTTCCGGATCATGTTTTAAAAAATGGAGACGTTTGAGTTATTTTAGAATAGACCGTGCTCAAATTTCTGATTAAACTTTATTTCATAATATAAATATGGATATTCTGTGAGTGCTACGTTGGACAACTTAAAACATGAGAGAGTAAGTTATACGACAATACTTTTACTTTCGTTAGTTTTTAAAAAGGTTTATTGATTACAAAAAATGTTTTATAACAACTCCAGAATTTCAACTCTAAAAAGGGAAAACAGTTGTCATGTCAAATTCTGTTTCCAATTTTTCCCTTCGTTTACCGAACATTTGTAATGGCTGTAAAACAATTAAATCTTCTGACGTCATGCTACCAATCATCATTAAAAGTCATTTTAATATAGCTCTGATTAAGCATCGGTATTGGTAAATGAAATTCTACCTCAATCTGCAATTTAAGGGAAATTTGTTAAAACCTTGGTGGTTTGGATGCAGGCCAACAACTGAATAACAACAAACTATACGTGTTTGCAAAAGTATATCAAACGCTGTTGACAGAGAAAGAAAGAAAAGTCTTTATCATCAATATTTTCTAGCGAAGTGGGAAATTCAGACAGGTTTTATCTTTGTTTTTATTTTTGTTAAGTAGCTAACATTAATTCGGGAGCAGTGCTACTTTAGCACGAATATGTGGTACTGTGTATCAAGGCTTAATGTTTTGTATAAATAAGCGAAACGTACACATGGATATATGACTGATGATACAAAATAACCTGAAAGCACGTGTTCATAATCATTCCAATAGTACTTTTACAGGTATTTTTAAAAATAACCTTTTTCTTCCTTAGATAATATAATACAATAGCAACGTTTGAGCAACGCAAAATTAACTCTCTCTAACTCAAGTGATGATAAAATCAGAAAGCAAATTTTATATCACTTATATTTCAGCGGAATAATAAATCTTTGGAAAGTTACTGAAGATGAACTCACAGTTTCGGATCATCAATTTCTTAAAAGTCTATTACTTGGTAATTTTCTGCAGTGTGATGTTCAAAAGTAATAAAGATTTTTAAAATAGGGTCATACGTGTTATCTTAGCCATGGTACGGTGTTTAAACAGAAATTTGGGAAAATCCATTGAGATTTCGCTTTTACGCAACGATAGCTGAACTGTTTACGGGGATCTTCATGAGTTTTGCGGAGGAGAGTTGACGTATGTCACTTGAGTATGACGAAAATGTGAAACTATTCGAGGTTAAAGATGTATATTCATACAGAACGCAAGTCACATGACGAGAATGAAAAATTTTGTTGACGACGTCTCTTTCTTCTCGCCGGAAATTCAAACACAAACTAAGAAACCTAATACGCCGATATAAGATATGTTGGCTTGTAAACATTTTTTCTTTGGTAAGTTTCATCTTCTTCCAATAAACTTTTTTTTCACTAACTTAACTACCTTCAATAAATGGAAAAAGGAAATCACGTTCTAATGGATATGGTTACAGTAATGCCAAGGTTAATTACAGAATAGTCATACCTTGTTACATATCGTTTCATGTAATAGGTATTTAAATGGAAACAATAGATATTTAAATGGAAACAAAAAGCAATTTAATTCCATTTCTTTGAAACATTATCAACTAATCAGTAATTCTATAAATGTGAATGTAATCTGGTGCTTTTGTCTTGTCACTGCGAATTTGGGAATGGTCGTTTATGATTGATATTGACAAATGGTTGTACAATTCTCCGGTTAGTACATGAGCAGACATTTTCTTATGAGTGATTCATCGTGATTAGCACCCTTCTCCTTCTGCCCATCTGGCAAGATGACGTAGGGACATATGTGGTTATTTTTGTATGGAATTGGAATTTGCATGTGTAAAATCCTTGTACGAATTTCACTGGAGCAATGAGAATGAAACCATGCATCTGAAAACGTTCTAATTCCGCCATCGAGGTAGCTTTAAAGTATTTCTTGAAAGATAAGCAGTAAGGCCAGTAAATTTTGTTTATTGTTTAATTAGCAGTCTGTTTTTCCTTAGTTAATCACATGCATGGTTGAAAGTTAATTGACGTTTGCGGGAATAAATCACAAATGATTTCCCGCCAAATTGAATAGAACGTTCGAAAAGCTGAAATCAACAACTATTTTCGAATTCTCTGATAAGAAACGAAATTGACATTCTAATTAATTTTTCGTAACAAACGTTCATCTAAACGATATCGCAACGACATCAATCTCTAGCCGTAACGACATCGTAAAGACGTCCGATTAACAACCTCCTTTTTGTGAGATTATAGGTCAACTATGTTGGGATCATCAAAACAACAAAACATGCAAATTCAAGATGTCTCCTTTTTAATTCTTTTTAAAAATTTACAACGCAACAATTTACAATTCAACATATATTAGCTAATTTGTTATCAAGTTACAAAATTTTGAATCACAGGTACTTCCACTTTTAAAACTCCCTTCGGCAAGCCTTTTTGAAATTTCGCCAACCTCTTTGTCGATCAGGAGATCTTTGAGCACCAATGGAAGTTTTTTATGTCATCTACGTGTTTCTCTGATGCTGGAGTACTGAAACTAAGTTCAACAAGAATGTATAAATATGTATAACTATACCCGCTGAATGGATTCAGACAACAGAAACTTACCGTTAATTTCATCGAACAGGATCGTATCTTTACAAGGTGTTTTTCCATTTCCACTTTGCCAGTTCACCTTTGACAAAACGTCATGTTTAATTAATTCTTCTAAGTTTTATCTAAACGTCTTTTTATCGAAACCTATTATCATTATTAACAGTATTAACCTTTTCTTACAAGAACGTCTGTGCTTTTGAAACTTGCTATATCACACGTGAATTTTATAACCCGGGAATTCCTCTTTATCTTACGTATTTGTGATTGGTCTATTTCAAATTCTTTAAATCATACAACTGTGGTAAAACATATCCGATGAATCTTTGTCGACTGATCGCTTTTGAAAATTTATATTTCTTTCGAAGGTCGTAATTCAATCTGTATAGAGACGTCCCAAAAATGTCGTGAAATCACATGACCAAGAAAAAGAATCGGTACGAATGTAAATTCCATATGGAGTATGTTGTTGTTACTCAAAGTATACTGCTTAATGACTGCAGAATGAAATTTTGATCAGATCGCAGTTTGATCGGATTTTTCAATCATGTCAACTAAATTCAATTTAGATTTTTTTGTCATGTTAGCTTTCCTGTTCTGATGACTTAAGTTTATTTTTTATGAGATTCTTCTGGCAACAAGACCACATTTTTTTATATGAAGGACTCTTTAGGTTTTCTATTTTTGAAACACTTCAAATAAACAAGGATCTGCTAATAGAAAAAACTGAAAAAAATTTCATAGCCTTATCAAAGTGTTGAAATTGTGTTTGTGCCGAAAAAGTTTGTATTTTTACTTCTTACACTCCTTCGAAAACCATGAGTTGAAAGTTTTTCCTTTCTGAGAATGTGTAAAAATATTAGTACATCGCTTTGAAGGAAATTAATCCCAAATTTCACGAATAAAGACGTTTTTACTAGTTGATCACATGGAAATCACATGCATTCTACTTATTATACTCAAAGTAAAACTTATATTCTGTTGTCAAAACATCCCAGCGGACACACGACGTCTTTTAGACGTCTCATTTTAATCAACCAGTTTGATATTTTTTTTGTTGCTGCAACAAATTTTTCATGTTGCAAATGCGTTCTTTATAATGTTGCTAGTGTCCCCACATTTCCAACATGCTTTTATACAAAACTTTTGTTTTAATCCAATGATATTCGTTTATTTTTGCTGACATGTCAAAACAAGTTTGCTTCGGTAATCATAACAGCATCATTTCTGACGAGAGCACGCAGTATTTTGTTGCAAGAACTCAACATAGGCGACACTACGTGCGACTGCAACAAAAGATATTTTGAAAAATGTTGCCCGTGTCCCCGAAACTTAAGCAGTATAAATCAGGTAACATTAACGTGCTTATATAGAATTTACATTCATATCGAATTCTGTTTATCATCTTGAATTTGTATGTTTTGTTGTTTTGATGATCCCAACATAGTTGACCTTCTCAAAAAGGACGTCTTTACGATGTCGTTAAGGCCAGAGATTGACGTCGTTGCGATATCATTGAGATGTCGTCGAGACGTCTAAGTGAAGATGTGATTGGGACGTCTTCTGAGATTCCCACTTCGCGACCATTTCGTGACGTCTTGGAAAGACGTCTCTACGGTGTCTTTACGACGTCTTTGTGCTCGCAGGGAAATGTCAAAGTTGTTGACTTGATTATTTATTTTTAGATTAAATCATTAACAACAATCAGGCCTTTATTAAAAATCACTGGGGTGGAGTATATTTTTATTAAAGTATTGTCATTGCAAATGCTCTTCTTCACAGTGATTTTCTTGATCCTTTTGTCCACAAAAATGTTGGAAGAAAATCTTGAGTGCGAAAACTTTTTGTATTTCCTGACTATAACATGAATTAATAATTATTTGTTTGAACTTCATTTTCACCTGTCTTTCAACTTTGGTTATTGTTTTTTTTTATCTTCCCAACTTGATTGACAACTATCATCGTAAACACTCCAAACTTAACGCTATAACCAATCGTATTATGTGTTATGAGAGAGGAGATTTTTATGAAATTATCTAATGTTCTATTTTAAATAATCTGAAGGAAACCTGAGCTCGTTCAAAGAGCACAAAACAACATCATGTGCTCGTCAATAACATTACGGAAAACCGAACGGATACTTTACTGAATTTATCGAAAATAACTTTCTGTGAATTTTATAAAAGCCCTCTAAGCTACATCTGTTACAGTTAGCTAACATTTTAGTCTTCTCAATTGACTAATGCTATCTAAAATTTACCTGTTGGTGTATTTGCAAAGTTTTACACAGAATAGATCTTTTATGCACTTTGGCATTGAGTTTACAACAATCTGTGCGTGTTTAGTGTAGTATCACAATGTGACCTCCGTTATAAAATTCTTTGGAACAAGTTTACTTGTTTTTCAGTTGTGCATTCTTGCTGTCATTGCCACTATCATGAAACCGGTTTGACAAGAATAGTGATTTTCAATGATAATAAACGAAAGCAAACGTGCCCACAAGCATGTTTTTTTTTAATACATATTTTGATTCTTAAAAATTCACGAAACCATTGATATTTGGTGTCTTGATGATTTCAAGTACAGATTGATGAGTTAACGTGAAGACTTTGTAAAAGTAAAAGTCATGTGCTTGTTTATGCATTTGCTAGGATTTGGAATTTTCTTGTGACTAAGTGAAATTTATCACATAATATTACCAAAATCAGTTGTGTTGCGGGAGGCTTATCTGTTGTAATTATTGTCAGAGTAGTGTTGGTTTCTATTGAATGTGTGGACAGATATTTAGATTTTATTTACAGTTTACATATTAATATTCTCATTATTTCAATTTCAATTATGAAGTCCTAAAGTGTTTGAAGATGTAAATATTTCAGACTGTTTAGATGAAACAAAAAAAATAAATAAAAATAGCTAAATAAAAATAAAAAAAATCACATTCGGTATGATTGAGATTAATTTTTTTTGCTAGCACACCTTTCACAATAGCGCGAAACATTTCAGAGCATATTCGAATTATTTTGAAACATTACTGGATTTTCCACTGATTTGATTGATTATGATTGTTGGTTTGTTTTTTCTTACCAAAAATGATCAATCTAAGGATTTTAGTGATTATAATACAAATTCTCCTTGGAAGCATTTTTTTTAAAAAAATTTGAATGTTTTCCAAAATTTTTTGATTGAAATTCGTTCGATTAATAGAAACATTAGAACTGATTTATAAAATGCTGACTAGGCAACTTTCCAACACAATTAGACGTTAAATCATACGTTAAAAGTCCTGAGCAGCACAAGAACTTTGATTACACGTGTCTATTTTCAGCCTATTACAACGAATAACTGACAAGTACCCGGAACAGTAAAGCCTGGTACCCATTAGGCGGTGTTAAGCTTAATACCACCGTGTTAAGCCTAACGCAGCTTAGACGCCTTGGTGTTAAGCTTAACACTTTTGTAGTGGGTACCAAATTACGTTAAGCTTAGCGCCAAGGCGTTAAGCCTTAACGCACCTTAACGTCATGGCGTCTAGAATGAAGATTTTAAGGTCGTTTAACGCCTTGCGTTTGGCCTTAACACACGAGGCGTCTAGAATGAAATCGATTTCATTCTAGACGCCTGTGTTAAGCTGTGTTCAGCATATTTCGAACGTTTTGATAGCTTTCGAACGTTGGAATATTCTATTTTGTATATTGACATACACGGAAAAATCTTTTTGTTAATAATCTGTAACTAGTCGCCAAGGCGGCGTCGCTAGCCGCCCATGTTCAGCATGCGTTGTGTTCACGAAAAATAAAATTAAGGAATTAGCAATGATAAGTGTGTCCATGTTGTAGAGCTCGAAAAACTGATCAAAAAAATGTATGGGATCGTTTTGCTACGACCAACCGTTACAGAGATATTGTCGATCAAAGATTTTGATGACGTCATAGACCCGTCCCCAAATAAAATTAGAACCAAATTTTTCGTCACCCCATCGCCTGTATCGCGGACCCCAAAAAACGTCAGTTATCCCTATTGGTTCTCGAGATAATTTTCCCTAAACGTCGCATTCGATTAGGGTCTCAATACAATGGTTTCACACTGACGACATTGCAATAGCTGAAGAAGTTAGAAAATTTCCAGCCTTGTATGACAAGCAATGTAAAGAATACCACAGAAAAGATATATAAAAAAACTGCTGGTCAAGTGGTCTCCTTCTTCGTTTTAACATTAGAGAGCTTACGCAACTGTGATTCTACGGCGGCGGTGTGAACCAGGTGATTGGGAAAATCAAGGAGATCATGAAATAACGCACTGTGTTGCAGATACCAATCCGCCAGTAGCAGGAGATAGTGCTTGTTCACAGCAGCCATTTTGAATAAGACTGATGCTTGATTTTTGTTTGTTTTTAGTTACCAGCGTTAAGGCGTTAAGTCACAAGTGTTAATGGTACCCATTTAAATAATGATTTTTCAATAACGCTTGCGCTAGCGCCTGGTGTCAAGTGGCGCTAGCGTTAAGCTTAACACTTCCTAACGCTTTGTAGTGGGTACCAGGCTTAAGTCATTGGAAAATTCTTAATTTCAATATTCAGTGAGTAAAGAGATACAGCCATACTCCTATCCATAAATTCATAATTTATCCATCATAGGAGCCTTCGCTTCGTTTTCATTTTGAATAATAATGACGTTTGCATCATTAACAAAAAGTGACGACAAAAGGAAAACTTACTTTACGAAGTTCTTTTATTATGATGAATTACGTTATAATTACAAATGTTAAAAGCGAGGCGAGGGCTACAATGAGAGATTTGTTAATTTATAAATTTATGGATAGGATTTTTGTTGACTAGATATAACATAATGTTTAACGTCTCTTCAACTTGAATGTTTTTTCAAAACTCAAGAAATTTCAAATCCGCGGGAAAATTTAAATTGATTGCACCATGACGCGAACAAAATTTCATGGAACCGTGTCATAATGGATTTTCGTTATCTACGGTAATATCAAATTTAAACATATAAAATCTTAAATGATTTGTAAATGTATCCAATTAAACAAATCCAATTCTGTCATTATAACTATTTTTATCCTCCAGAGAATCGTTGTACTCCTTTTGTGAAAACAGAATAAAGACGTTTCTAAGTTGTTAACAAAAATGTCAACAGTACTATTCATCTTCTCTCATAAACTTGATTAATGGGTTGAAACAAAATTGTGGTTGCCATCTACTTCATATTAAAAAGAAACAGTTCGAAGCAGAATTTTAATTTAATCGTTTTTTAAGAAATTGTGAAAAAGCATAGCGATCGTTGCAATACAGTAATTGCAGCAACTCCTCATAAGACGTCTTTTTTAAAGAAAACTGTTTGTTGAAACCTATACGCATTATATGTTGGAAAGAAGAAAAGTGCTATTCTGTGAGTATGGAGTGTTGAAGAGGAATTACTGTCTTTATAATTTATATTTGTTTTGCTTGAAGAAAATATTGAAGTTTGATTTTGATATTTTGATATGGAGAAATTGTGAAAAAATGCGTCTATCGTGATCTATTGTGAAAGGAAAACGTGTTTTGTAACATTAGGACATGCAGGGCCTTCTTCTGATAAGTGATACTCAATCAGTTATCAGAAGCTGCTTGCTATTCAGTTTTTTCTCCATGTCTTGATGTTTCATTTAGATTCTTATTTTATCTACTGATACAAGCAATGTGTAAATTAATTTCATGGTCTGCAAACAGCATGGGCATAATACTTAAGGTTTTTAATTTTCAGGATTCCTTGAAAACCACAAACGACCACGAAATAATTAAAGCATGTGTTCTACGTAAGCCAATCAAACGCATCTCCTAGTATCCACTTGATTAGAAATATGTTGAAATCGTAATTTAAGCATTGTCTTACTCAGCCTGCTGTTCCTCTCATGTTTTTGTATTCATGCATAATTAGATATAATTTTTAACCAATATATAACAATAACTAATTTTTAAATATTTCATTAGTTCTTTTATTATGATGAATAACCTAAAAATTATTTAGATTGGAAACGAGGCTAGAGCTGCAACGATGAATAATTTATGAATTCATGGATAGGATTATTTTGACCTAAAATCTTCTGACCTAAATTCTGTCTTTCTTGTCGATGTGAATCCGTTGGATTGACCCTAAACCCTTTTGACCTATCCTTTGAACTCTTTTGTTAAGTTTTTATTATGTGCTGGATAACATTTTGCCCATTCTTCCAAAATTTCTCAACAGAATACCTCAATCGCTTTAACGAGGTTTAAAAGATAACTCTAATTTAATTAGTGACAGTTGAGTTTACGTAAAATGCCCTCGTTTATTTTGATGAAGCGAGTGCATATAAATTCAACATTATATGTTCCCATGAAAAAAGAATTTTTACATTTATACTGTTTTAACATCTATTCTTCATTCATATCCGTCGTTTTAACTGAAAGTGTAACACGTTATTAATTAATGATGACGTTGATCTATTGACGATTATGTGGCTTCGAAAAGTTGTCAGTGGTTTAAAAGGTTTAGCTGATCAGACTACCTTAATCGTCTTTGACTTGATAGGATCAGAACAATAAGAAAGAAAGAAACATGTCAGATAAAAGGTTATATTTATTTAATTTGTTTGCTACAAATAATTATAAAACGATCAAATTCTCTTTTTTTATATGTTAATCTGTTTAGTTCTACCATTGTGTAACATAGAATCCATGTTGGTTTTTACGTTGACTTTTTTCAGACAGAATACGAAGCAGCATCATGGAAAAGTTGAGAATGGGAGATTTTAACGTAGTGGAATGAATTTCATTTGGTTGGATTTTTCACTGTAATAATCTTGATATATACACTCAATAAAAATTTCCCTCGTATCTTATTCAATTTACAAAAGCCTGTTTTTTATCGTGTACCTCCTCGATAACATGACGATGTACAAGCAATTCACAGTAATTATTTTCTATATTTCTATAGTCTCACATAAAAATACGAACACTTAGAGATTAGCAACTTTCCAGATGATTATGATATAAAAAAACACAGAAGTGACCAATATAAGTTCTGTTACATGGATAATTCTTCATTATGATTATATTTAAGGGATTTTGGATCAGTGAAAGCAGGTGTTAGTTCGCAATGGAGATTATCCGTTAATGGTTTTAGACACACTGGTGAACTTGGAAATAACTCCTAGCTATTATTATTCACTTTTATCATTAACTATTCACTGACAGCCTTATCAAAGACCAAAATGAAATGAACTCCTTACTTTCTATATCTCTAGCTACTACCACAACTCTCAAGGGTGTATAAAACGTTAACATCGTTCCATCTAAAAGAATCCACTGTACATTTAACATTAATATTAATACAATGTTAAGAGTTGTTTCCAATATTTTTTCTTTCATGTCACATTTTCAATTCAATCTTCGGATTTACACATAATATATGTAAACCATTCAAAACAGTGAATTTTTCAAAAATGCACAGATTCATTTACAAGAAGTTTTTTTAATTTTTGGCCAGTTTGTTTCGGATTTTGTTTAAGATTAAACAAGGTTTTGTTTGGTTTGTTTATGGTTGTTTTTCAGAATAATTGAAGCTACTCAAAATTTTAAACATTTAACAACAAAACCAGCACTTTATCATTTTATTGCTCTTTTGAATGAAATATAAAGATCGAAAGATATCTTTCTCCCTCTTTTGTTCTTATGTTTCTTTGTACTTTAAAAACTTTCTAAAATTGTTGTGATAATGATGGTGAATGAACGATTTCTTTCTCTTCTTAGTTTCACATATAATAGATTATTAATTCTTGTGTACAAACATTTTCCAACTATCGCGCAATCAGTGTTGGACGACTACCGATTTCATTTAGCTACGTTGAAGGGCTGTTAACAGAACGTAGAATATGTGGTCACTCACGTGAATCTAATAGTATATTAGGTTGCCACTACAGGAATTAAGAAATTGCTGGATATATGGGAGTGTGGAACTAAAACGACATAAATTTTAAGGACTGTAGAACGCCTATAGAAAATTGGCGTTTAAAACGAAGCAGGTTCTTTCTGCAAGAGAAATTGCAAATATTGATTATGTAAGTGTTTTAAGCCACATCTTCACCAAGTGAAAAAAGTTATCTGTAACCTGATTGGTTCCGTAAATATGTCGTGACTGCATGAACCAATCAGTTTAGAGAAAAGCTACATAAGAGTTGAGAAAACTTTTATTGATAAAAGGTGTTTTTTGGAGTGAATATTTTGAAAACTGGAACATGAATTTCGTGCAGCAGTTGGAGGGTTTCTCCATCTATGACTCTTTTTCGTCATGTTTCCACGCGATTTCTGAATACTCGCACAGCATGTTTTGAATGTGTTGTATGAACGTTGCGGCACGATAGTTCCAAAAATAAATTTCAGTTTTTAAAAAACAACTACAAATCAAATTCCTAATCCATTGTTATCTTTATTATTAAATCTTCTATAGAATGTATTCCAGACAGATTGATCAAAACTAAATTTAGGCTTTTATGCGATTCTTCTTTAGATTTATGGAATAAAATAGGCTGTATTTATATATTATTGTTTGATGGTAATAAAAATTTCGAATACAAAATGATCTCCTCTTATGGAAATCCGAAGTTTAGTTTTTTTAATAACTAGTTTCTCTTTTATTTACCAATTATATAAACGCGGAATTTAAGATGAAAATGAAAAAGAAAGTTCTTAAAAAAATCCAGCTGTGTTTATCACAAAAGGAAAAGTCTTTTTTTCGTTTCGAAAGTAGATTTTATTTTCAATGTTAATAAACATTATCACTAGAAAAAAGCACACTTAGCACAAAACACTTTTCCACGTATATATCGTGGGTGATACGAATAAGTGGAAACGGATGAAAGTTTTGTTTATGGTGGTTTTTCTTTAGGATATTATAGTTTTATTGTGTTTCTCTTTCTAGGTCGAGTTATATAATACATTTACTATAGAGAAAAACAGTCGGATATGACTAGATTTACGAGAACAGAAAAAGACTCGCAAATGTTGAAAACTAAAAAGGTTCGCGGATGTGACGATAAATTCCCAGGAGATTTTCCGTACACATTTCGATCTAGACAAGCAAGCTGTCCCAGTATTTTACCTACCACAGTAAATGCTTTGACAACGTGGGATGAACTTTCACCAAGGACTTCGAAGGCCGAACTAAATAGAGGGTGTGCAGCACCGATCAGGAGACATTCTTGGAGTAATGGTGCTGTAGCTCATTCAGAATTTTTACATAAATACAATGGTGCACTGATGCAAAGAAAACTTAGTACTGACTCACGTAAGAGCAGCATAGCTAGTGTACCAGAACCAATCGAAGAATGCTCCAGCGATGATGAACTTTGCGAAAGCCCATTTGAGGAATATGACTACATGCATTGCATCAATTGCAGTCGGTCAGGATCAACAACATCCTTAGAAAGCTCAGCATCTGATAACTGTTCATCACACCAAAATATAAATTACTGCTATAAATGTAAACATTTACTTAAATCAAAGCCATTTGTTCAAGCTTTTAGTGAAGGCAGACGTGGATCGCTAACTGATTGTTTTTCGAACTCACCAAGAAGATCTCGCAGAAGCAGTTTAACGGATAGTATTGATCTGCCCATGATCTCTGAACCATCAATAGATGATGAAACGAACGATACGGCGGAATTGCAACTGCTTGTTGAAAAGGAAGTCAACAGGTTAAAAAATTTTTCTTGGGCCAAAAAGTAAAATCACCATAGACGAATATGGAGAAGAAATAGTTTTTGTTGGAAATGTTAATAAAAGTTGTCATAACAAAGAACTGTAGGTGGATACGCCTTGAACACAGTCTATAAATTATGAATGCCAATAAAAAGAGACACACTGGTTTGTGGTCATTTCAAGTACTAGAATGTACTTTTTAGTTGCATTTATTGTCACCAAATTAAAGAAATGAAATTATTGAATTTTATTCATGCTGGATTCTCGTGTATGGATTAGAAATAAAAGGATTATATTTGAAATAGCAATCGAAAGTATATATAATACAAGCAGCTATCTTCTAAATAAAAAAGCCTCTTTGAAAACAATCTTCAATCGCGCACTTCTCCAAATTTCGCTTTCAAATTTTCTAGCGCACTGCTGCGTTCCATCTGCACTCATGCTCGATACTTCTACTTACCTCTTGACGGGTATGTTTTGTCTAGAGAGGAATTGTGTGACCTCATTAAGCCCATTTTTATAAGAAAATATTTCATAAGAAAATGAGGCTCAAACAATAAAATTTCAAGAAATCACGAAGTCCATAATTTTTTTATTTCTTACTCAGTACCTGTTCGAATAACAACAACAGTGGTGGTTTATACAGAAAAAAGCTATATCCACTGGAGCTTAATGACAATAAAGACCTTACGAAACTACGACGACAACGCGGACGACGACGTGAGGCAAACAAAAGATTCACTTTACTCCATAGATTTGCTTTAGAATGGAAGTCATTTCACACTATACTATTGGGAAATGTTTTTAATTTTACTAACACCATTGTCTGATTTGCACGTTTTACACGCAACGTGAAAAGTAATATTTTGAAGTCGTACTGAAAACGGAGACGTGAAAATAGCAGTACTTCCGATAAGTTTTCCTTGGTTCCTTCATGATTCTGTCTCTCAAAGTTCAAAAAACAAACTTCAAAGGCATTATAAATAAACTTCTTAACCCAAGTGTATCATTTCTGCTCTTTTTTGATTCATTGAAGATGAATATCTTGTACGTCGTCGTCTTCGTTGCCGTCGTACTTTCGTAAGTTTCGTAATATTATGGATCATAATCTGCTTTAGTAATTTTAACTTTCCAGATGCTCGAAGATTCAATTCCTGCAGGGAAACTATTTCAAAGGAAGCATGGCACGGAAAATCATTGAATTTGTCGTGGGTTAAGAAGTAGTTGCAGATGATTTCTTATTGCACGATTTGATGACAAAAAAGTCCGACGTAAATGAGAGTTTAAAGTATCAATAGATCAGAATATCTCTTATTGGTCAGCGCCGCAAGGTAGCTCATCTTTCATTTCCCCGTGTCTGTCAGTCCGTCCGTCCGTCCGTGTGTGGCGCCGTAGTGTAGTGGTTATCACTCTCGTATTTCATGCCAGAGATCGGGGTTCAATTCCCCTTGGCGGCGATTCACCCTACACAAGTGAATGTACCATAGCGCCTGCTCGACCCATACCATGTGAGGGAAATTGGGTGGATGATACATCGGGTGTTGCAGGAAGGTCATCCAGAAGAGCACAGGCCCTTGATTGGGTTTGTGTCACTCATGAGAGTGTCAAATACTTCGGAACCTCCAACCTAAGCCGTGGCCCCTCCTGGAAAGCAGATGCAATAGCAACTGAGTGAGGCTAGCCACGTAAAACAATACTAAATCTATATATTAATAGCCGATTCTCCGTCTGTCTGTTTGTTTGTTTGTTTGTTTGTTTGTTTGTTCGTTTGTTTGTTTGTAAGTCACGCAAAATGGTAGATTGAGTTGTGAGCGAAATTATTTCTTTTTTTGTGTGCGACGTGAGTTCGAAACAAATACATTGCAACCCCAATCGAACGTGACTTTTTTTGCTGGTGAATCAATAGAGATAACGTTTTGTTTTTATTACTATTGTTAGTTTTATATTCCACGTTGACTTGGCTTTGAAAACAATACATCAACTAAATACAAAGAATTTAACTGATTAAACATTTTGGACAAAAAGCAGCAGTGGCAGAACGTGGCAGCATGTGCGGTTTGCCAATGTATCCTAACGCTTGCCTGACTGTCTGAGACGGGTGAACTTTTTTTCGAGCAATCAAAATGTTTAAAAACCGATAGGTAAAAAAAGAGTATCATGAAACAAAATATTTTTTTGCTTTTGTCTTAATAGTTGTCTTAATTTCTTTTCATCGATTTCTTTTAATCTATTTTTATCTGATCGAACGTTTTTTATTCACTTCATTCATTTAGCACGTGCATTTTTCTCTCCTCCCGTGTGATCTTTTTAAGAAGAGAAACCATTTTTTCACCTACTTCTGACAGCACCCATGTTAGAGCGCCTTAAACAAATGCTAATAATAAGTTAAAAAGTTTTTTCTCTCTGCGTTTTGAGTGTATTGTGAAACTGATATTTGATTGGTTTAAAATCGTAAATAAAAACCACGTGAAGTTCACGTTCGGAATGCATTGTGTAAAACAAGAAAGTCTGCTGACATTTTAAATGCGACGGCGACAATAAACGGCTGAGTTAGGAACATGCAAGATTTGAAACACCAGGAACGTATTTCTCTTCACGTGCAAATGAGCTTTATTTAGCGATAAAGCCAGCAGCAAAGGAAGTCTGATCGCTGGTTTTAAGTGCAATAATTTGGAGCAGGTGGTGATACAACGTAGGCTGAACATGGGCGGTGAGCGACGCCACCTTGGCGGCTATCTATATAATAGCCGATTCTCCGTCTGTCTGTTTGTTTGTTTGTTCGTTCGTTTGTTTGTTTGTAAGTCACGCAAAATGGTAGATTGAGTTGTGGGAGTGATTATCTCTATATTAATAGCCGATTCTCCGTCTGTTTGTTTGTTTGTTTGTTTGTTCGTTTGTTTGTAAGTCATGCAAAATGGTAGATTAAGTTGTGAGCGAAATTATTTCTTTTTTTGTGTGCGACGTGAGTTCGAAGCAAATACATTGCAACCCTAATCGAACGTGACTTTTTTTGGCTGATGAACTAATAGGAATAACGTTTTGTTTTTATCATTATTGTTAGTTTTATATTCCACGTTGACTTGGCTTTGAAAACAGTACATCAACTAAATACAAAGAAACTAACTGATTAAACATTTTGGACAAAAAGCAGCAGTGGCAGAACGTGGCAGCATATGTTCGGTTTGCCACTAACTCTTACCTGACTGTCTGAGACGGGTAAACTTTTTTTTTGAGCAATCAAAATGTTTAAAAACCGATAGGTAAAATAAGAGTATCATATCAAAACAAAATGTTTTTTTTTTTTTTTTTTGCTTTTCTTTTAATAAATTAATTTCTTCTTTTAATTGTTAAGCGTTCAGATCGAACGTTTTTTTATTCTATTTATTCATTTAACACGTGCCTTTTTTCTCTCCTCCGTGTGAACTTTTTAAGAAGAGAAACCATTTCCCCCTTACGTTTGATAGCACCCATGTTAGAGCGCGTAACTTTTTTTAAAACAAAAGTTAATAAAAAGTTGAAGTTTTCTCTCTCTACGTTTTGAGTGTATTGTTACACTGATAAAAGATTGGTTTTACCAGAGGTTGTGACTTCGAATCTGCTTCTGGTTGAGCACAAGTTATACGAGCCGTTTATAAGGAAATTTGACGTTTATTGATACAGTGATACAGAGCAGGTGGACATGGGCGGCGAGCAACGCCGCCTTGGCGGCTAGTTTCATTTTATTTTGTGCGACGTCAGTGTGAAACCATTGTATTGTAGACTAGTTTTTTTCTTGTGACTATGATTTATCGAGCGCATTGCAAAACATGGCGGACGTAACGGACGTGTAGCAATCGTGGCGAAAAGAATCATTGAAAATCAATTGTTCGCGAAAGACGGAAAACCGATTGATACCAAACCGCTTCTACTTCATCGACCACTACACACCAATTCACCTCTGCATTCATTTTTTCAACGAAATCAAGACTTCAAAGGGAAACAGGTTATCTCTTTGATTAAAAAAAAAAATTCTCTCTGTGTGAAAGTCATTCCGTAAGGCTCGCTCATCTTATTCTTGTGAGCCGGCTTTTACACTTAACACAATCTTTTTCTTTCTGATTCATTCGGGCTCTGCGAGAAGACCAGGACTTGTTCCTGGGGGACTCCCTGTTGAGTTGAAGTGTTCCTGCCTCCATTCAAGCCTTTTCTGTCCCCGATTCGCTTTGGAGAGAGAGCGTTTTGGGTTACCGATCGACATCAAAAATGGCAACTGGATGTAGAGGTGACGACACCAAAGACATATCAACTACCGACCCTAAACTCAACACCAACAATCCTACCGAAAATTCCGTTTTTCCAGCGACGAAACGTTTACCACAGGGGAAGTCTTTTTTCCAACTTTACCCTCAAAAGACCGAATCCCGTGGAAACCAAGAATCCTCCTTAGCCGACAAAATCCTACCGTTATCCCAACCAACGCAAAGTCGACCCGAAACTTATCCCTGCGATTTATGTGGTAAAGATTTCCAGAATAAGGGAGGAAGGACAAGGCACAGAAATCGTTGTATCAAAAATCAAGAAACCAACCCATTGCCAACCGAAATCCTAACACCAAACCAAGTGACGTCAGAAATCTCAAACAATATAAATGACGCAATCAATAAAGAAAACATCGTCCACAATGCGTACGAGAGATCGGTCCATTGGAAACACAACCTTTTCGATATCCCAAAATGTACGTCTGGGAGATATTTCATCGACGAGATCTCCCGATTAATGAACGAATGGACCACAGAAGCATCTTCGCATCACTGGGCAATTAAAGCTGCAATGGTACTTCAGAGATAGGAAAGTGCGGATTATAGGACAGAAATTGTATCATATGATTTTCGGGGAATTTCCCTACTATCATCTTTGTTTTCGTAACTCATATCGCGTTACGAAACGTGTTATTACATAACAAATTACTCATAATTGTTTACAATTAAATATCTCATAAAAATGTAGTAAAAAGCAGTTTGTAGTAGTTTCATTTTTATAACATAAATGAGCTAACAATACATATGACATACAGATCAGCGTAGTCTAGTGGATAAGAACGCTAACTTGTAACAACAAGGTCGTGTGTTCGATCCCCACTCGGTCTCTCATGTCCTGGTTGAAAAACTTGCATGAGTGCGCACTTCCCCGCAGTTGCGTTGGATATATCGCGGTTTGGGTAGACTTCGGTCTGGGTGATTAATCACTGTCAGGTTTCACTGGTCCACAGAGACATTCAGGTTACCGTCAAATCGATCGAAATTCAACATAAACGTCAGGGCTTGAAGGTGTTAGCATGAACCTAAACTACTATCACATGTGGCTGTCGGGATATAAACGTCAGGGCTTGAAGGTGTTAGGATGAAGCTAAACTACTATCACATGTGGCTGTCGGTACAAAAACCTAAGGGTTCTCTAAAATAGAGTTTTTTAAAATTATCGAATTTTTCCGAGGGACACCACAAGCAGACACTAAGGTCTAAATGAATGATATAAAACCCAAGAGCGGAATAATTTGAAAATTGTGGTGAACAGGCGACAGAGTCTGCCGGAAAGGGAAGGTCTAGTGGAGCGGCTAGATTGGAACTGGATGGTGCCGTCCGCTCCCGGTATTCACCACAAAATGTGCCAAAAGTTGTCAGGAAAAACAATGTGACTAGATGTAATATACTCGAACAGATCATGAACGGCCATTGCGTGCGTAGTAGTCGGAGTTCGTAAGTAGTCACACAAATAGTCTAAGATCTAGGGGTAGAGCTCAGAGCTGGTGGATTGGAGAAGCCAGGGTGGAGTGCCGGTTAGATCGAAGACAATGAATTAAAAACCCTCTAGGGTATCACAACAACAACAACAACAACAACAACAACAACAAAAACCCTAGGGGGTTCTCCTAAGGGAGTTTTGTTTTCAATAATAATAATAATACCATATACTAAACATCGTGGTAATCGCTAAAACCAAAGCTATTTTCTCTTCTTCGTGAGATGGGAGTGAATCTGTTTGACTCACTACTCTTTTGTGAACTTCCTTTTGTGAACTTTTATTTTTTGTTGGAGAGCTAGTCACTTTGGATGAAATATGATGCTCTTGCATAACATTAATCATTTTGTTTCTTCCGAGGCTCAAGTTGTCATTAGATATGAGAATTTTATTATTATAACCAGACACTCCCGACTTGATGTTTAGATTCATGTCACTAGGTAACATGTAAATACCTTGTCCAACAGAATAATCAACTTTGCTTGAAGCGTAATTTAAAGTATCTTGATAACGTTTAATGTCATCTTGAATATCAACTCTGCGGTTAACAATGTCTTCAAAGTTATTCATAAAAACTCTTTGAGCTGTCAAAGCACTTGAATTATTACCTAAAATAGAAGAACGAGCAGAGGCTTGCGAACTAAGAACAAGATAAGCATATGCTCTAACACTCTCTGAAATCATGAATAAACCCGGCTTGGTGAAACCTTGAGATTTCTCTACAATCCAACGTGTCATGGAATCATTGGTGAAATAACTCAAACCTGGTGTAGGATAGTCTCTACGTCTTTTTTGATACGAGCTGTAAAAATATTGCCCTTTGTATTTTTTAGGATCAGAATCGACACCATATTCACTACAGATTTTTAAAAACTCTTCTTTGTTATAAGGATTATCGTATTGGTTGAAACTATCTTCAAAAGGTAGAGGTGTCTGCAGACGCTTAATGATTCGTCTAATGTGATAATAGACGTGAAAACGATATACTGCTCGTATCATAGGAGTAGAGCGACCTTCTTTCAGGTGTTCAGAACTGACCCCACAAGCACTTGAAGCACACCAAGTGACAAAATTGAGTTGGGTTTGCCATAATTTAAATGGTTGTTCCTGCCAAATTTTCATACGTTGATCATTTTCATCCATTTCATAATTAGTAAAAATATTGGGAAAGCTCGCAGGAAAAGAACCATTTTCAGAGACAATAATTGTTTGTTTGTATAAATCTTTAGAATTCAATATCTGAAGGTATTGTCCTCCATTTGGCTTATAAAGCGCATTGGGAGCATATTTAAAAATGTTCTCCATTATTTAAAAATATAATCCTCTATTCTCTAATACAAGAAATGTATATCACAGTAAATATCGCAAAAGGAGAAAAGACCATATATCTATCTTACCCCATTCAAAACTTGGATGGTTCAAAAGAAATTGCATTGGTTGATATGTTTGCAGACAATGTTACGTATGAAATAACCAAAGACCTAACACTGAAACTGTCTGCTGATGGGAAAGCTGAAAAGTTGGTACTTCAAGGAACATTCACGAGCAGGGAATTGAATGCCTTTTTAGCAGGTGCCTTTTTAAAGGGTGATGTAGAACATACCACATTAAGCAAAGACTCTCGAATAATCAGAACAAATAAGCTCGCTAAAATAATCAAAATTAATTTGCATCTCTCTGAACTCGACAACACTCAAAATCTTGAGGATGGAAAGCTAAGTGATATTTTACTATCTCATCACAAGGCTGAATATAGTGACTTCACATATGTTGAGCCTAAAAACCCTCAGTACAAAAAATTAAAAAATGGTGTATTTCAGTCTCTCACGTTGAAAATCACAGATCAGCATGGCAATATGCTAAAAGAAGACCTAGGAAGAACAGTTGTTTTGCACATCCGCTAAACCGAGATAAAAAGTAAAAAATTAATTATATATCATAATTAATAATGGAGTATGGAAAGAGGTTAAATCCAGAACGTTCACTTAGAACTGCCCACGGTGTAAAAGGTTCTCGTCAAAAAGTAATTGTCACACACAATCCGAGTGAGATCGATCAAAATCAGCTATTATTGGTTAGGTTTCCAAATTTAGGAAGTGATGATGTCATTATCCCAGGAACAACGAATCTAAGTTTTGATATTGAACTCGAGTCGAAAGCTGACTCAGAAAGAACATTGGTCAGTAACATAGGAAGAGCTATCGTTAAGAAGTTGGCTGTCAAGTTCGAAGGTAACGAGATATTGAGTATCGATGACTTTGATCTTTTTGGGTGTTACAGAGATTTATGGTTAACCAAGTTTGAAAAGACAAACGCGATAAGACAGGGTATCATCATCGACGATGGGTGTACAGAGAATTGTATGAAATTGAGGATTGGTGCTTCTGATAAAAAGGACGATGTTAAAGTGGACAAAGCCATTGCTGACACCTATAAAAACAAGTTTGTCATTCCACTCGACTTTGAGATGCTAGATAGTACTATTCCATATTATCAAGCGGGTTTAGGGAATAGACTTTGCTACGAGATCACATTTAACGATTATAACCGAGTTATCTATTCTGACCCTCAAGCTTCTGCCGCAGGTCAAAGAAAAAACCCAGACGGTAAATACAAAATATCCAACATCTCACTTGAATATGAGCTTGTGACACAACCCAAGTTGGCTAGACAAATCGCTTCTGAATATCAAAACATGGCTTTGCTCTATGATAGGATTTTGCGACACAGACAAATTAGAGTAAACAAGTCAGACACAACGTGGAATTGGTCATTCAACACACCTGCCAAATCTTTGAAGGGTATTTTAGTTCTATTTGAAGAAGAAAAATCCTACAAACGAGAAACCTGTAAATTCTACAATCCAAAGATCAAAAAAGTATCTGTCATCGTTGAGGGTAAGCCTAACCAACTTTTTGCTCAAGGGATGCAACCGTTTGAACAATACAATGAGATTTGCAAGTATTTTGCTGAAGGAAAACCAAAAGATAATAGCGTCGGTGAAAACCGAAAGCGCTTAGGATTACATGATGTAAAAGTCTCTGATTACTTAACAAACAAGTATGCTCTATGGTTAGATTTCAGAACAATTGATGAGAATGCCTTGCATGGGACCGGTCGAAAGATTGAAAATGCGAGTGAAGGCATCACTTTACAGATTGAAAAGACCGCTGAAACTGCAGGAAACTTAAACGCATATATATATCTAATAATGGATGCTCAATTAAACATACAAAACGGTCAATTTATGTCTACATTATATTAGTAAAATGGATACACTTTACATGAAAGAGCCTCACACAGCATTATTCGTTGGACCAACATCGTGCGGTAAAACGGATCGTGTTGTAAAATTATTAGAAAATGAATACTTTGATCACTTTGATTTCATCGTGATTATATGTCCCACCTTAAGGTGGAATCAGACTTACAGAGATCGAAAGTGGTTCTGGAATGACAGCTATGTGATTTTAATTGAGCCGGAAGGATCTTTGTATGAATGGATTAAGAAAATGGACTTTTTCTGTGCTGGATACAAAACCTTATTTCTGATTGATGATATAATAGCTGATGAAAAATTAGACAAAAAGAGACAGCCTTTGCTCGAGTTGGCAATTAGTGGTAGACATCGAAATCATTCGCTATGGTTACTTACACAATCATACACAGCTATACCTAAAAATTTACGACGACAAGCTAAAATGTTATATGTGTGGTATCCAAAAGATAGAAACGATCTAGCCACTATTCATGAAGAGAATGATGTGATTGATTCACAAGAAGAATTGAAAGATGTCAAGGAAAAACTGAAAGGAGGGAAACACACGTGCCTAGTCATGAGAATGGAACATCCGAGAACGTATGCGATTTGTTAAACAGGTTGACGTTATTTGTTACATGACTCTTGTAACAAAAACTATAAGACTCCTATAAGGCTACTGTAAGACTCCTATAAGACTCCTGTAAGAGAATAATTTACGTCTCAATACAGGATCTAGAATTTTACCAATATGTTTAATCCTCGATTCAAAGCGTACTCTGTCAACAGCAGCCTCTATCCAGTTACTTCTACGAGATTCACAAGCATAGATATAATGGACCATTACTTTATCATTAAAAGTAACCTTTTTTGTATCTTGATTGGAAAATATAATATCATCATCTGAGGATTCATCATCGAACATAATTGTTTAAGTAAACAATGTTTATTTATTTAACAATGTTAGAATATATTATTAAACATCATCATCCTCTTATAATTATTTTGTCTTACATAATTATAAGAGGACAGCAAACTCTTATACAACAAATTTCAACAAAATTATAAGAGGACAGCAAACTCTTATACAACAAATTTCAACATAATTATAAGAGGGTATAAGAAAATTATAACAAACACAACAAAATGATAGAATATGTCAACTTCGTGTTATTAAGCATACTGCTGATCTCGCTATTTTACTTTTATTTTGTGTTAAAAAAATACCTCTCTCTAATAAAAATGGTGGAAACAGCGATCGATAATTTAATCAACCAGAGTTATGATGTTCCGGGTGAATTTCCACCTTCAGATGGTAAAAGACAAAAATTACTCGAGTGTGTCTTAACTGGAAATAGCAAGCTATACTTAGGGAAAATGTACACGGAAGAGCAAATTAACAAACTCAAAGATGAAGAGGTAGAAAAACTTTTTAGTATCTACGAGGCTAAACTATCAGGTCAAATGGTAAAATCCTTGGGGAAATCACTGATACGTATTTATTCCATGGGGGCTTGTGCAACGTTAGGAATAAACAATCAAGAAGCGCTGAGCAATGACCTGGAAACTGACCCCTTCTTAAACTCTGCCCTTCAAAGATTTACATGTGACTTATATTATAAATTCGGCTCATTATTAGCACCACTCAGTGTTGGACTTATTACCGGGAGGCATTATATCAATGAAAGGAATTTAAATAAATCCGATGATAATATAAATACAGCAGATAATAAAAATGTCAGAAGAACAGACTCCCATTCAAGTGACAACGAAGAACCCAAAAAAGGTTGAAGCGGGTAAGAAGTTGGCGGAATACAACCGTAAAAAACGAGAACAATTAAAACAAGTGTCACCTCAAAAAGAAATGGAGAAGCCTGAGGCCTCTCTCACCAAACCAAATGAACAACCTATGAACTACACCTATGGTGTAGGTGGAATAATAGCTCTCGGTTTAGTTGGTGGATTTGCTTATTTTGTGTATAAAAAGAAAGAGCAAATATTACCCCGTGGGTCACCATCCACCCCCCTTCCACAAAAATCTAAAATACCAGTGAAAATCAATAAACATGAAATGGACTAAAAAGAAAAAAATGTATATATAACAAACATGGACAAGAAAAGTATCATCAACGATTTATATCATGCATCAGTCGTCTGCGTTTTCGCTATCGGCTACTCTATGCTAGGAAAAAAGGTGTTAAAAATGACACCTCCCTCTATTCAAAAGTTCGACTTGGAAGATACGGGAAAACTAGTTGCCATTATCGCCGCTAGTGAAGTGACAAAGGACTACTTAATCAAACAAAAGATTTTGCCTGAAAATATCAATATCTAAATATGGCTTCTATCGCAATGATGTTGGGTGGAGCTTTGGCTAACGCTTTGGCTTTCACAGGATCAAGCTATCTGTTTTCAAGTTTATCCAAAGACAGAATCGATAAGGAAAGAAAACGTCATGATTTGGCCATAGAAAAATTACAAAAAGCACAGATTGAATGGCAGCAAAAACGACAGGAAAGGATCGATTTCATCAATAAACAACTATTGCTCGAAAAGAAGGCTGATTCAAAATTCGTAGAACTAAATGATGCAATGAGAGAGTACAATAGAGTGTTTAGTAATCATCTTGAACCGCTACCACGAGAGCCTGTATTGAGCGACTTTTATACACCGAGTCATGATCAACATGAAAGGGAATTGACTTTTATAGCTATGAGTATGCTCGGTATTGGTGGAATTGTGTGGTATTTTGAAAGATGAAGACCATCAACAAAAAAAATTATGTTACACGATACATGTAACATATACACTTTCAGATGGTTACCGTCTAGTGACAAGGTATGCATAGATCATCCATCCAACCCCTACAATCAAAGCCCATAAATTTTGACTCAACCAACCTACAACTTCTTTTGCTCTGTTCAATATCCATGATACGATAGACCCAATTATTCCCGGTAAAGCCTCTGCCGCTTTAGACGCTAATCTACCTAGAAGTGATGCTAACGCTTTTAGTTTATTTTTTATCCATTCCTTTGCATCGTCCTTTTTATCATCAGGATTTTGTGAGTGACTTACTGAGCTTCCACCTCCAGATGGTAACAAAGCTTCCACAAGAACACCTATAGCCATACCAAACGCCGTCAGAATGCTAACGATTGTTATACCTTGTTCACGGAATAGTGTTCGTATCCTTTCACCTAATGAGGTATCTTTGTCGAGGACTTTAGCAATGGTTTCTTTGATGCTCGTAACTTGACTGTTTAATTTACCTTTGAGAATATCAATGTTCTCTTTCCTAGCTTTCAACTCTTCACGTAATCCATCCATTCGATCTTCGACCTCTTTTCGTTGTTCGTCCGTGTATGTTGCATCATTTTCCATTTCTTCCAACTTGTTTTTCTCCTTATCGATATGCTGTTCTATTCGAACCTTTTTCGCAACCTCTTCCTGAAGACCTCCTCGTATGTTTCTCAGCGCTTTATCCAATCCTAACAGCTCACGTACAGGATATTCAAATAGATCACCGGTCTGAGTTGTTTCATGATCGACCGATTGTTGTCTAAGCGTTGAAATTAAATCTTCCGTACTATTCACCACATCACCGGACATATCTTCCAACTCTACATCGGTTGCTGTTGTGATTTTAGATGTCGAAGGAAGGTCTTCTGCTATTTTATTAAGCACAGCTGCCTGTCTGGCTGAAAATTTGCTCTTAGGTATATCATACCCTAAACTGCGTAACCTGTTCTTACCCAATATGTCAGCTATAGTACCGGTAGCCCTTAGTCTTCCATTGTTTGTCAATGGTTTGCTACCGTCTTTGTAGTATAATTCACCATCTCTAATTTCAAACTGATCGGTATATAACGTCTCAGGTTTTGACCGGTATTTTTCGGATAATCTATCATACAGCCCTTCAACTAGTTCTTTCAAAACTCTAGTATGCAGACTGTGACCTCCAAATGATGTTTCTCGGTCACCTGATGTATGTATCTGTGTACCCGTACGGTCACCGGTCGGTATGAGAGGAAACGTCTCATAGGTTGTTTCATCTGTCGTCATCCCATGTTCTCCAAAGGGGTCAATGTCAATGTCCGCCATTTTATTTATTTAGAGGATAATTTATTATTATATTATGTTATAACATCCCTCTAAATATGAGTTTTAAAATTTATCCAAAACTACCCACTGCTCCTGAGGATTTGAATGAGCAGGAAAAGTTTAACGCAAGTGTAATAAATTCTGAGTTTGAAGAGTTGATAAAACTGAAGGACAAGTTTAGCATCAAGCTCAAGAGATACAACAAGGCGATAGAACGATCGATGCTAGTAAATGCTAGCTCAAGCGCTATAACCATTGGCTCTGGCATCGGTTCAATTGCAACAGGGGCTACTATTATCGGAATGCCTATTTCTGCAGGATTAGGTGGTGTAGCCTTAGCCGGCTCTATCTGTACCGGACTTAGCACAGCTGTAATCAAAAGATATCAAAAGAAAGTAGAAAAAGTGATAAAATTATATGATATTGTTACATCCTCAATTTCTGTCTTCGAAACAAGTATCTCACAGGCATTGACTGATGGGAGGATCAATTACAAAGAATTCCAGGTTTTGCAGGGAACATATTACAAAGCTTTAGAAGGACTCAGTTCTACAGATAGAAAGATGGAGACTGAAACTCAAAATCAATTTCAAAAAAGTTTGATGATAGAACTCCAAAACCTGAAAAAATCCATAACCGAAAATGGTTAGTAGGATGTGCTTGTGTGTTCCTCAATTTGAAAAAGTGATATAATGAAAATGAAACTGTTATAAAGACATATGATCACAAGTATATATATAGACAAAAAGAGACAATGGAATTTCCAACAGTTGCAACATTTGAACAAAACATGGAACAAATGATCATAAAGTGGAGAGAGCTACCTGAAAATGTGATTTATTATGTTAAATCTGTGGGTGAGATAGACATACCTGCATCTGAATTTGGTTCTGGAAAAGCTATGTATGCAAAGGTCCAAGATAGAACAGGAAATTTATATAAGACATGGTTGCCTGCAAGACTTTGCGTTGAATTGAAGGTTTATCTCTGGAGTGATAAAAAAGCGTTTATCAGACCGAAGGGGCTCAAACAATCTGAAAAGAATCATGAAAGGCAATTCTTTGATTATGACATTATGTGGCGCTAAACCTCGTCGCTAGACGACTCATCTTTACTTGTTTCTAGTAAAGATACTTTGTATTTACGGTTCACCAACCTTGCACATAATCAGGAGGTAGCTCTGTATCCTCAGGTATCAACATCAGCTCTTCCTTTACAAAAGATCGTTCTGGTCCATCTTGAAGGTAATACATTACACGGTTACCTGGTTGATCTATTACCTCACTCAATCTATATGTCCTCTTTGACCATATTCTATCTGTTGCTCTTTTTCGATGGTCATCGTGCTCTTCACCCGGTTGCAATAGATATCTATACAAACCATCTTGAGGTAGCTCTACTTCAGGTGGATAGCTCTCTCGTTTAGCGAGAGGCACCTCTTTCAATTTGATGGCATCTTTCGGTTTCATACCGATCATCTGAGTCTTTGTATCATTCAATCTACTCACAAGTTTATACAAATATTTGACCCATGTAGATGATACCTTTTCCGAATCATTCAGTTCTTGAGCATCTTGTATTTTGAATAAATTTTCAGCAAGTGTCTTGTTCAATGCCTCAACAAAAGCTGTATGGGTATGCTTATATTTAGTAGTTGCTCTTTTAATTTCAACATTATTCTTCTCCAACAATTTTGATACATCCGCTTTGAATTCTGAACCGTTATCACATTGAAATACTTTTGGATAGTTTAAGGGTCCAACCTTGTAGATGTCTTCGATCATAGCGGCAACCTCTTTCGCTCTCTTAGTATTCAAAGGTCGAGCTACCTTATAGCGTGAAGCAACATCGATACCAGACAAAATGTACTTGTATTTATTACCATATAGCATATCACTAGGCATATACAATATATCAAATTGATGAATCTCATTTGGTTTAGTTACCTCATAATGCGGACGTTCGATCCTTTTCGGTGTCGGTAGATGTACCTGCCACAAAGCTTGCTTTGATAGCCACTTCTTAATTTCCTTCAGTTTGAAACCAAATCCTCTTAGATTGCGAACAGCCTTTTGTCCTTTCCATAAGTTTTGAGGTTGATAGTAAATCTCTTGAAGTTTATGCATCCTGCTGATATTGTTTATTTTATAAACAACGTTTATTTTAGCTCATTTTATTAAAAAAATGACACGAGAAAAGTGACTTAAACGTTGTTTATTATCTTTATATAAAGCATAAACATGACTGACAAAATAGAATCAGATTACCAATCAATGACTCGTGACGCTTTACGAAAATTATGTGCGTCACGAAAAATAAAATATGTTTACCTAATGAATAAAGCTAAATTACTTGATGTACTTGAGAAAAATGATGAGGATCCATCTTATATTCTCGATCCTGATACGAAACAAACGGTTAATAAATACTGTTTAAACTGGATAAAAAATAACAGAGAAAAATATCTCAGCTCTCAAAAACGTTATAACGCTAAGAGAGAGAAGAGAGTTTACAAAAAATAAATAAATTGACCTCGCTTTTGTTACTTAATCAACGAGTAACAAAAATAGAACACAAAGGTTACGAATCTTTTGGATGAAAAAATGATAATGATAATTGAAAATTTTAAAAAGTGATTTAAAAAGATATAATCGTGGTATTATATATTACAACATGACTACTAGAAATACTGTTGTTGAATTAAAAGCTCTTGCAAGAGAACGCGGTCTACATGGCTACTCAAAACTCAGAAAAGCTGAGTTGATCGAATTACTAGCAAACCCACCTGTCCGACCTGTTCCACTACCAAGACCTACTAGGTTTAACCGACCTGTTCCACTACCAAGACCTACTAGGTTTAACCGACCTGTTCCACCACCAAGACCTGTTCCAATTATTCCTACCCAACAAGATATGGATTTGTTTGAACAGCAAGAAATGGCAAAAAATAGACCTCAGGTGAAAAGTAAGTTGGATGAGTTGAAGGAGTGGTTAGTAAATCACACACCTAAACCTATTCGTGAGAAAGTGAGTAGCGCTTTCAGAGAGATGAAGAAGAAGATTCTTAATCTCTATAAGAGAAAGAATGATGAAAAAGATGAAAAATTGGTGGAACCAGAAGCGTTTGTCCCCATTGAAATGGCGTTTGAGGGTTCTTACAAAAGGTTCAAGATAAACTCAGATGGAAAAAAGGACGTTGATTCGTTTCTCGAAAAGGTTCGACCCATTTTAAGTGATCTGATTATGAGAGAACTCAAAAATAAAAAATCAATAAAAATTCAAGCAACTGTGTGGATCAAATGGAGAAAGGAGGATTTATCCAATCCTGAAGCAACAATCTACGTCGATAAGGCGTTTAATAGCAATATGGAAACAATTCATAGTGAAAGCGATATATCTGATGTTATTAATAAGATGTTCAATAAGATAATCGAACAGGTTGAAAACCCTGCGTTACCTCAATCCGGCTTTGTTATCGATAAGATTTTAAATATTGATGTGGACTTTCACAAGCTAAAATTAAGGAGAGGCAGCTCTTACTTACCTTTACCTGAGAATTTCAGCGGAAAACGATCTGTTATCAATCCGCATAACGAAGATGATGAAGAGTGCTTCAAATGGGCTGTTATCGCAGCTCTCAATCATGATAAGATCGATAATCATCCTGAACGAATCTCAACTCTCAAAAAGTATGATAACTATAATTGGGAGGGTTTATCGTTTCCAATGGCGCTAAATAAAATAGATTTGTTTGAGAGGAGGAACCCTGATATCGCTGTGCATGTTTTAACAAAAGATGTGGCAGAAGGTATCTATATGTGTCGTAAGTCGAAGCATCTTGATCGCAAAGAAACAGTTGTTTTGTTTTTGCTATGTGAAGAGGAAAAGAGACATTATATAGCTGTAAAGAACTTGAGTGGTGTCTTGAGTAAGGTCAACTCGAAGCACAAAAATAAAGAACATTATTGCTTGAATTGTCTCAATGGATTCTCAAGTGAGAAAACACGAGATGAACACTTTGAATATTGTAAAAATAATGATGTTGCGAAGATTGAGATGGCAAAGGAGGGTAGCACCGTTAAATTTCATGATGGTCAGTACCAGCTCAAAGCTCCTTTCATAATGTATGCTGATTTCGAAGCTTTGTCAAAAGAGGTTTGTAAAGAACCGCGTAGCGTTATTGGATCATCCACTAAAAAGGTTGGTATACATATCCCCACAGGCTTCTGTTGTTATAGCAAATTTGCTCATGGTGAAGTTTCAGATCCTCTAACGCTTTATCGAGGTGAAGACTGTGTTTTACGTTTTGTAGATCATGCGGTAGGTGAAGTGAAAAGGCTATACAACATGTTTCCTAAACAAAGAATGCGAGACCTCACATATGAAGAGGAACAGGGATTTATCGATTCAGATAAATGCCACATATGTATGAAAGAATTTGAAAAAGATAATATTAAGGTTAGGGATCACTGTCATTTTACTGGTAAATTTCGTGGAGCTGCACATCAGTCTTGTAATCTCCGTTACAAAGTGCCTAAATACATCCCGATCGTCTTTCACAATCTGAGCGGATATGATGCTCATCTGTTTATCAAAGAACTAGCCAAACAGCATGGAGATGAAGGGATTGCCGTCATCGCTGAAAACAAAGAAAAATATATCTCTTTCTCATTGGATGTTAAGGTTGGTGAATACATTGATAAAAATGGGGTGACTAGGGTTCAAAAGATACAGTTGAGATTCATCGATAGTGTGCGTTTCATGGCTAGTAGTCTGGATAACTTGGTAAACAATCTATCCGACGATCAGTGTAAAAACCTTCGAAAATTCTTCAAGGGTGATGAGCAATTCAAACTATTGAGAAGAAAAGGAGTTTATCCTTATGAATACATTGATTCTTTTGATAAGTTTAACGAAACTAAGCTCCCACCGAAAGATGCTTTTTACAGCAAGTTGAACATGAAAGATATCAGTGATGCTGATTATACGCATGCGCAGAATGTGTGGAAACACATGAAAAATAAAAATATGGGTGCGTATCATGATCTCTACCTCAAGACAGACGTTCTATTGCTTGCTGATGTTTTTGAGACTTTTAGGGAAACATGTATAACAAACTATAAACTGGATCCTGCACATTTTTACACTGCTCCAGGATTAGCTTGGCAAGCATGTTTGAAAAAGACAGAGGTTGAGCTGGATCTGTTGACAGATATGGATATGTTTCTCTTCGTAGAGCAAGGTATTAGAGGAGGTCTCTGTCAGGCTGTTCATAGACATGCTAAAGCTAATAACAAGTATATGGATGCTAAATATAAGAAGACTGAAGAAAGTAGCTATCTCCAATATCTTGATGCAAATAATCTATATGGATGGGCTATGATTCAGAAGCTACCGACAGGGAATTTCAAGTGGGTAAATGCTAATAAATTTACTGTCGAATTCATTTCAAAGTTGGCTGAGAAAGACGGTAAATATGGTTATCTTCTTGAAGTTGATGTGAACTATCCTCAGGAGCTTCATGATTCACATAACGATCTTCCGTTTATGTCTGAGCGAAAGAAGATCAATGGTGTAGAAAAGCTAACTCCATGTCTTTCAGACAAGAAGAACTATATTATTCATATCCGTGCACTTGATCAAGCGCTGAAGCATGGTCTTGTTCTTGAGAAGGTTCATAGAGTACTGAGATTTAGGCAAAGCGCATGGTTGAAGCCTTACATCGATTTCAACACCAATTTGCGTACCAAATCAAAGAATGACTTTGAAAAGGACTTTTTCAAGCTCATGAACAATTCAGTCTTTGGTAAAACTATGGAGAATCAACGTAAACATAAAGACATACGCTTGGCTACCAAGAAAGAACAATATGAGAAGCTGGTGATGAAACCTAATTTCAAGGGTAGTATCTGTTTCAGTGAACATTTGATGGCTGCTGAAATGCAAAAGATCAAACTCGTGTTGAACAAGCCGATCTATCTGGGACCTACAGTTCTTGATTTGTCAAAGACGATTATGTACGAGTTTCACTATGATTACATGAAACCAAAATATGGTGACAATCTAAAGCTCTGCTATATGGATACAGACAGCTTTGTCTATCACATCAAAACCGACGACTTCTACAAAGATATTGCTGATGATGTAGCTTTGAGATTCGACACTTCAGCGTATGATGAGAAAGATAACAGACCTTTACCCATAGGTTTGAATAAGAAAGTCATCGGTCTAATGAAAGATGAGTTGGGTGGTAAGATAATGACAGAGTTTGTTGCTCTAAGAGCAAAGACCTATGCATATAAACAGCTGGATGGAAAAGAAGACAAGAAGTGCAAGGGAGTCAAGAAGTGCGTAGTAAAGAAGACGATGGGGTTTGATGATTACAAGAGATGCTTGTTCGATGGTAAGAATGTTTACAGAGAACAGATGACCTTTCAATCGATTAAGCATGATGTTCACACTATAAAAACAAACAAACTTGCTCTCAATGCGGATGATGACAAAAGAATTATTGCAAAAGATGGTATTGCTACATATGCCAGAGGACATTATAGATATGTATAAGATAACAAAGAGGTAAGAGGTAAAAACAAACAAACAAACAAACAAAATAAACGAATTATACATGATACCTATGGATATTGACTTTGAAGATCTTTTTGACTGCATCGATGATCTGTGTGTGTCTGTGTCTGTGCGTTATATGTATTGTTAGCTTATTTATATTATAAAGTTTAAACTGCTACAAACTGCTTACTACAATCGGGTATTTCCCTATGGACATTTTTTATGAGATATTTAATTGTTTACAATTATGAGTAATTTGTGGTTATAATAATAGAAACTGTTTGTTATGTAATCAAAATAATACGTTTCGTAACTCATATCGCGTTATGAAAACAAAGATGATAGTAGGGAAATTCCCCGAAAATCATATGATACAATTTCTGTCCTATAATCCGCACTTTCCTATCTCTACTTCCTAACCTTATTCTTCAAAGAACAGCTAAGAAGTGTAAAACGTCCGAGATCAAAGAGCACGTAAAACGAAGAATGAAACTCTGGCAGGAAGGAAACATCGATGCTCTCGTGAAAGAAGCTGAAAGCATTCAGAGAAGATTGCAACAAACAAAACAATCGAACCCTGACGACATGGTCAAATTGTTCACAAAGCTAATGTAAGGGGAAAGTTCAATCAGCGATAAGACTCCTATCAAAATCATCTAAAGGAGTTCTACCACCTACATCTGAAGTCATCAACGGTTTGATGGAGAAACACCCAGAAGCCTCACCATTGAATGACGATATGATCCTAGCCGGTCCAATCCGCGATATCGATGTGATTATCTACGATGGTATAAACGCTGACTTGATACGAAAGTGTGCGCTTCGAACGAAAGGATCTCACGGCCCATCAAACCTTGATTCCGATGCATGGAAGAGAATGACAAACAACATGATCTTCGGAATGTCTGCAAACGATCTCTGTCATTCTATCGCTCTTATGACTCGAAAACTTTGTTCGTACGAGATAAAAGACCCTGGTTCCACCGAAGCTCTTCTATCCTGTCGCCTCATCCCACTCGATAAATCACCAGGAATCAGACCCATCGGAATAGGCGAAGTGCTCAGGCGAATAATGGGGAAAGCTGTATCGCAAATCGTGAAACAAGACATAATAAACGCAGCTGGATACTAACAACTATGCGCCGGTCAACAAGTAGGAGTAGAAGTCGCAGTTCACGCAATGCGCGAAACGTATGACGAAAACGAAACTGAAGCATTCATCCAAGTTGATGCGAGAAACGCCTTTAATTCTTTAAATCGTCAAAATGCCCTTCATAACATCAAAATCTTATGTCCAGAATTGGCAACCTACCTTGTAAATTGCTACTCAAGACCTGCTCGTCTATTCATCAATGGGGGAGGAGAAATCAAGTCAAACGAAGGCACCACGCAGGTGATCCGGTTGCAATGTCTATGTACGCAATCGGTCTAACACCACTTCTATCGACCTTGCAAACGAACGAAATCCTTCAAGTTGCATTCGCCGACGATATCACTGGCGCCGGAGGATTAAAACCACTTAGAGTCTGTGGGACGCAATCATTAAACATG